>CM029524.1:14576894-15090604 GCA_017140615.1 Eucalyptus cladocalyx | reverse complement strand
TTAACAAAAGGCGAACTTCTTCTATTGTCTATTTAGTATTGCTCACTTATCACGAAATTTTTTTTACACCTATTCACTTCTCTAGGTGCTTACACTAGCTATCTCACCCAGACGTATGACGTGTACTCACTTAATTTAAAGTGTTTTACTTCGTAGTTAAAGATTCATGGCTAGTATGTTGGCTCCGGGGTCAGGTAGAAGGCAAAGCAATACCAGACCTTGCTTACTTTGATGGAAATGAATACAACATATGGAAAAACAAGATGAAGGCATTCCTAAGATCAAAGAATCCTCTGAATGGAGATGGCAGACAAATGAATCATTCCTAAAGGCATTACTTTGTCTCGGAACAGAGAAAAGAAGCTGTTGAGTCTAGTAAAATGACTCGGGGAAGAGATAACCAAGAGACAAGCTCTTGATGCAAAAGCAATTTATTCTTTATATTGCACTTTGTCACCTACTGAATATAACAAAACATCTTCTTGTATTACAGCCAAAGAAGCTATATCAATGATGAGGAGCTTGCTCTCATGATAAGAAGATTCAGAAAGCTAAACATGAAAGTAAAAAATGAAGAAAATTCAATCCAAAGAAACAGAGTTTTCTTATGAAAGAATCAACGAAGACTAAGTCTGCATTAAAATTGAAGATGATGAATCCAATAGAGATGTAGTTTGCTTTGAATGCAAAGAAAAAGGGACACATCGACCCAATTGTCCCATTCGAGGAAAAAGAAAGGAAAAGTTGAGAAATATCGAAAGGCACTCAAAGTAGAAACTTGGAGTGATACGAGAATGTGAAGAAAGTGATGATGATTATGTCAACATTTGTCTCATGGCACAATCGACTGATTCAGACTCTGAGACAGACTCAGATTCAGACAATGAAATTGAGGTAAGTAATTTGAAAATCCCTACTAAAGTCTCTAGATACATTGATGAATTGTGTCTTAGTCTCAAAACTTCTCTTAAAAGGATTTCCGAACTTAAAAGAGAAAATTCTGCACTAAAACAACAAGAAAAATTTTGAAAGAAAATATCAAAAGTTTAGACAAAAGTGTTTCTACCTTAAAAGAAAATGAAGGCAATCTTTCAAATGAAAATGCTTTTTTGAAAAATGACATCTCAAATATTTCTAAAAGATTTTTATAAGATTTGAGAAACTGGAAAAAATTCTTTCTACTCAAAGACCTTATTTCAATAAATCTGGTTTGGGGATGACTATGGAAATCATTCCTTTAATTGATTTTCCTAAAGTGAATGAAAGAATTAAACAAAGACCTACAAGAGATGCTTACAAAATGATTTCCAAAAAGTTTTTGTAAAATCAGCGCAATGCTCTCGATATTCTAAATGCAATAGCTCAAACCATTTTGAAAAAGAATGTTCTATGGTGTTGGAAACTTGTTAAGAAAGTATGAGCAAAGACTGCATATCATACTAACACCAATTAACCAAGAAAATATGGGTACCAAAAGAAAGCTTGAGTTTCTTTCTTAAATGTAGTTTTCTATCAATAAGAAGGTAAAATGGTATCTGGATAGTGAATACTCAAGACATATGACGGAGATTCAAATTGCTTCATAAAGCCTCGTTCAAGTAAATTGTGGAAAAGTTTCATTTGGAAGAAACATCAAAGAAAGAATTGTAGGATTCGGAGCTAAAGATTGGAAGCCTCACAATGAGTAATGTTTCCTTAGTGGAATGACTCAACTACAATTTGCTTAGTATATCGATCGGTTGTGCGACCCGGTTTCAAAATCAACTTTCAAGAGGGAATATGTTCTAGAACCCAGTAAAGATTCCACTCAGTCATCCATGGGTTGAAGACATGGAAATATATACCTCTTGGATGTCAAACTAGATGAAACCCAATGTCTAATCTCAATACAAGACGAAGCAAACTTATGGCACAGAAAACTCGAGCACATCAACATGAAACAAATAGCCAAAATTTCAGCAAAGAAGCTTGTTCGGGGTCTACCCAATCTGTCATACCAAAATACTGATCTATGTACACCATGTGTATTGGAAAACAGGTAAGAAACTCATTTAAACCAATAAACCAAGTTTCAACTAACCATGTACTACAGCTTCTGCATATGGATCCCTTTGGACCAACCAGAACTCAGAGCATTTGAGGTAAGAAATATTGCCTAGTAATTGTGGATGACTACTCACGATTCACTTGGGTATATTTCCCGGTAAGTAAGTCTGAAACATTTTCTTACTTTAAAAAGTTTGCTAAAAAGGTCAAAAATGAAAAATGGTATGTTATTTCAAGTATACGGACAGACCATGGAGGCGAATTTGAAAATCAAGACTTTACAAGATTTTGTGATGAATCTGATTTTCAACATGTGTTCTCTTCTCCATATACTCCAGAACAAAATGGAGTCGTGGAAAGAAAGAATAGATCGCTTCAAGAAATGGCTAGAACTCTTTTAATTGAAAGTAACATCTTTTCAAGTTTTTGGGCTAAAGCGTTTTTACAGCATGTTATATCATTAATAGAATTTTTCTAAGGCCTATTACGGAGAAAACTCCCTATGAGTTATTCAAAGAAAAGAAGCCTATTGTTTCATATTTTCATGTGTTTGGATGTAAATACTTTATATTGAAAAATGCAAATGATCGAGTTGGCAAGTTTGAAGAAAAATCGAGGCGAATGCATCTTCCTTGAATATTCAACCACAAGCAAAGCTTACAAAGTCTACAACAAGAAGACTCAATCTGTGGAGGAATCAATGAATGTCAAATTCCAAGATTCTATTCAGACTCATCTTGAAGAATCTAAACCTGCTCCAGACTCTACAAAGTCTAAATCTCCAGAAGTAGCTCAGACTTCAAAAGACCAGCAACAAATGATTGTTGAAGATTCAAATGAAGAAAAAGATCAACAATCTGACAAATCAACCAGCAACCTGGAAGCATAAGTCCGGTCATCCCAAAGATCTCATTATTGGCGACATTAATGAAGGAATTCACACAAGATCAAAGGCGCGAAGAGTCTAGTGATGTGGCTCTTATTTCTGAAATAGAACCCAAAAGCATAGAAGAAGCTTTTTGGGTTGAAGCTATGCAAGAAGAACTCAAGCAATTCAAAGTATTAATGATGTCTCGAGAATTGACTCCTAAACCAAAAGGTAAATCTATCATTGGAGCTAAATGGGTTTTCGAAACAAGATGAACGAGAAAGGAAAGGTCATAAGAAACAAAGCAAGACTCATGGCCAAGGGATATACGCAAGAAGAAGGGATAGACTATGATGAGACTTACGCGCCCAGAGCAAAGTTAGAAGCAATTAGATTATTACTTGCTTTTGCTTGTTATAAGAATTTCATGTTATTCCAAATGGACGTCAAAAGTGCTTTCTGAATGGATTTATCCATGAGGAAGTCTATGTGGAACAACCACCTAGGTTTGAAGACCCAAGGAAACCCGGACTACGTATTTAGACTAAAAAAGGCTTTATATGGTTTAAAGCAAGCACCTCGAACTTGGTACGACGGGTTGAGTAAGTTTTTAATTCAAAACGGCTTTGTCAAAGTTAAAGTAGACACAACACTTTGTTTATCAAAAGAAAGCAAAAGTTTTCTACTTATTCAAATATATGTTGATGATATTATTTTTGGATCCTCTAATGAAAGTCTATGCAAGAAATTCTCTAAGTCTATGCGGGATGAATTTGAAATGAGCATGATGGGTGAACTAACCTTCTTTCTTGAGCTTCAAGTGAAACAACTGAAGGAAGGAACTTTTATTCATCAAGAAAAAATGCTAATGATCTTGTCAAAAAGTTTGGACTGGAAAATTGCAAAAAGACTGATATACCAATGTCAAGTTCCTTGAAGATAGACAAAGATGAAGGGGGAAAGAAAGTTGACCAGAAGTTATACAGGAATATCATTGGTTCATTCTTTATCTTACTACTTCTAAACACTGATATTTTGTTTAGTGTTTGCATTTGTGCGATTTCAAGCAGACCTAAAGAATCTCATCTAAGTCTGCCGCAAAGCGTATTATTAAATACATTGCATCAACTTGGACCTTGGTCTTTGGTATCCTAAAAAATGAGACTTTACTCTTCTTGAATATTCAGGACGCAAACCTAGCCGGATGCAAAGTTGATAGAAAGAGCACCTTGGGTACTGTCAACTACTTGGAAGCGGGATAGTGTCTTGGTTTTTAAGGAAGTAAAGTACTGTAGCTCTTTCTACGAGCCGAGAATATGTAGCTCTTGGGAGTTGTTGTTCACAAATTCTGTGGATAAAACAACATCTAAGAGACTTTGGAATTGAAGATTCATACACGGAGATTAAGTGTGACAACACCAGTGCAATCAATCTCACCAAGAATCCAATTCTTCACTCAAGAACAAAACATCTAGAGATTCGACATCACTTCATTAGAGATCATGTTCAAAATGGAGAAGTTTCGATTCAGTTTGTTGACTCAAAGAATCAACTAGCGGATATATTTACAAAGCCTTTGGAGAAAAATCAAATTGAAGTTATTCGTTCCAAACTCAACATCTTGAGATTTGAAGAAGTAAAAGTCTCGAGACTCTCGGACTCGAGACAATCAAGATTTTTTTTGTAAGTTATTTTATTATCTCTCAAATTAAATCTCGAAAAGGTACGATCATCTATCCATAATTGATTTTTGCTATTTTCAATTTCCGTATTATTGCAATCTTTCCTTTTCGAAAAATGAGTTATTATTAAAATGTCGGTTATCAATTTTTTTTTGAAAAATGCAGTTATTTTTAAAAGACATCTTTATACTTTCTTTTATGACGTTCCGTATGCCTCTCTTCGATTGTCCTATATCTTTGGTTTCCTCTTCACTTTACTCTCAAAAACCCTAAGAGAGCACCGATCTTCCATTTCTATCTTCTTCTCATGTTTAATCCTCGAAAAGTTGTCATCTTTCTTGGGAAAACAAGCTTGGAATTTCTCAAAGATCGTGAAAAATGTCTTTCCAAAGAAAGTCTTTAAGGATCGCGAACGAGGGGACCACGGCAAATGCGTGGGGGCCTACGCACTTCGATCTAACCGAAGAAGAAGAATCTCCTAATCTGCACGAGCCCACAACATTCAAGCAGCGTCCATCTCCTCCATCTAGAACTCAAGATGTTGTACATCGAGAAGAGGAAGAAATAATCGAAGACGCAGAACCTGTAAGAATTCATAAGCCCTCTTTTACCTTCAAGCTTTATCATGCTTTGAAGAGGGGTGGTACTCCTTTGAACCACATTGATGAATTTTTGAAAGACAAAGGGTATAGAAATGAAACTTTCTTTTTACGCACAATGGAACATTTGGGAATTGCCCATGCAGGGTCAGTGGAAGAAGCCTTTGCTAATATCCCAAGTGATCCACGGGTTGGCGGATTTAATCAACCAAATGAGAATGATGATGACAAGTTGTACATCGGTTTAAAACCGAGAATGGGTGTTGCGGCAAAAATTCGGAGCAAAAGGACAAACTTGTTTCCATCGGAGGAACACAAGTTCGTACTCTAAATTGCTAAAGCGTGGGTAATAAACCCTAGAAGTGTGGATTTTTATTTTCTTGACTCTGTGAATGTCAATCTACGAAAGAAACTCAGTCTTCTTCAACTTGAACAATTTTGTTCGGAATCTGCCAAGCGTATCTTGAACTTACTACTTATTTCTATTCGAATCTCAGTTTCTTGGATGCGAATAGATTCTCTTTTAGTGTTCAAGATCAGGATTATGTGGTTGACATGAATACATTGACCGATGCGAATGGGGTTGAAAGAGGGAGATATCAACCTATTAGTGTGTCTATTGCTCGTGCAACATTGGAGCTTGTTCAGAATAGAAGGATAGAGGGAAAGATTTCCTATATGAGAATGAATGCGACCAACGTTCCGCTTCACAAGATTGTGATTAATTGCCTTAGACCAAAATCCACTTCAAAGACCGACGTTTCAAACTCGGAGGCAAACCGATGTATGCCATCAATGCTAGGAAAAGTTCTCTCTTCCACACACTATTATGTTCCACATGTACAGGGTAGTGGTGAAGGACAAGGGTCAACTTCCTTATCCAGCTCTTGTGACCAAGTTATTCAAACATTTGAATGTTCAGCCTCCCCGAATTCTTTGTGTTCGAACATGCGATCAAATGGTGGTGGGACTGAAAATGGTCTAAAAAATGTGTCTGAAGGAACTCAACAAGGCGTTGGAGAAATTTAAGGAGAAAACCCCTATCAAGACTCATCAAATCTCTTCGGCTGCAAAGAGAAAAGGGAAGGAGCCAATGGTTGCTTCATCCAAGAAAAAAAGAGTTCTCATCATTGAGGATGAAGAGGATGAGGATGAAATCACCATTTCTGCAATGGCATTGAAAAATTTGAGTCATTCTATTCCAGAATCAACAGAAAGACAAGAAAAAGACAATGATAGACACGGAGGACCGAAGAAAGAGAAAATTTGGAAGCGAGAGGAGAGAGAAGCAAAAGAAGGAGATGAAGAGGAGGAAAGAATTGAAGAAGAAGAAAAGGAGAGAGGAGATCAAGCGAGAAACAGCGCATGAGGAACTCTCTTCTCCACTGAAGGCATGGAAGTAGGGGGAGATCCCGAGAAAAGAGGAATGTACCAGGTGAAGGAGTAAGCCGCTCTCCACGGATCCGGAGGACATCTATGCATCTCAATTTCTTGAGGAGGGACATGATGTTTCATCGCCTAATCTGCGTGACTATCTTTGATTTACCATCATCTCGCCTTTACACCGTTTGATCGTACGAAACTAGTACTCGGAGGACCGATAATTCAGTAGATTTTCGTAGAATTCTTGATGTTCTCTTAGAGATATAGGGTCAAATATATGCTCTGGGATGCGAAGTTCAAAACTTGCAAATTGCGGTCAAGCTTCTTGTTTCTTTGAATGATCAATTCCAAGCCCTTGCTCTTCAGGTTCAAGCAAATGCTAAGGGTGAAGATGTGGCTCAACTGAATGAGGAATTGAAAAAGCTGGAAAGCATTGTCCAGTCAATGGGAGATTTCCAGCTTGTTCATGTTCCCAAGCAATCCTAAATTCCATTCTCTTTTCATCTCTACCTTTTCAATTATGACAAAAATGGGGAGAGATGTGGTGTAGATTTTGATTTGAACTTTTGAACTGTTGACTATCATGATATTTTTTTTTTACTTGACTTTTGTGTTTGGCTATTTGGATTTGGACTGGATTTGGGTTTGACTATTTGAATGTTTGTTTATCTTAAGCACTGTTGATATCTCATGGCTTTGCTTATTTAAATAACTAATCTACCTTCTCGTGGATGCAGATTCTAGTGTTATTAAGCTATTTATCTATGTGAGATATCCATATTTGCTTGAGTAATATTTTGCAAGTTAAAGATATCCAAATCTGCAGGAAAGTTTTGTCACCCCCTCTAGGTGCTTACACTAGCTATCTCACTAATAAACAAGAAAATTTAATAAAGGATGGTAATAAAGAAGATGATGAAGCTGAAGACTGTCGGGACTAGTTTTGTTTTATCAAGGATAGAGATAATGAAATTGAGATAGGTCTTAATTTGTTTTGGTTGACAAGTTTCATTTCAATGAGGTGATGGTAATGGACTTATTATTGTGTGGTTGTATATAACCATGAAAGCATTAGCTTCCTCACTAATTCGTCTATTAAATTGAATGAATGGTGTTCACATTTTTAATTTGGATGGTGGTGGTAGCTCCTTCAAAAGTGCCCTTCCTCTCGAAATAATTTTGCATATTGTAGATTTGGTGGAGACAACATTTAGAAAGACGGATGGCATTTAATTTGATTGTTAGGATTGGTTGAGCCTAATGCCATAACCATCCTAGGAATTTTTTTTTTTTTTTTTTTTGGTGGCTAATTGAATATCCTAGAGACTTCTTGCTCAAGACTTCTTGCTCACATGTGAGAAAGAAATGAGATAATTGCAAAAGTCATCTTCAATTTTGTTATCAAATATCCTTGTCACATTTCAAAATCTATATTTTGCATCTCCCACCATTAGAAAGATTGCCCTCATGCGCCTCCGATTTCTACACTCAAAAATGAAATCTAATGCAGAAAATGAGTAGTTGTTTATTTTGAAATGTGAGAATGTTAAGCTAAAATTGAGGATGATGTCATTGTTTAAGCAACTAAAATTCCATAAATTTTCTGTTGTCCAAAAATCGATTGGTCTATCATATATACAGGTCACATGCGTAGGGCCATTACAATTTACGAAGAACCCCTAACTCAAACCTTTGATTTCCCCTATCTTATGATTTGGACCTCATCAATTTGCAATGAGATTAGTATCCTTTAACCATATAACAAAGGTCAGAGGTAGCATCTCTTTAATTACCGTCATTGAGACAGAGCTCTACGCAATGCAGGCTCCCCCTACATACTCACGGAAAGGTGTACAGAGAGAGAGAGAGAGAGAGAGAGAGAGAGAGAGTGGCGACTACTAAGGACATCTTGGGAATTTAGAAAAGATCATGAATATCCTCATTTGACATACCGCGTATTACTATCGACAATTTGTTTTCTTTGTGGTGCACTAACTTCCATTTTATTTGTTGAAAATCATTGTAAAATACCAACTACTTTTTTTTTTTTTTAATGAGATAGATTCTTACATTGAGCGCCTATTCAACATTTTTAACATTGTAATCACATGAACGGAGGAAATTATCTAAAAAGTCCTAAATCTATTGTATTTTTGCCAATTCGATTCTAGATCTTTTAATTTTGCTAGTTAAATTCTAAACCTTTTTAGTTTTTGGCAATTGAGTCCATATGATTAATTTTGGCTTAAAATCACAATGTGGACTCTCGCGACGGTCATCAGCATTGACATAGACAATTTCAAATAATATTGTAATAATTTTTAAATTTTTATTTTTATTTTTATTTTTTTCTTTCTTCCTTTTTCCCTCCATTGGCCACTACCAAACCTCATTGATGGCAAATTGAGGTCTTTGGCCTCATGCGAGGGTCGCCCTAGGCAATGAAAGGGTTGCCCATGCAAGCCTTGCCTAAGGCCAGTAACCTTTGACAATCATTGACGAGGTCTAGCAATGACCAGGAGAGAGAAAAATGAAATAGGAAAATAAAATAAGGAAAAGAAAAGAAAAGAAAAGAAAAATATTAAAATTCAAAAAATATTAAAGTATTATCAAACTTTATCCAAGTCAACACCAACCGTGCCACATAAGGCGGTCAACATTCACTTCATCTACTTTCTACCAAAATTGATTAGACGGACTTAATTGACAAAAAGTGAAAGGTTTTAAAACTTAATTATCTAAATTGAAAGATTTATGATTGAATTAATAAAAATGTAATAAGTTTAGAACTTTTTGAACAATTTTCCCTATGAATAGGGAAATTCTTCAAGATAATAACCATAAATATTGTTAATAGATGAATACAAAGTTTAAATAAAGTTATTGAATATATAAACATGCCAAATATTTTTATTATAGATCACATTTACTAGAAGTATTCATTCACAGTCTGCAAGATTGTTCAACAAATTTGTATAAGTCTTAACATTACTTCCATTAAAGTCAAGTGCCCACGCAACTAGGAATTCTAAAAATTTAATAATTTAAAGGAAACGTTTAGCTCATACTTGAAACTTAATATTCCCACTCATGTGAATACTAATAAGATGATAAAGTGGTTAAGCGAGCAAACAATACATGTGAGTGAAGGAGCTATGGATAGCCGACGTGTGTAAAGAAGAGAACTCACAAACGTGTGAAAGGAGAGTAGGACATATTAAACTCAATCAAGAATTCCTACTACTTTACCATATCGAAGTTGAACAAGTAATCACTTAGGGCCTGTTTGATAACATACCAAACATTATCCGATTCTATGATTTTATTCTCTGGAAAAAAAAAAGAATTAAAATCCATTTGGTAATATCTTTATTCCCAAGAATATATTTGAAACAAAATCAAGAAGTCAAAAAAGTTACTCATTTATTTCGGGAACAATTTCATAATCAAGCCTAAACTTTTTTTTTTTTTTTCTTTTTTCTCTCTTCTTTTCTTCCTTTTCTTTTCTTTCCTTTCTCTTCCTCTTGTTCTTCCTCAAGCCGATCACTAGCTCTTAGTGAGGGTTGACCTTGCTAGCTCTCGTCTAGCCGCCGCGACCATCACCGTGGTTGGCGACCAGCTAGAGGAAGAAAAAGAGAAGGAAAAGAAAAAAAGAAGAGAAAAAAATATAATTAAATTATTAAAAAATTAAAGAAATTCTACAATACAAAAAAAAAGAATAAGGATCATACCAAATACATTTCTATTTAGAGAATAAAAATTTTAGACGATTCCAAACGCTTTTCAAATACTCAGAAACTCATCTAAGGAACAAAATCAGAAAAAAAAAATTTCTAGATAGAAATTATTCTTGAGAATATAATAGTTACCAAACACATCCTTATCATTTGTGTCTATTTGCAGGTTCTTAAAGAAAGTACTCTATCATATGTCTTACTTTTCCTCCAAAATTTTGAGATTTAAAAAAATAATAATAAATAATTCTTTCTGTCAATATCTATGTTTGAGAGGGCTAGAGAGTGTCATGTTAAATGATATTTAATTAGTGAAAGCCATAAGATTAGAAAGTAAATCATTCTAAATAGTTATTATTAAATTACTAAAGTATGACATGAGTTGTACTTTGACTCTATAGAACTCTAACAAATTAATAAATACAAATTCACGGACTCTCACTTTGATTTATTTTATATGTCACGCATGGTCAGGGATTAAAGAGGCCCAGGTCAAAAATACGAGAGCCACCAACCCTCCGGGGAACCCCAACCACTCTTCTTTGTCCCCTGTACTAGTACCTAATTATATATCTCGTATAAGTCAACGAGACAAACAATGAACTTCGAGTGTCTCAGCATCCCGATAAAATATTAAGTGCTCAAGTGATAGACACCTTAGTTTTACATAAGTCCATTCAACAATGAGCACGTGTCATTTTTGGGTCCACTTGTTAGAAATCATTGCATAATCTCTCTCTTTTACTCTTCTTTTTACCCTTTTTTTTTATTCCTTCTCTTTTTCTTCTCCTTCCTCCTCTCACTCTACTAAGGACGACCACACCTCGCCTCAAAACTTAGAATCACTGTCTACTTCATCCCACAAATTGCGTTCCACCATCACCTGACTATCATCCCAGTCCTCTGTTGTTAAGCTCGAGCTTGGCTGATATGATGGAGCCCACTGTGCGACAAACTGCACCGCCACCTCCGAATCCACCTTGTCCGTTACCTCCACCGTCCAATAAAATCATGCCAATCGACACCGTGTGTTCACTCTGTCTTTCTTGAGTCACTCTATCCTGCCTTCTCCACCTCCCGACGAACCATGCCGCCGCCGCCGCCACCGCCTCCGTCTAGGTACTATTTTGTAGAGAGAAACACGAAGGGGAGAGAGAGAGAGTCTCTCCGCTTGAAATTGAATAAAGAGACAGAGAAAGCTTCTAGCGCGGTGGGGCGCAGGAGACATGTGACTTCCAATGAATGGAGTAGAATTTTGACACC
Organism: Eucalyptus cladocalyx; assembly: GCA_017140615.1. Lineage (NCBI taxonomy): Eukaryota > Viridiplantae > Streptophyta > Magnoliopsida > Myrtales > Myrtaceae > Eucalyptus > Eucalyptus cladocalyx. Next base: position 15,079,029 of record CM029524.1, on the reverse strand, counting down.
TCAGAATCCCAACTCTATTTAATATTTTCTACAACCTCCAAATAGAAAAAAGTTACTACTTTTTAACCAATAAAAAAAGTTCACAATAAAGAAATTAAAGTAATGAGAATCTTCTTACAAAACTAATATTTGGTTGGCTCCTCAAATGGGGGAGTCAAGCGTCCCCGACGCCCTCCCCACTGAGTCTTAAACATAGATAAATCCGAAAATGAGACAAAATAAATAGATTAATAAATATTAGTGCAGGGACATTTGATTCTCCCAGCTTGTGCTAGCTGGAGCGCACGAGTTTCGTTAAAGTAATAACCATTCTCGGCAATCAAACCAAAAAAAAAATTTAAGCCGTCAAACTTCAAAAAGGCTTATGAGTGCGACTAAATCAAATTGTCACATAGGACCAAGGATCTCCAAAGATACTTTTAGAATCCCAACCGTCAAAAGCCAAATTCTTTATACAATTTCACTTTTCTTTCTCACCTTTTCTTTTTTTAATTTGCGTTTAGTTTTGTCCAAATTCTATATACTTTTGGAATCCCAACTGTCAAAGGCCAAATGTCGGACTTTATTTATTTTGTGAAAAATGTAACATTTTTGAAAAAAAATCAGAATATTTTCCAGTATTTGGCCAAGACTTGAAAATAAACCAGAAAACATTTTCTATCATTTGTTAAGGAAAATCTCATTTAATTTTCTTAATAGACATACACTATTCAAGTGCTATTGACTTGCACATGAATAGCCGAGGAGCTCGGCACAAGCATTGGGGTCTCAAGCATGGATGCCTAGCTCCTAGGCACGAGCATGGGCACAAGTATTGGGTCCATTGAAGCCAAACATGAGAATTTTGTGCGCATGCCCGGGTCCCTAGTGCCTCGGTTCAAGTTTATGTAGGTTAGACCTAATTCCATCAAGGTTAGGGCTCAAGTCTCCAATGTCGATACTTGCAAGCTGCATCTATATCTAGGTTGAGGCTCGAACCCTAAGGCCAGGGACCTGATCCCCAATGCCCAGAGCTTAGGTCCATCAAATATGGGCCCATCGAGTTTGTCGATACTCTAGCACCCATGCCCAAGTCCATTGACTTTGGGTCTAAGTCTCAAGAGCCTAAGCCTAGTTTCATTGAGGTTGGACTCAAGTCAATTGAGGTTGGGCCCTAGTCTCTAACGCCTGGGCTCAAATCCATCAAGGTTAGGTTCGAGACCCCAGTGCCCATACCCAAGTCCATCAAGGCTGGGCGCTAGTCCCTAATGCTTGTTCCTAGGTCCATAAAGGTTTATTGATGTCTTTCTTCAATGAACCCGAGCATGGGCACTAAGGTCCATGGCCTAGCTTGGATGGACTTGGGATTGGGTGATAGGGTCCTGGCTTGGGCTCGGAGGCATGGCCTTACTAGATCTGGGCATGTGCAGTTGAGGTCTCGAGCACAAGCTCAACCTAGATGGACATGGCTTGTACAATGAGGACTTGGGCACAAGTGTTTAGGGTTGTAGGCTCGGGAACCAAGGTCCTAGGCCCAAGTCTTTGTGATCTTAGTCGATCATTGTTGGATGAAGTGTGCGTGGGCAGGTAATTCCAAGTATAGGAAATTTTGGATAAGTATTTAGGAAATGGTGTGTATGGGAATGGTTATCAATGGATAAAATCCAGAATTTAAAGATAGAACACAATTTCCACCAAGGTATAAAGGATGTCCCACCAATCAAGAATGAGGATCGGGATTGATGAAGTTTACCATCGAGCTTAAAGGATGAACCACCCGCTAAGGTGAAGGACTTGAAATAGGAAAAGCTCACCACCTAGGTGTAAAGGAAAACCACTAAGCTAGGATAAAGTGCTTCTTGGCTCACCATCGAGGAGTAATCCACTCTCCATGGATAAAGAGACCGAAATAGAAGTTATCCTTCATCAAATCCACTCTTCAAAGATAATTACTCAATTAGAGAAAAATATCATGTATTTTCATTCATCAAAATTGTTCCGTCCTCACAATTGAGATGCTTTCTCTATTTATAGGAGGAACATAATTAAATAGACATGAGAACTAGCCTAGCATTAAAGACCTAGAAACTTAGAATTTTGACTCTTGAAACTTACATAACAATAAAGACTCATTGAAAAATAGAGATGCATTTAATGACTCGAGAACTTGCATTCTTGATTTTTAGCCTTGCAAAATTCGTGCTCCCACCTTGACCATAAGATAAATATCTCAAGATTTCATCAAATAACTAAGGAAGTTATTCAGAATGGCCTCCTATTGATATTTTATTGATAAACTTTGAGATCAGCAAGTGTACCGAAATCAACAACTAATATATTATACCGAGAATTTGGTAACTCATTAATCATCAGTATAGAAAACTTAGTATGAATGATTCAGTTCCGCTTTAGTTGGAAATTTTAGTCTCCACTCATTGAAGCATGTTATACCCAAATTCTATCTTGGCTTAAATGAGTCTCCACTCATTGAAGCATGTTTTACCCAAATTCTATCTTGGCTTAAATGAGCAATGATGGTGCTAAATGGGTGATGGAGCTAAGTCGGTTGCTCCTAAATCAATGGACCCAAGCATGGGCATGGGAATCCTAGGCATAGGCATCCAGGTAGGGGTGAGTATCAGTCTAGGGTCAACCCTAGATCGACCCTAGACCGGCCCAACCCTGTCGGTCCTAGTCCGGTTCCCAGGGAGACTGGGTCGGTCATTGGTCTTGGAATTCCTAGACCAACACTATGCGGATCGATCCTCGATCCTAAGAGTTACAAGTCGGTCCAACCCAAACTAAATCTAACTATATATATAATTTTTTTATATAAAGAAAACCAAAAAAAATAAACGGCATCAACACATTAAACAGCTCTTTAGTGAGGAGTTCAAGTAATTTTACGTTGTTCTTTAATAACTTAGTTTTTTAATGTTTTTTTTACGGTGTTAATAGTCATAATTTACGAATGAGGAAAATATTTTTGTGAGAAGTCCTCACGACGTCCAAAAAGGCATCGATGGCATCCTCCTTTAGTATTTGTTATCTTCTGTCTTATTTGTCCTCTTAGTCTTCAATTTTCCAAAATCAAAAGAAACAATTTCTCCGCTCGCCTCGCTCACTTTGGGTCACTCATGCCGCTTGCCGCCCGATACTCGCTTGGCTTGTTGCTCCCCGCTCAACATTCGATGCTCATTCTATTCAACGCTCACCTCACTTGACCCTCATCGCTTGCTTTTCTTAATTGATCTCACTCGTAATCAAACTCATTGGATTAGTACGATCCCTAGTTGCCCTTTCAAGGAGTACAAAAAATGAAATAAAAAATTATTAGTTGGTCCTGGGTTGACCTTGAAACCGAACCAAATCCATTGAGTCAGTTTGGTTTTCAATCGTTTTTTTAAGGAGTACAAAAAAATAAAATAAAAAATTATCGGTTGGTCCCCGGTTGATCCTAAAACCGGACCAAACCCATTGGGTCGGTCCGGTCCTTGGTTCCAAGCTCAATAGGGTTGGTCCTCGGTCCCAAAAATTGAAGACCAAAGCCTTTGTTCGGGTTAGTCCTAAGGTTAGAGGGTGGACCGACCCAACTCGGACCATGCTCACCCTACATCCAGGTCCAGCCTTAATGGACCAAAGCGGGCGCTAGTGACCTAGGGCCAATGTCTTGGGCATGGGCATCAACACTAATGTCCAAAGCCTAGTCTCGATGGACCAAAGCGTGGTAAACTAGGGTCCTAGAAAGAGCCTAGATGGTCCCAACTTATTTCCCTACGGTTTAGCCAATTTCATTTCACGTAAATGGGAAGGTAAATATATGCTCTAACCATTCCTGTATCCATAAGTCTCAAAACTTTTAAATGAGTCATAAGTCTTGTGGAAAGCCATGGTTTGGTAATGAAGAAATTTTCAATGAAAGTGATTCCAATAACAATCCAAATGTTTCCGATTAACTGCATGGCTTATTTGACTGCCCTCCATATGGTATCACGCTCATGTACTAGGTGTTTATCACTCCCTTTCAACTTATGCATTAGACGAAATTTGACGACATACCTATATGTGTGTGTGTGTGTGTGTGTGTGTTGGATAATATTTATGCAATTCTGGGATCCTAAGGGGAATAACTCTTTTGTGATACTCCGATGAGATGCGAAGTATTCATGCTGACAGAGAATGGCATTGTTTTGGTTCAACTCTTTCGATCTCTCTTTAATCATCAAAGCTTAAGGCACGATTATCGATACTCTGTACTGTTTACGACAACAAAAGCATGCGGAAATTAGAAAAATGTTTTAGGCAACATTGGAGTGCGAGTTTTTGGATGCATGTGGAAAACAAAATGCTGCCACTCCACGCTTTCGCTTGAGCCCCCGATGCGCACACGTTCTTCAAAGTGTTGTCTCCGCTCCTTTTCTTTTACTTCTTCCACAAAGTATTATATACACTAATAAATAATACGATCAACAGAATTAATTACAATATTTTATTGATATTTTTTAGTCATATCTAATGTAGATCTCACGTAGTCTTGAAAGGTGATTGATTTAATCTAACAGACTTAATTTACTTGTTGAGGAAAAAAATCAGTCGATCGAGAACAGCAATGAAGTGAGACTTTGATGTGTGAGACACTTTCATTAAGTAATTATCTGTCCGATAACGTTATTAATGGTTACTTGGAAAAATTCTCCAGCATACAATATAGTCCCGATAAGAATATCATAAAGCAATTCTAGTATTTCTATAGGATCTCTAAAAAAGAACTAATTGAAAATTATGGCTGTATATCTTTAGAAAGAAAACGAAATTGAAAGTTGAAAGTATTGAACAAAAATATTAAATAAACATATTTGAACAAATACAACCTTTCAAGGAAAAAGAAGTTACGTTAGAATAAGACACAACATTCCAAAGGTTTAAGAGCACCTAATAATCATTAGGCAAAAACAAATTGAAATTAAATAATAATAAAAAACAATTAATCTATTATGAACAATCATACCGTTTTAATAAGCCACGATGGTTATCATATAATTTTAAATTCAAATTTTAATAAATAAAAAATAATAATTGTTGATTTGTGTCAAATCTCATTCACGTGTGTACTCACATTGTTTCATTGTGAGAAAAGGCAACTCTTAATTTGTTTTACAAATAAATTACCAACAATACTTGCTTGTACTTCTTACATATTTCTCTCCCTTGCAAAACCCTTAACATTATAAACCATTCATAAGTATAAGTATCAGCTTTCCAACTACTTAAATAATAAGAATAATACCTAAGAAATTGAGTGACTGAACTACCTGGCTTTCGGATCTTAGGCAGCTTTAACCTTTGTTAGCTTCTTATTTTTAGTTTTTGTGGCTGTAAACAATTGAAACGGTATATTGACCCATTGGAACGCATGATCTTCTGAGAGAGAGCCTAGGCCTTGAACGTGGAACATTACTAAGAATATTCACAACTAGTTGGAGTCTCTTGAGGAGTTTATGTTTTTTCTAACTTTATATTTCTCCGGGTTATATTTTCTTCTGCTTACGATTGGAGAAATATGCTACATTTATATCTTTTACTTATTGGTTATAAGCTATCCAAAGTTCCCATAAGCAAACTTACCTAGATATAAATTTAGATGGTGTGCGTATTTGTAAACCATCAATACAGAAGAGTCAAGAGGACGTTTCCTCTAAATACGAATCAATGAAAACTTGACCCTGTTTCTAGAGTGCCTGCAGATATCAGTGGGCTACATTTTTTCTTCCTTTCTTCCGATTACATCTCTGGTCAATAAGTTACAAATTATTAACATTGTTCACATGCAAACTTAACTAAGATTTTTATATGGGTGATGCCATGTATGTAATCTACCAAACGGAAATAGTTGGATGAATCCAACTCCCTCCAATTAGTTTCTGGGAATAGAAATAAACATAGTCCAATTTTATCGTCCACACGCAATGCTTATGCTCGTATGGATTCTTGCAAAAGTTATTTATCAGAGAAATGTTAATTTAATGTGTGTACATATTTGGCCATTCGGATTTTTAGAAAATATATAATTAGTAATAATTATTGGATTTCCCGTATCTATACTTTATTTGGAATGATCTATTGGAAGATAAGATACATTATGGAGAAATATTGTCCGAATTAGTTTTATTTGTGACTGACTCTGCACTAGAGCTAAAAAATGAAAAGAAATAATGGACCTACCCTTCTAGTGGAAAGAGAGAAGTCGAGCTGGGCTTGCTAGACCCTAAGTGAATGGCCAAACCCGGTCTTGGCAGTTGCGGTGCCGGAGTGGTAGACACATCAGTGTTTGTGGCTTTGTTTATTTATTTATTTATTTTGGTAGAAAGCTTTGTTTAAAATTTCACCATGCTACCTTTTGCTCTGCTCGGCTATGGTTTTCCTTGTTTCCTTTTTTAGGAGTTTATGCACATTTGGAAGTTTGTTTGGGAATGGCTTTTGGTTTTGCATGGTTAGCTTAATTGCCTAGCTTGAGTGGACTGGAGTTTGAGAGAAGGCTAGAAGAAGAAAGCCGAAGGCAAAGAGAACCTCGTTTTTGCATGGTTAGCTTAATTGCCTAGCTTGCGTGATTTGTTTTTATAGAATCTGATCAATTCTACCTGATTAGTACGAGATTCAATAAGTTCAATAAAATAATGAAATGGTCAAATTTAAAACTGCAAAGTCACGCAGATTACATAACCTAACCAAGCCATAACATTGCTTTATTTTTATAAGGTCATATATATTGGTAAAGTTTATAAGATCATATTTTCCTTCATCCTGAATCAGAAAAACTATTCTTCTGATTGGATAAATATGGATGTCACCCACATTCGTAGTTAATTAAATTTAAAGACGAGTGACAGTAATAATTTATAAATCACAATTAGATGTATGGTCAAAGAAAGTTCCTTCAAATCGTCAGTGGAAGAAAGCATGACCATTTTTTGAAAAGGATATTAGGACCTTTTGAAGCACCCGACAATTTATGAGAGCATGAGGCCTTCAAAAAAAAATTATTGAGAGTTTTTTTAGTGAAAATTTAAACTCTTGACCAGACCATCTTAGCATTATGAATTTAGGGTTAAGTCTTCACTAACTTAACTTTCCTTACAGTTTTCCTAGCCTCCATGTACTCCTTTAGTAAACATACACATCCCGACTTTTCTTCTTTAGATGTGAAAATGTAATTTAGATACAACATTCATAGTTGGACTAACAAACTACCTTATGGCTTTTGTTCTTCAACATTTAGTCTCAAAACTTTAAGATGAATCATAAGTCTCGTCGAAAATGCAATGCAGTAAGTGGGAATCTTTCAATGAATGTGATTTTGTTGACAATCCAGATGTTCCCCATTAATTAAGTTGCTTACCTGACTACCCTCTATATTGCAGCTCTTTAATGTATTAGGCGTTTATCATTAATTTCAACCGATACATTATTAGACGAATTTTGAAGAACAACTTCATATGTATGTTGGGTAGTCATTTATACAATTTCGAAACCCCAACTATCAGAGGAAGATCCAATATTCAGTAGCTGCGTTCTGATATCAAATTTAAAACTGGGAGGAAAGAACCTAGACTTGTGATGGTCTTTATGATCATCATGGTACAGAACACAAGGGAAACAACTCTTTGGCGATTCTCCGACGAGGTGTGAAGAATTCATGCCAATAGAAAATGTGCTTTAACCCTTTTCAAAATTTCCTTCTGTCTTTCTCCTTAAATCATCAAAACCCAACGAACCGTCATGGACAAATTGTACTATTTACGAGAATGACATGCAAAATGACAAATTGCTGCCCCTCAAAACTTGCTTGAGCCCACCATGCACTCACGTTCTTCAAAGTGCTGTCTCGGCTCCTTTTCTTCTGCTTCTTCGAGCAAATATAATATGAACTTAATTTATGAGTAATACAATGGACAGAATCGATCACAAAACAAAATGTCATTGGTGTTTTTTAGACAAATTCATTGCAATCCTCACATATTCACGAAACATGATTGATTTGATCTAGCAAACTTTTTTACAAAATGCTTGCTTGTAATTCTTATATCTCTCTCCCCCACAAGACTTTTTAAGATTACAAACCATTAAATAAGGATGGAGTGTCAGCTTTCCAACTACTTATTGTTGCCGCCCGAAAGATAATATCAATAATAGGCAGCTTTTTCCATGTTATTAGCTTCTTATTTTCATTTTTTGCGGCTATTAACAATTCAAACGTTGTCTTGATTCTTAACCTCTTGTAATCGCCCGAGAGCCGTCACATGCTCTTTTGAGAGTTGCATCCTTGCAAGCTGAGAGCAAGACCCAATATATATTCTCAAGGTTTACACTGAATCAAAATATTAAGAGTATTCCGATCCATTTTTTAGAAATCCATTCCATTTAGATTTCACTATGATTCTTAATATTTGTGTGTGTAATGCATGTTACGAGGTGTGCTTTTGTGTGAACACCTGAGAGAGTGTGCGTATTTGAGAGTGCGATAAGCTGACATGAACTCGGATACGAGAGAGAGAGAGAGAAAGAGAGGTTGCAGTATCTGTACTATGTCTCATACAACTGCTTGACTACAGATACATAAATCAGCATCATTTAAATCTGCATGACAGAGAAACAGCAGAGACCACACAACTGTACAAACTATACGCCAATTTGGAGGACAACCCTTTACATATATGAACAACAAATCACTATGAATTCGGTTCTGCAGCACCATTGTAATTGAAAGAATGGCCAACACCAGGGCTGTGACCGGGTTCTGTGGATTGGAAGTCATTTCTCGACACAGCAACAGCATGCCTATCACCTCCATCCATCTCTTTCGATTCAGCATGTTTTTCTTGAGGAAAATATTGGCCAACCCTTGGGCTGTTTCCTGGTATTGCCAGACGAAAATCATCCACATGAACTGTTCCCAGATGGTCAAGTCCAAAACTTTGCCCCAGTGTGTTTGGTGACAGTACTGCTCCTTTCTCCGCAATATTTTGCCGTGCGTGAAGTTTTCTGCTTATGAGCTTCACTGAAGTGATTGGATAGTTTTCTTTAAGGGAATTGGCGTTGTGAGCTATGGCAGGCTTCATTGGCCTTCCATAAATGAAGACAATTTCATGGAAGATCATCAGTGCAAAGATGATCAAAGTACATTTTCCTATGGCTTGGGGCAACATTGCCATATCTAATAAACAAGAAAATTTAATAAAGGGAGGTAATGAAGAAGATGAAGCAGCAAACCGAAAGATTGGTCGGGACTAGTTTGGTTTTATTAAGGATAGAGATGATGAAATTGAGATAGGTCCTAGTTTGTTTTGGTTTTGTATGGAGTATGGGCAGTTTTGATTTCAGTGAGGTGATGTTAATGGACTTATCATTATATGGCTATTTATAACGATGAAAGCACGATCATCCTCACTAATTGATCTACTAAATTAAATGAATGGGGTTCACATTTTCAATTTGGATGGTCAGTGTTAACTGCTTCAAAAAGTGCCCTTGGCTCTTTGGCATATTGTAGATCTCCGTTATATATCTAATGGGGCATACAAGACTCAAAGTTAATGATCAATTATGGTTCATTTCATATGCACTAATGGCTTACCATTGCATGCGGCACGGGAAAGTGTTTGATTCATACTTCTACATCATGTGTACAGATTGAACCAGGTCTTATATATTTGAATTGGTGCAATTGAGTTACACTTTGTTTTAAAAAAAAAAAAAATTGTTATAAAGTCCTTCTAGTCTTATGTATCCAAAAATTGCTTTTGTGTCAAACCGCAACTTGCCCATAGGGAGATCTTCATATTGCACTATTTCTAAAGGTTCCCAATGCAATCATATCATATGATAGGGGCAAGTTTAAAAATTTGATCTCCTTATGTATATAAAGTTTAGTGCTCTTGCTACAGGGATAAGTATGCCCCAAATGTCTCAAACACTTGTACGTGAAATGTAATGCAATTTTGAAACTCTTTGAAGTAAGAAATTATGCAAGTGCAATACATTGAAATCACTCAAGTAACCGCTTCTTAAAAGTTATTGCAGTTGTTCAAAAGTTCTAGCACCAACACGGGTGTCTGCAATAGTGATAGCATCGATACCCTCTTTACCCCTAACTAACGTCGACAAACTCAACTTAGAAACTTGAAGCTTCACACTTTATGGTAATTTAATTGAAGCCTTAAAGTTAATCCAGCAAAACGATAGTTCATGAAATGTTAAAAAACAAAAATAAAATAGGGATAAATATATTGTAAATTCTAAAACTTATCACAATAGTGTAATTGAATTTTAATTTTTTTAAAAATACAATTAAGTACTAAAATTTATTACAAAATGTAATGGACTCTTAAAATTTTTAAAAAGTGTAATTAGAGCCTGACATTTTTTTGTTGATTGTGAACAATACCATCATAAATATGGACAAAATGCACTTAACTTAAAAAAAAAAAAAAAATCTGCAAAGCGGTCTAGTGCGCACGCGCCAAATTAAGCAAGGAAATTACATGTTTAAGCCGCCAGTAATGGGGAACTTTTGTGATGGTGGTGGGTCCATGAGAGCCGAAATTCAACAAGTCATAGAAAACGACATCTAAAAAAAAGGAACGACATCCCATTTGACTATATAATGATTAGTCTGAACTTTAGCTGTCACATCATAGGCCATCCTAGTGAACTTTTTCTTTTTTCGTTTTTCTTTTTTTTTAATTTGGGGGGTGTTAATCGAATAACCTAAATACTTCCTGTTGTCATGCGATAAAGAAACGAGATAATTGCAAAAAAAAAAAACTTCAACAAATATTCTTATCGCATTTTAAAACTTATATTTTACATCTCCACAATTTAGAAAGACGACTTCAAAAAATATTCTCATCACATTTCGAAACTTATATTTTACATATCCACAATTTAGAAAGAAGCCTTTTTTTTTTTTTTTTTTTGGCTTGGGGCTCTCTCCCTCACGAATAGGAGAAGTTCGAATCCCAGATATATCGTTAGAGATTCTTACCTGGGAGTCTTGTGGTGGTGGGTTTTGCGATCACTCTTCCAAGATTTGCTTGCCGACTGTCGGCTTACAGGGTTCCCTGGGTCACAAAAAAAAAAAAAAAAAAAAGAGACGCCCTTTTTCGCACCTGAATTTACACCAAAAAATGAAACTTGAAATATGCAAAAAATGAGGTGGGTAACTATTTATTTTTGAAATGCAATATGGGTTGTGAAGTGTAAAATTGATGATGATGTTTATAATTTAAATAGTAAAAATCAATCAATTTTGTGTTGTCCAAAAATCGATTAGTCCATTATATGTACATGTTATATATTTAGGGTCATTATTACTCACAAAAAAGCCCCAACTCAAATCCTAAATTTCCCTTACCTTATGAGTTGGATCTCATCAATTTGCCATGAGATTAGTGTCCTTTACCATATAATGAAGATAAGAGGTAAACCACCGGGGGTTCACCCCAGTGGCCACCCTTCCAACATGGAAGGGGGAGGTGAGGGGTTCAACTCCCCACCTTCTCAGCGGGGATGGGGGTAGGGACACGTAAGTTTCGAGACTGGGTTGCGACTCCCACGCTCTGCAAGAGGCGGCGCACAAGTCTGCGAGTGAGTGTAGAGTATGATTAGAGTAGGACTGACCAAAAAGAAAAAAAGATAAGAGGTAGCTCTTTCATTTTTAATTACCATTATAGAGAGAGAGAGAGAGAGAGAGAGAGAGAGAGAGAGAGAGAGATATTGTTTGCGTCTATTTGCATGTACTTAAGAAAGTGCTACCTTGGGTTTTACTAATCCTCCAAAATTTTGAAAACCGAAAAAAAAAATGACAAAAAATTCTAATTGTCAATATATGTTGCAAAAGTTTAAAGAGTTTGATGTAACAATGACTAGTTGAACTCATGAAATTAAAAAGTGAAAATAATCTAAACAGAATCTAAATAGATCCTATAAAGTTGCAAAAGTATGATGGGGGTTGTACTTTGAATCTATAGAATTCTAACCAATTAAGTGAAGAATCCATGTACTGTCAATTTACATTGTATTATATGTCACGCATGGTCAGTGATTAAAGAGGTCAAGTCAAAAGTACAAGAACCACCACCAACCCTTCAGGACCCCCACCACTCTTCTTTGTCCACTGTACTAGTCCCTAATTATATATCTCGTATGAGTCAAAGAGACAAATGATGAGCATCAAGGCGCATGCCTCAACCTCCCATTCCAAGGAAAAAATTAAGACATTGAGAATCTTCTGACAAAAGTAATGTTTAGTTGGCTCCAGGAAATGGGGGAGGCGTAGGAATTCCCCAACTCCTTTCCTACTAAAAGTGTTAAACATAAATAAATCCGATAATGGGACAAAATAAATAAATAAATATTAATGCACGAAGAGTCATTTCATTCTCACTGTTTGTGCTAGCTGGATCGCACGAGGTTTGATAATATAATAACCATTCTTGGCAATCAAACAAAAAGCTTAAAATGAAAAATGAAATCTCAAGCCGTCAAACTTCAAAATGGGCTTGTGATTGCCACTAAAGTTATAATGTTGACGGACGACAGAGGATCTCCAGAGATACTTTCGGAATCCCAACTGTCAAAGGCCAAATTCTTTACGCAATTTCACTTTTCTCTCTCACCTTTTTTTATTTATTTGCACTTAGTTTTTTCCAAGCGTTTCCTTTGTCTAAGTTCATTTCTTTTTTTGTCAAGTCTAAGTTCACTTTTACTTGCATATGAACGTGAACATAATTATAAAAAATTCTTAAACCTATTATACTTATGTCAATTTAGTCTTAACATTCAATTATGTCAATTTAAGCTTAAATTATTTTACATTTTGTCAATTGAGTTCATCCAATTAATTTTAATTAGAAATTATTGACTCACATGGGGTATAATAAGTGTTGCGTGAATATTTTTAATAATATTGTAGTAATTTATTTATTTATTTATAATTTTTTTAATGATTTTTCTTTTGTCTTTTCTTTGCTCTTTCTTTTTTGTATTGATGGCCAGCAATGGTCGTCGCCCACTAGGTAAGGGCTTTGAGTTCTTGCTATGGCCGTAGCATCCCTCACCCGATGCCCTTGCCTTGCCATGGATGATGTGGGCCTAGGCGAGGGTCACAATGCCCTCGCGACCAAAGCAAAGGCGCATGACCCCTTATCCAAATCTAGCAAGGGTCACGACACTCTTGTAGGCCCAGGGCGAGATCGCATGTCTAGATCAGGCAAGGGCATCCTAGTTCTCATTTGTGGGCGACGACCCTTATTGACCCTTAGTCCAAAAAAATGTAAAAGTAAAGATAAAAAAAGGTTATAAAAATAAATAAATAAATTAATTATTAAAAACGTTAGCGCAAATCATATTACATAAGATGGTTGATATTTACATTAATAATTTTCAATCAAAATTGGTTGGATGAACTTAATTGAGTAAAATACGAATATGTTAGGGACTAAATTGATACAAATGACTAAATTGGCACAAGTGCAATAGATTTAGAATTTTGTTGGTAATTTCCCTTGTGGATGTGTCATTAATCCATTATATGTGACATTATTATTGAGAGATGCACATGTAAATCATGTTGAAAAGGTCACATATGGTGTGAATAAAGGTCAACTAAACATATTAACAGGCTTGAATTTTGGGCTCTCCGTTGCCGTACGATTATCACTTGTCGAATAATCATGAAAGAATATTTAATGAAGTAATTATATTGCACCATCATCGACAGTGATATTCCTAATATCTATCTACATTGACGGTTTGAAGCCCATATTACCAGTTTTTCAACGTTGAACATCAAAGTTAGTGGAAGCGATTATAAGATCCAAATGATTGTAATTTTGGGTTGGTGACGAAGTCTTAAAAATTCAGCGTGTCATTTAATAAAGCCCAAAAATATTCAATTGTTCGAATAAGTTCTCTGGGAATGCACGTCCAATGCTCCTCCGCAGCATCGGTATACTTCTCGGACCCGAAAAGCTCCAATTGGGTTTTAAAACAAGATGTTATCCACTATGCAATATTATGAACTAACTGGATATTCTTTGTGTAGAGCAAATCTCAAGTTTGAAGAAAAATAGACATTATTCTTGGTATTATCATCGAAATCTCAAACTTTTATCGAGTTCATCTATCATCTCAAACTTCTGGATTGGATTTTCTGACAAAGCATATAATTAGAGTTAAAAACTTGATTGAAAATGAAAAAGATTGATCATGTTTTTCATTGCTTAATGATTCAAAGTTATTCATAACAAAGTGATTCACTCATTATCTACTCTGATAATATAAAATATGACTGAAAATTTATACATTTTTATGACTCTCATTGTGTTTTTGCAAATATTATTTATTAACATAAAACTTGCTTAGGGAGAAGCATGTGAAATCATTTCAAATTATTCTGTTAATTTTTTAAAATTTGAAGTAGCGATGTGCACTTTATATTTACAGGGACTCATCTTCATGGCAACGGTGGCGTAACTAAGTGAGATTATACATAACATTTGCAATGCTATGCAACTTATAAGTGGTATCTAATTGAAGAGGTCTCATGAAAATGCATCACAAATTTGTCATGAGGTTTCCAACTCAAAAATTTAAACTGATAGGTGGAAGCAAATCACACGTATATGAAGAGCATGTAAACCTCATTATCAAGCGATGTGTAATATTAAAACACTTGTTCTTATATGCAAGCCCGATTAAAAGTGGCATGTGGAATTTGATTAAGAACCTAACTTTAATACCTTGTTAAAATTGCTGACTTAAAAACTAAGCTTATAGATGGAAGGAATTATTTACAAGTATATAAAAAACACATAAATCTCATTTTCAAGCAATGTGAGATATTTCAACAAACCCTTTGGAGTGATGAACAAATTCAACAATGCGTATGTTGTTTAGCAAGTGTGGGACCGATTGTGGGATAATAACAACTGATATGGATAGGTAGGGTTAGTAAACACAATTTTATCGGTAGAGACAGACTACCAACAGCAGAAATCATATCATGTTGGATGTCTACAGTGACAATTCATTGTAATTTCTATTTAGTTGGTCTAGAAGATCGTGATCATCTGTTCTTTCAGTGCACATGGACAGGAAGCATATGGTTTATCCTTGCACAATACAAAATTCGTCGATCTTTAGAAGGATGGAATGATGAATTCCGATGGATGATCAAGGCTACCAAAGGCAAGGACTTGGCGGCAAGGCTTCTCCAAGTAACTTTCTTAGTAATCATGTACTGCATTTGGATGGAATGTAATTGTAGACATTTCCAAAACAAGTCAAATGATATCACCATCATTGTGGCTAAAATTCATAAACTTGTCAGAGGGCAAGCATCATATTACAAAAATTTCAAACCTTCCCAAACAAATATAATATTGGCCACTATATGGAGACTCCCTCACACCATTTTTTCACGTTAATTATCTTTGTACTGCTGCGAAATGCCCCTAAGCTCCTATACGTCTTCGTATAAATGATACTTACATTTCAAACCAAAAAAAGAAAAAAAAAGATGTCTTAGTCAAGTTTTAATTTGTTCATACTCTATCAATATTCAATGTGGTAGAATCCTCATCATAGGCATGCAAAAGCAACATCTACGTCACTATTGATTTCGTGGGATTTTTGTGAAAAGGAACCTCTGTATCGTTATTGATTTTGTGAGATTACTGTCAATTATTGTAAAAACTTAAACTGTTAGATGGATGCATGATTTAATAAATATATATTTTTAACAGTCCCGTTCACACGTAAGTTGATCTTTGGCTTAAGCCTGAAGTGTGGAAATATGTAATTGAAGAGGTAATTAGGGAAATGGAAGATTTGCACTTAGGACTTTTTCCTTTAATACCATGTGAGATTTTGTAATATCACTGCCAGTTGTTCTAAAAGTTTAAAATATTAGGTGAATGTGTTGTTTAATATTTATATTTTCTAACAATATCCCACTTTTAGCTAAAAAAATTCTTTGCTCTTCAAAATCACTTGCGTGATATGTATACAAGTGATATGTCTGTATAGAAGTGCTTATAGAGGTTTATAGAGGTTTGGTTCAATGCTCGTAACTAATATATAGGTCATAGACGGGCACCAATATTGCATGGCAATGCGTATTTGAGAATTTAACAAAGGAGCAAATAAAAGAAACACAACCTGAGCTAGTTAAAATAAATGGACAAAAGACAACTGAGATTTGCACGCTTTTGTCTCGCAAATGTTTAATATATACAGGGAAAACAAACACTTGCTCTAGACTACCAACTCAGACTTAAACCGAAACATCTAAACCTAATCAACGAAGCATCTAAAGCTTATCAAAGACAGGATGATGATACGCGCACGAGAAAAAAACGAACATACTCAATCGAACATAACAATATCGATAATTAAACCCTAGTTCTGAAGCGAATGGCCAACACCGGGGCTGTGGCCAGGAGCTGTGGGCCTGAAGTCATCCAAGCTATGAAGAGGAGATGGTGGCGACGGAGTGGAAGACGCAACAGTGTTTGTGGCTTCGTTCCAGGTGTCACCGTGCAAATATTTGCTCTGCTCGGCTATGGTTTTCCTTGGTTCCTTTCCTACAAGTTCATTCACATTTTGAAGCTTGTTTGAGAAAGAGTTTTGCTTTTGCATCGTTAGCCTCAACTGCCTTGCTTGAGTGAACTGGAGCTTTAGAGAGAAGGCCAGAAGAAAAAAGACAATAGCAATGAGAACCTTGTCTTGGGCCATGGCGCAGAGAGAGAGAGAAAGAGAGAGAGAGAGAGAGAGATAGAGCTAGCTAGCTGAGAAGATACCGAGAGAGCACCAACTCGTGTGCTATTTATAGAATCTGCAGTAGTCTTAACCTTCTTTTTTTTTTTGTTCGAAGTAGCCTTACTTTACTAGTCGGAGACTCAGTAAGTTGAAAACAATGAGGAAATCTACATATTTTCTTTGACGTATAATATTCTCTCTCTCTCTCTCTTAAAATTCTAAAATAGAAAATTATTATGTCATGTCTTATTTCTCTGTTATGAGGATCACATTTTTCTCTATTCCTAATTGGAAAATCACTATTCTGATTGGTTGGCTTACCTGTATCTATACTTAGTTAAATTCACATGTGAGTGACACTCATAATTTGTAACTCAAAATCATAGATATTGTTAAAGGAAGTTTCCTCCAATGGTGGATAGAAGAAATGCCTTTTTTTATATAGGGTATCTCAACCTTTTAAAGAATCCAAAAATTTTCATTGCATCTCACATCTCCATCTGGCCATCGCACCTAATTAATTTCTATAGCAAGAAACCTCGAATTATTCTTGAGAGAGTTTTCTTGGCAAAAACTTGAACTCTGGACTAGACTTGTTTAGACATTACAAATTAAGGGTTATGTCTTCGCTAACTCAACTTGTCCTTATAGTTTTCCTAGCTATCCAATACATGCTCCTTTAGTAAACATACACTTTCCTTATTTAGGTGTTAGAATGTAGTTAGATATAACATTCATAGTTGGACTAACAAACTCTTTTTGACCTGTTGAGCTCTATATATGCAACATATTTTTTCCTTGACACGTTATTATGTATTTTGTTGAAATATCAGCATGAAATACTTACATGGAGTAAATGGTAACCCATTTTCAAGGTTTAGGCTGCTTCCATCTGATTCTATGACTAGCAGCTCCAGCGGCGACTTGGTGAATGCTACGTTAAGCAATTCTACTTTTATAATTCGTATCAATTTTTCATATAAAGATTACTTCATTTAGGTCCATGAAATTCTCTAACTCATTGGATATTTATTTACTTTCTCCACCTTCTCCCCACTTATATATAATAAGCTAATTTCCCTAGGGTTTAGTTCATTTCATTTTAAGTGAATAGAAAGGTAAATATATGCTTTAATCGTTTCTCTATGCACAAGTCTCAAAACTTTTAGATGATTCGTAAATCTCATGGACAGTTGTAATTCGATATTGAAGAAGTTTTCATAAAGCTTAATTTCGTTAACAACCTAAATGTTCCTGATAAACTGCATTGCTTATTTGACCGCCCTCCATTTGGCATCACTCTCATGTATTAGGCATTTAGCATTCCTTTCAACCTACTAATGCATTTGACGACATACTCAATATATGTTTTAAATAATCATTTATGCAATTATGGGATCCTAAAGTATATGAGGGAGAGCTAATATTCAATAACAATTTGTTGTGATATCTAGTTAAAAACTAGAAATAAATGAACCTAGACTTGTATATTCTACATGATCATCACGGTATAGAACATAAGGGAAATAACTCTTTTGTGATTTTCTGATGAGATGCGAAGAATTTATGCCGATAGAGAATGGCATTGTTTTGCTTCAACCCTTTTCAATTTTTCTTCCTTCTCTATAAAAATCAAAACCCAGCGCACGGTTATCGACACGTTGTACTGTTTACGAGAACAAAAGCATGTGAAAATTAGAAAAATGTTTTAGGCAACATCGGGGTGCGAGGCTTCGGATGCATGTGGAAGACACAATGCTGCAACTCCTCGCTAGCCTGTTCCTCCCCCATGCATTCACGTGCTTCAAAGTTGTGTCTCGACTCTTTTTATTTTACTTCTTCGAGAAAATATTATATAAACTTATAAGTAATCCGATGGATGGGCGAAATCAATTAAAATACGTTATTAGTCTTTTTCAGTCCTAATATATATTGATTACATATATCTGTGAAACGTGATTATTTGATCTAGCAGACTTAGTTTATGTAATACTTGCCCGCGGGATAATTATAAAAAGAGTTTTAAATCTATAGTAATTATGATAATTTAGTTTTAAACCTTTGAATTTGACTAATTAAGTCATTAACTTTTTGGCAATTTATCAATTCGATTATAAATATTTCAATCGGGTCAATTTAGCCCTAATCATTTTGATAGTCACGTCGACGTTGACTAAACCTCAATGTCAACGATTTCTAATCAAAATGGGTCAAAATGATTAAATTGGTCAATCGTAAAAAATTTAAAGGCTTATAACTGAATTGACACAAATTTAATAAGTTTAAGGTTTTTTTTTTTTTTTGGGTAACTTCTCCCTTGCCCGTACTTCTTACATATTCCCTCTCCCTCGAGATACCCTTAAAAATGTTAACGATTAAATAAGTGTAAGTATCAGCTTTCCAACTAAGTGTCGTTGGCAAAAAATAATAAAATACTAACTAAAAAAGTGAGTGTGACGAACTACATAGCTTTTGGATCTTGGGCAACTTTTTCCGTGTGAGCATCTTATTTTAAGTTTTGCGGCTATAAATAATTCAGACGGTATCTTGACCCATTGGAATCGCCTGGAGACATCACATGCTCTTCTGTAAGGGTAGCAAGATTCTGAGCTGACAGAAAGATCCAAGCTCTAGGCCTCGAACGCGGAACATTACTGAGAATATTCGCTACTAGTTTGAGTATCTCGTGGAGTTTATGTACTTTCGAGCCTTATATTTCTCCCGCTTATATTTTCTTCTGCTCATGGTTAGAGAAATATTCCAACATCTATATCTTTTACGAATAGGTTATAAGTTATCAAAATTACCCACAAGCAAACTCAACTAAATACAATATGGGTATATGTGCGTATTTGTATATCATCAATCCAGAATAGTAGTTCCAAGTTTTCTCTAATTAGAAACTGAAGAAAAGATGCCCCTGTTTCTAGAGTATCCATGCAAATATTATTTGGCTATATTTTCTTAGTTCTTCTCATCATATCTCATTGGCGAATTATAAATTATTGACATCATTTACATGCAAACATAATAGAAATTTAAATATGGCTGATGTCATGTATGTAATCCATCAAGCAAAACACTAATTTAAGGAATCCAACTTTCCTCCAAATAGTTTTTAGGGATAGAAAGAAACATAACCCATTGTTATCGTCCACACACTATGCTTATGTACGTATGGATTCTTGCAAAGGTTATTTCTCAAAGAAATATTACTTCTATGTGTGAGCTGTATTTAATCATTCTGAATTTTAGACAACATAGAATGAATAATTATTAATGAATATCTTTGATCTCTTACTTTATTTGGAATGATCTATTAGAAGATCAGATATATGTACCCTTCTCGTGGAAAGAGAGAGAGTCATCCTAAGTCCATCATTGGTGTAATTACATTGCAATGGACGGTAAATTAAATTGCAATGGACTCGGCACGACTCTCTCTCTCTCTCTCACAAAGTCGTGCTAAGTCCATGATCAGTCATTACACAGCTATGGACTCATCATGGACTCAGCACGTCTCTTTCTCTCTCTCTAAGTCGTGCTCAGTCCATGATTAGTCATTACGTAGCCACGGACTCATCATGGATTCAGCATGACTCTCTCTCTCTCTCTCACAAAGTCGTGCTGAGTCCATGATCAGTAATTACACAGCCATGGACTTATTAGTAATCGCACGGCCATGGACTTATCATGGACTCAGCACGACTCACTCCCTCACTCTCTCTGTCTCTGTCTCTCTCAGTTTCATTCTTTATTATTATTATTTTTATCTCCTCCGATAAATTTCCATCTGGGCTTACTAGTGGTATGCATTTTATGGTTGCTCCGTTGCCCTAATAAAATCTCTGTCAAGCACCAATCACAGAATAACAAGGTAATATCATCATTAGTACGAATTTACATATGCAGCTCTATTGTATAACAATGACACGTGTGCAAGAAATTTTCAATTTTTCTCTCGGTGCTCTTATTCTTGCCCTCCTTTTCCTTTTAAAATTGGGATATTCTTCAAAGTTTAGAGAAAATTAATTGACTCAACCCTGAAGCCATGACCCATTATATTTAGATAGGTCTGTTTTTGAATTTTGGCTTCCTCAATTCCTAGTTGAATGGATTTTTCTTTAATTGGGGAGATGAGAAACTCCCCCCAACCATTTTTTTGATTGGTAGGATTATGTGAGATAGCTAGTATAAGCACCTAGAGGGGGGGTGAATAGGTAAAAAAAATTTCTCGAGATAAGAGAGCAATACTAAGCAGACAATAGAAAGGAAGTTCTCATTTGGTTAACAAATCGAATTATGATCAAAGTAAAGCAGAGAGTAGAGAAGAGAAAATTGAACACAGGGTTTATAGTGGTTCGGCTTATTCCAAGCCTACGTTCACTCTTCTGCACTGATAGCCCACCGGCTGGATTTGACTATGAACAAAAGAGATGTTATAGCAAAACTCTCCCTTGATTCCACAGTGTAGATATTTTACTACACTTCCTCAAGGTTTCTCACGAATATAGACTCTCTTTTGCGTATAAGATTTCGCTCAGCAAATGAATTGACTAAGAACAAAGAGCTTCAGACTTTGGAATTCTTCTATCGTGCACACACTTGAACAACTGGAATGTCTTCCTTATATACTCCTTTATGCCATCATACCCGTTGGCACTTATCAAAGGAATTCCTCAAATCTACCTATTGGACGGAATCAATTAGGAAGATCATTCGAGCTATTAAAGAAACATGTCGATAGCCCATCAATCCTACTCACCCATACAATCAGGATCTCAGTTTCCATAAGTAGAACCTTCCAAGTATACTTCGCCAATCATCGGATCCTTAACCTTCGAATCAATCATGATCAAATAAAGGATTCCGTTATGTCATATCCAGCCAAGAGATCTTCTCCAGTTGATAAGGTCAAATCCATAACGAAACACACAGTTCTGGATAGCCTTTCTTCAACGGATTAGAAACTGTCAATGATAATAGACTTTGAGTCTTGAGTTTGGCAGTCCGGAGGTCTTCAGACTTTAAATAACAGAGTCTGCAAATCTTTAGACTAGACTAATGGAAACGTTTTGTTAGCTTCAAAATACTTCACGAAGATTTCTCCAACAATCTCCTCATTTTTTATGGTGACAAAACTTTCCTACAGATTTGGATAAATTTGACTTGCAAAATATTACTCAAACAAATATGGATATCTTATAAAGATAAATGGCTTAATGATAACACTAGAATTTGCAACCACAGAAAATAGGTTAGTCTTTCATGTGAGTAAAGCCATTCATAAGATATTAATAGTATTTGATATAAGCAGTCAAATTTCAGTCCACACCGAGACACAAAAGTCAAGTCAAACAAAACAAACATCAAAAGTTCAAGTTCAAAGTTTCAAATCTTGCATTTCTCCCCCTTTTTGTCAACATAAAAAATGTTGAGATGAAAATAGAATAGAGTCAACATTGCTTGGGAACACAAGCTGGAAATCTCCCATTGACTGGACGATGCCTTCTAGCTTTTTCAACTCTTCCTTCAGTTGAGCCACCTCTTCACCTTTAGCATTTGCTTGAATCTGAAGAGCAAGGGCTTGGATATGATCATTCAAAGAATTTGAAGAAGCTTGACCTGCATTCTGCAAATTCTGAACTTCGCATCCCAAAGCATATATCTGACCCCGCATTTCCAAGATAACATCAAGAATTCTGCGAAAATCTATTGAATTATCAGTCTGCGTATTGGCTTCTGTACGATCAGATGGAGTAAAGGCAGACAATGGCAACTCAGCATAGTCACGCAGATTGGGCGATGAAACATCATGTCCCTCCTCAGGAAATTGAGAGGCATAAATGTCCTCTGGATCTGCTGGAGAGCGACTGACTCCCTCTTTGGTAGCGAGGATATGAGGACATTCCTCTTTTCTCACGGTCTCCCCTGTTTCCATGCCTTCGGGTGGAGAATAGTGTTCCTCATGCTCTCCTTCCTCTTGATCTCTTTTCTCTTCTTCTTCTTTTTCAATTCTTTCCTCCTCAGCATCTCTTTCTTCAGCTTCTCTCTCCTCTGCTTCTTTCTCTTCATCTTCTCTCTCCTCTGCTTCTTTCTCTTCATCTTCTCTTTCTCTAGTCCTCTGTTCTGAGTCTTTCTCTTGTCGTTCCATTGATTCTGGAACAGAACGAGTCAGGTTCTTCAATGCCATTGCAAAAATGGTGATGTCTTCCTCATCATCTTCATCTTCAATGATGAGAGCTCTTTTTTTTCTTGTATGAAGCAACCATGGGCTCCTTCCATTTTCTTTTTGCTGCCGAAGAGACTTGATGAGTTTTGATAGGGTTTTCTCCTTGAATTTCTCCAACGCCTTGTTGAGTTCCTTCAGACGCATTTTAGACACCATTTTCAGTCCTATCACCATGTGGTCACAAGATCGAACACAGAGAATTCGTGGAGGCTGAATATTCAAATGTCTGAATAACTTTGTCACAAGACCTGAATAAGGAAGTTGACCTTTGTCCTTCACCACTGCTTTATACATGTGAAACATAATAGTGTGAGGAAGAGAAAACTTTTTTTCCAGCATTGATGGCATACATCAACTTTGCCTCTGAATTTGAAACATCAGTTTTTGAAATAGACTTTGGCCTAAGGCAATTAATCACAATCTTGTGAAGTAGAATATTGAACGCACGCATCCTTGAGTAGGAAATCCTTCCCTCTGTCATTCTATCATTAACAAGTTCCAATGTAGCACGAGCAATTGACACATTGATAGGTTGATATCTCCCTCTCTCAACCCCAATGACATCAGCCAATATATCTACATCCACCACATAGTCCTGATCTCGGAAACTAAAAGAGAATCTATTTGCATCCAAGAAATTGAAATTCGAATAGAAATATGCAGTGAGTTCAGCATAGGCTTATGTAGAATCAGAACAAAAACTGCTCAAGTTGAAGAAGACTGAATTTTTCCCTCAAATTGACGTTCACAGAGTCAAGGAAATCAAAATCCACACTTCTAGGGTGTATCACCCCACACTTCAACAACTCAGAGTATAAAAGCTTTTGTTCCTCCGATCGAAACAAGTCGGTCCTTTTTCCCGAATTTTTGCCGTAACACCAATTTTTGGTTGAAACTGACTCTATAACTTGTCATCATCATTCCCATCTAGCTGATTCAGCTCTCCAACACGCGGATCACTTGGGATATTAGCAAGAGTTTCTTCTGCCAACCCTGCAGGGGAAATTCCCAAACGTTCCATATTTCGTAAAAAGATGTACTCATTTCCATATCCTTTGTCCTTAAGAAACTCATTGATGTAGTTCAATGGAGTACCGGTCCTCTTTAAAGCACGATAAAACTTATAAATAAAAGAGGGCTTTTGAATTCTTACAGGATCTACGCCTTCGATGATTTCTTCATTTTCTTGATGAGCAACATCCTGTGGACTAGATGGAGGAGAATGACGCTGCTGAGAATGTTGTGGGCTTTGCTGCTGACTAGGAGACTCTTCTTCCTCGGTGAGATCAAAGTGCGTAGGCCCCTCACGCATTTGCGGTCCCCTGCTTGCAATCCTCGAAGACTTCCTTTGAGACGACATCTTTCACAGTCTTTGAAAGATTCCAAACTTGACTTTCCCAAGAAAGATGACAACTTTTTCGAAGATTAAACAAGAGAAGAAGACAGGAGTGGAAGATTGATGCTTTTTAGGGTTTTTGGAATAAAATGAAGAGGAACGGACAGTATATAAGTCAGTTGAAGAGAGGCATACAAAGCGTCGTAATGGAAAGTAAAAAGATGCCCTTTAAAAATAACTGCCTTTTAAAAAAGGAATAGATAACTGCCATTTTAAAAATTAACTCCTTTTTGAAAAGAAAGATTGCACTTAACACGGAAATTTGAACATAGCAAAAATCAATTATAGATAGATGATCGTACCTTTCCGAGATTTAATATGAGAGAGAATAACTTACAGTCAAAATCTTGTTTGTCTGAGTCTGAGAGTCTCTAGACTTTAACTTCTTCAAACCTCAAAATGTTGAGTCTGGAACGGATAATTTCAAATTGATTTTTCTCCAAAGGCTTTGTGAATATATCCGCGAGTTGGTTCTTTGAGTCAACAAACCGAATCGAAACTTCTCCATTTTGAACATGATCTCTAATGAAGTGATGTCAAATCTCTATATGCTTTGCTCTTGAGTGAAGAATTGGATTTTTGGTGAGATTGATTGCGCTGGTGTTGTCACATTTAATCTCCGTGCATGAATCTTTAATTCCAAAGTCTCTTAGCTGTTGTTTTATCCACAGAATTTGTGAACAACAACTTCCAAGAGCTACATACTCTACTTCTGTTGTAGAAAGAGCTACTGTATTTTGCTTCCTTGAAAACCAAGACACTGTCATGCTTCCAAGTAGTTGACAGGTACCCGATGTGCTCTTTCTATCAACTCGCAACTTGATTAGATCTGCGTCGAGTATCCAAGAAGAGTAAAGTCTCCCTTTTTAGGATACCAAAGACCAAGACTTGAAGTTGAAGCAATATATTTGATAATACGCTTTGCAGCACTTAGATGGGATTCTTTAAGGTCTGCTTGAAATCTGGCACAAATGCAAACACTAAACAAAATGTTAGGTCTAGAAGCAGTAAGATAAAGAAGTAAACCAATGATACTCCTATATAACTTCTGGTCAACTTTCTTTCATCCTTCATCTTTGTCTATCTTCAAAGAACTTGACATTGGTATGTCAGTCTTTTTGCAATTTTCCAGTCCAAATTTTTTGACAAGATCATTAGCATATTTTTCTTGATGAATAAAAATCCCTTCCTTCAATTGTTTCACTTGAAGTCCAAGAAAGAAGGTTAGTTTACCCATCATGCTCATTTCAAATTCATCCTACATAGACTTAGAGAATTTCTTGCACAAACTTTCATTAGAGGATCCAAAAATAATATCATCTACATATATTTGAACAAGCAGAAAAATTTACCTTTAACAAAGCCATTTTGAATTAAAAGCTTACTCAGCCTGTTGTACTAAACTCGAGGTGCTTGTTTTAAACCATATAATGCATTTTTCAGTCTGAATACTGAGTCTGGTTTCCTTGGGTCTTCAAACTTAGGTGGTTGTTCCACATAGACTTCCTCATGGATAAATCCATTCAGGAAAGCACTTTTGACGTCCATTTGAAATAACCTGAAATTTTATAACAAGCAAAAGCAAGTAATAATCGAATTGCTTCTAACCTTGCTCTTGGTGCGTAAGTCTCATCATAGTCTATCTCTTCTTCTTGCGTATATCCCTTGGCCACGAGTCTTGCTTTGTTTCTAACGACCTTTCCTTTCTCGTTCATCTTGTTCCTGAAAACCCATTTAGCACCAATAATAGATTTACCTTTCGGTTTATGAGTCAACTCCCATACATCATTAATGCTGAATTGCCTGAGTTCTTCTTGCATAGCTTCAATCAAGCTTTCATCAGATAAAGCTTCTTCTATACTTTTGGGTTCTATTTCAGAAATAAGAGCCACAGCACTAGACTCTTCGCGCCTTTTGGATCTTGTGCGAATTCCTTCATTAATGTCGCCAATAATAAGATCTTTGGGATGACTGGACTTATGCTTCCAGTTGCTGATTAATTTGTCAAGTTGATGATCACTTCTTTCATTTGAATCTTCAGCAATCATTTGTTGCTGGTCTTTTGAAGTCTGAGCTGCTTCCTGAGATTTAGACTTTGTAGAGTTTGGAGCAGGTTCAGATTCTTCAAGATGAGTTTGAATAGATTCATTTTGCATAGAATCTTGGAATTTGACATTCATTGATTCCTCCACAGATTGAGTCTTCTTGTTGTAGACTCTGTCACTTTGCTTGTGGTTGAATATCCAAGGAAGATGCATTCGTCTGATTTTTCTTCAAACTTGCCAACTCGATCATTTGCATTTTTCAATATAAAGCATTTACATCCAAACACATGAAAATATGAAACAATAGGCTTCTTTTCTTTGAATAACTCATAGGAGGTTTTTTTCCAGAATATGCCTTAGAAAAACTCTATTAATGATATAGCATGCTGTAGAAACTGCTTTAGCCAAAAAACGTGAAGAGATGTTACTTTCAATCAAAAGAGTTCTAGCCATTTCTTGGAGCGACCTATTCTTTCTTTCCACAACTCCGTTTTGTTCTGGTGTATATGGAGAGAAGAACATATGCTGAAAATCAGATTCATCACAAAATTTTGTAAAATCTTGATTTTGAAATTCACCTCAATGGTCTGTTCTTATACTTGAAATAACATACCCTTTTTCATTTTGAACCTTTTTAGCAAACTTTTCAAAGTAAGAGAAAGTTTCAGACTTACTTGTCAAGAAACTCAAACTTTCTTTGGTACCCATATTTTCTTAGGTCCATTGTTGTTAGTATGATATGCGGTTTTTTCCCATTCTTTCTAAACAGGTTTCCAAACCATAGGACATTCTTTTTCAAAATGATTTGCACTATTGCACTTTGAACATCTGAGAGCATTGCGACCTACTGGTTTTACAAAGATTCTTTTAAAATGATTTTTGTAAGCGTCTCTTGAGGGTCTTTGCTTAATTCTTTTCTTCACTTTAGAAAAATCAATTAAAGGAATGGTTTCCACAGTCATTCCCAGACCAGATTTATTGAAATAAGGTATTTGTCTTTTGAAAGAATTTTCTCAAGTTTTTCAGATCATATAGAAAATCTTTTGGAAACATTTGATATGTCATTTTTTAAAAAGGCATTTTCTTTCGAAAGATTGTCTTCACTTTCTTTGAGAGTAGAAATATTCATGTCTAAACATTTCACATTTTCTTTCAAAACATTTTCCTGTTGTTTTAGTGTAGTGTTTTCCTTTTTAAGTTTGGAAATCCTTTTAAGAGAAGTCTTAAGACTAAAACACAACTCATCAATGTATTTAGAAACTTTAATAGGGATTTTCAAGTTACTCACCTCAAATTCACTGTATGAATCTGATTCAGTCTCGGAGTTTGAATTTGAATCTGATTGTGCCATCAGACTTATATTGGCATAATCATCATCACTTTCTTCATACTCTATATCACTCCAGGTTTCTGCTTTAAGAGCCTTTCGATACTTTTCAGCTTTTCCTTTCTTCTTTCTCAGAAGAGGACAATTGGGTCTGATGTGTCCCTTTTTCTTACATTCAAAACAGACTACATCTTTGTTTGATTCATCATCATCAACAGACTTAATCTGTTGCTTTTGAAAACTCTGTTTCTTTGGATTGAATCTTCTTCCTTTTCTGTTCAGCTTTCTGAATCTTCTTATCATGAGAGCAAGTTCCTCATCATCCATATCATCTTCAGAATCTGTAACATCAGAATCATCATTGGATTTTAATGCAATGGATTTCTTACCTTTAGGATCTTCGTCTTCATTGATTCGCTCCACTTCATAAGACTGAAGAGTCCCAACCAACTCATCGACATATAGTGGCATAATTATTTGTCTCTCTTATTGAGGTCTTTATGTGATTACAATCCTTGGAGAGTCCACGCAGTAGCTTGTTTACCTTTATGGGATCAGAAATTGGTTGACCTTGATTTTGAAGACCATTCACAATTTCTGTAAAACGACTAAATATGTCAGTTATAGATTCTCCTGATTTCATTTTGAAGGCTTCATATTGACCGAGGAGAATGTTGATTCTGGTCTCTTTCACTCGATTAGTTCCTTCATAGGTAATATGTAATTTATCCCATAATTCTTTCGCTGTAACACGAGAAGATATTATGTTATATTCAGTAGGTGACAAAGCACAATATAAAGAATAAATTGCTTTTGCATTAAGAGCTTGTCTCTTGGTTATCTCTTCTTGAGTCATTTCACTAGACTTAACAGTATCTTTTCTTCTCTCTGAGACAAGTGCAGCTTTAGGAGTGATTCTCTTTTCTACAACGTCCCATTCCAGAGGATCCTTTGATCCTAGGAACGCATTCATCTTGTTTTTCCATATGTTGTAATCCTTTCCATCAAAGTAAGGCGGTCTAGTATTGCTTTGCCCTTCTATCAGTCCTGGAGCCAACATATTAGCCATGGATCTTTAACTCTGAAGTAATACACTTCAAACAAAGTGAGTATACAAGCTCTGATACCAATTGAAATAGCTAGTATAAGCACCTAGAGGGGGGTGAATAGGTAAAAAAAAATTTCTCGAGATAAGAGAGCAATACTAAGCAGACAATAGAAAGGAATTTCTCATTTGGTTAACAAATCGAATTATGATCAAAGTAAAGTAGAGAGTAGAGAAGAGAAAATTGAACACATGGTTTATAGTAGTTCGGCTTATTCCAAGCCTATGTCCACTCTTCTGCACTGATAGCCCACCGGCTGGATTTCACTATGAACAAAAGAGATGTTACATCAAAGCTCTCCCTTGATTCCACAGTGTAGATGACCACACTTCCTCAAGGTTTCTCACGAATATAGACTCTCTTTTGCGTATAAGATTTCACTCAGCAAATGAATTGACTAAGAACAAAGAGTTTCAGACTTTGGAATTCTTCTATCGTGCACACACTTGAACAACTGGAACATTTTCCTTACATACTCCTTTATGCCATCATACCTGTTGGCATTTACCAAATGAATTTCTCCAATCTACCCGTTGCGCGGAATCAATTAGGAAGATGATTCGAGCTATTAAAGGAACATGTCGATAGCCCATCAATCATGCTCGCCCATACAATTAGGATCTCGATTTCCATAAGTAGAACCTTCCAAGTATACTTCGCCAATCATCGGATCCTTAACCTCCAAATCAATCATGATCAAATAAAGGATTCCGTTATGTCATATCCAGCCAAGAAATCTTCTCCAGTTGATAAGGTCAAGTCCATAACGAAACACCTAGTTCTGGATAGCCTTTCTTCAACGGATTAAAAAGTGTCAATGAGAATAGACTTTGAATCTTGAGTCTGGCAGTCTAGAGGTCTTCAGACTTTAAATAGCAGAGTTTGCATATCTTCAGACTAGACTGATGGAAACGTTTTGTCAGCTTCAAAATACTTCGCGAAGATTTCTCCAAAATTATGCTCAGACATCAAACTTGGAGGGAAAAAAACATAGGAAAATATGATCCTTTCTTTGTTAAACATCGAACTTGGAGGTCACTAACTTGGGCCTTGCCATTTAGCTTATTTCCTAGTTCTCTTTTTTGTATATGATTGGGCTAAATGAAAGTCCGTTTCGTAAAACTCTAATTGATTAATGAGCTTCGGTTTGGTCGATTGGCCATTAGATTAGGCCCAAACATCTAATTTCTTTTCTTATGTGCTTCCCTACCCTTACCTAAAGACGCAGACACTTGGACCCTTCCTTTGAATTTGTACTAGCACCAATTCGTTCTACACGGGTATATGCATGGGTGTTCATGACACAATAATAGTTACAACATGAGGGATAACCTTCACACATGCATCGATTTTGGAAGTAGTGGGTGGAAGATTTCCAGATAATAGGTGCTGAAGGCTTTTTACGAAAAATCAGATAAATTACAAATAATGATTTTAGAGGAACAGACTTCAAAAGGTCATCTCTCCCTCACATATTAGTAATTATGTGAGGGGAAGAAAATGAAAAATTATATAATGAAGTGGGTGAAGTGGGAGATATTAGTGGTAATTTAACTATGTCCTTCGTTTCCACCAGTTTGGTTCCAAATTCTTTAAATTTAAAAATTGAGGAATCTATTTCAATGGGTAGATTTTAGGTTTTAGGGAACTTAGAAAAGGTTTTTGTTTCCAACAATATTCCATGGCATTTAATGATGAATGTGTAATTTGAAACACTAGTTTGAGTTTCCATTTTCAATAATATTTTTGACTGAGGCTTTCAATTTGTTAATATTTCATAATTTTCATATATCTAAATATGAGTTGTAATAAGTGGTTTGTAACAAATAATGATCATTAGAGGTGATAATTCATTATAATTGTTCAATAAAAATAAGTGGAACTTAGGTAGACTCGGAACCAATCTTGAAACTTGTAACAAAGTAGGTTTTAGGTTTTTGGATATGCAGGGAAAGTTCCAATTTCCAAAAATTAGGGGATCTGTTTGACGGGTAGGTTCAAAGTTCCAAGTTACTAACCCCTACCATTTTGTGAAGGATAGTTTTGAAAAGAATAAAAAGGGAGATGCAATGGTGTTTCAACTTAATGCTCCATTTGTTTCATGAAAAGGGAATAATTTAAAAGTATTTTTTTATACAAATAATCATTTATATTGATTAAAATAAATAATTAATAGAAGACGTTTTCGCTATCAAGGTGGGTCCAAGAGCAGGGGATTGGGTCCCAAGAACCGGGAGTCGAGTTTGGGGCCTAGCCTTGAGGGCTTGTGGGCACCAATACTAGTGTTTGGGGCCTAGCCTTAATTGATCAAGGCTTGGGCATTGGGGTCTTGATCTTGAGTGTTGGGGTTCGGGGCATAGCCTCAATGGGTCTAGGCCCGATTGCCGGGGACTTGGGCATGGCCTCTGCAGACTCGCGCCGAGGTGCCATTGGGTGGAGCACACGTAATGAGTTTTCAAACAAACAAAAAGGAAAAAAGAAAAGCATCATTTACCAAAACACCCATCCACACAAGCATTACATTGCACATTCAATTTTTGATTAGCGAAAAAAAGACTGACCTCAATTCTAGCTAGGGTTGTCAAAATTGTTCACAAACTCACATTCTAATCCACATTTATTTAAACGAGTCATATATGGATCACCTCAAACTTAATGTATGAGTCATAATTGGTTTTAAAGTTAAAAGCTCAAAACAAATGAGTTTGAGTGGGTCTATTATAAACTTGCTTTTAACCTATTTAACATAAGGCTCAGACCACTTTGGTCCCCTTTTTAGCAATACTTTGGTCCTTCATTACCGGTCTCTTTTTTATCCCTCTTTGATTTCATGACTTGCAACTATTTGACTTGCAACTATTGACATCTAAATTTTGACTATTCATCATATGAAAACTACATTAAGCATTTCATAACATTTACATTTAGGTAACAATAATATTTAAACTTATATTTAAAAAGATTGTTCTAAAAAAATAAAAAAAATGAAAAAAAGAGGATAAGAAAATAATCTATAAAATAAAATATTTAGTTGTGGAGGGAGAGGGTGGAGTTCGCAAGTCAAAGAGCATACTTTGTCCACTAGTCTTCTCCCACAATGGCAATGGCTTCACGTTACCACCATATTTGTTACTAGCTCCCTAATTTTCAAACCTTCAGTGCCATGGTTGTTCACGTTGCTTGAACAATTGTCATCTTGCCCACACGACCAGCCGATTTCTTGCAAAGATCGATATTGCTTGTTGTCCGTTTGGAGTCCCGACAATGGAGTTTATTGTTCCTTGAAATGAGTCGATCCCATTGATGCCAGCAGTTTTTCTCCGAGACATTTGTTGCATCCCAACGAGTTCCCACAACGATCGAAACTGTTCGTTGTCCACTGTTCTTTGTTGAATTGTACCCCTACCCTTAACGACAAAGAATCGCATGCTGCCCCTCCGACGCTAGCCCCATCCGAGTCATTTTAGCAGGTCCTTGGTTCATGGGCTGGGCCTCATGGTCCCTTGATCATCATTTACTCGTCAAGCACCGGTGAATTCTCGGTCATACCTCATTTGTTAGTCCACAAGCCTTGTCACCGTCCCCTCGAGAAAGCCATGCCCTGGACTAGGTAATTTCTTTATACTACTAAATTCAGTTCAACTATTCGGATTCTTAGCTTGTGATTCCGACTTGATGTGTTTTGTCATAGTTAATCATTATCTGATTAGGAAATTTGTCATATTAAGTCATAAACAAAAATATTGAGCCGCGAGATGTTAGTTTAGATTTTTTATTATTTCAACTTTTCATGGCAAATTTACAGATTGCGTAATTGATTCGCATTAAGATAATATGTCATTGATTTGTATTGGTAAATTATTAATATGACATATATTTTGTTGTGTCATCGTCATGTACACATCATATATCATGCATATATGTCATATCTAGAATTTAGGTCCATACACATTTCATGTTTAAAGCAACACACCTTGATTTTTATGATTCATATAATGTCAAGATAATTTTCCTTTAATAAAACCAAAAAGAGGACAAAAAAAAATGTTATTTAGTTCATATAGATTTCATAATATGCATGCCATATGTTGCGCTTTAGTTAGTGAGTCATACGTTTTAGGTTTAATGTTTTAATATTCCCATCATATAGTTTTTTTATCACAAAAAAAAAAGAAAAGAAAATGCCAAAAGATGAGCGTTGCATCATTATGTTAATTTCTTTTCAATAAAAATTATTAAGTCATTTATAAAAAATAAAAAAACAGAAAGGTCATTTACTTGGTTAGTTAATAAGTTAATTCATAATTAATCACATCTCATGTCATTATTATTTAGTGTAGGTTGCATCTATATATTAAAAAGAGAAAAAAGAATTTATTGGAGTTGCATTATTCTAAAAAAAAAAAAAAAAGAATCATAGAAAGAACATGCATATAGAATTATCATGTCATCCATTCCATTTCATGTAGCACATGCATATTTGGGTTCATGTGAATTAGATTGCACACATATTGTTATGGTTCAAGTTATGTAATATAAATTGCATCTCACGTGTCATTAGAGTAAAAATCATGCATATTAAATTTAAATTAAGACTGCATATAATTAATAATTTTTTAAAAAGAAAAATTAGGTGTTATGTCATTTAGAAATCATGTTTAGGGCATGCATTTTTATCAGGAATTTTGTAAGTATTTTTTAGAGAGTAGACCTTAATAAAGTTGTAGTTTATAATTTTTTACATTCTATCACTTCGATTTATTGAATGTTATTTTATTGATTGTGCATCCGCATGACCACCCTTTGCATATTAGTGGCTTAGGTTAAAATTAATCAAGACTGCTTGTAAAAATATTTTTGAAATTAAGATGAAAAGGTATCGAAAGGGCGTTAAATTAATCTAGCATAACTATCACGCCCCGAACTTTAAGCACGGGCACATCTCTCGATGGTCGATAAAATTGCAACGTCCCAAGATGCGTTGCCGACCCATTTATTTTATTGTACATATGAAAGCGAATAAACAAATCCCCTAATAGCAAATAGCATGGGACATAAAAGCTGGATAACAAATACACAACCAAAACACGCTTTTATAAACAAACTAGGCTTATATATAAAATTAGTCTGTCTACCAAAAAATTGGTCCTTAAAGAGGAAACTGTCGTACTAGCCACTAGTCAGACACATTCATTGATCCTTCGGACTCCACAGGCTCCGGGGGCGCTCGGTCCTCCACAACACCATCAGGAGGGTTAGTTACACCCTTGCCTAGTTACGGTTAATTTCAACCAAA
The DNA here is from genome assembly GCA_017140615.1 of Eucalyptus cladocalyx. Taxonomy (NCBI): domain Eukaryota; kingdom Viridiplantae; phylum Streptophyta; class Magnoliopsida; order Myrtales; family Myrtaceae; genus Eucalyptus; species Eucalyptus cladocalyx. Next base: position 15,044,830 of record CM029524.1, on the reverse strand, counting down.
TGCGATTTTAGCGTGACCTAAGCTACCAGGTAGCTTTTAGGAATTTTTAGTACAATTGACCCATAGTCGATTATTTTCGAGCCACATTGTACATTTTTGACCCATTGGCAACTATCCGTTGTCGTGAAAATGTTGGGGTTTCAAATATAGGCACAGGGTACATAAATGACAAAAAAATCGGTTTAGTGCCGTTTGACGAGAATTTTGCAATTAGGTGGAATCACCCACTCTTTAATCACATGCCTCAGTCGAACCACCTATCTCCAATCTCTGATCAATTTTGACGATGCCGTATTGACCCTTGCAGATTAGCACGATCAAGTAGTTGATTTCTGGTTGAATTCTTAAGTCTATCACGTTTAGATTCCTTAATGGCTTCACCTGATAGATTAGTTATCTCGTGAGTGATCAGCTTAGAGAAAAGAATTATAGGCGCATCGATGAAAAGCTCAACTCATTCAATTGAAAATGGAATCATAAAATTAGGATGTCACAACTCTTCCCTCTGTTGACACCTAAATTTTGGCGATTTAGTTTATTTATTTATTGCATAGGGAATTAGGGGTTAATTTTATTTATTGCATAGCATATAGATTTAGATTGCATTTATTTTGTTATTTGCATCTTTTGCATTTTATTGGACCGGTGGCGGATGAGTTCGAATTAGATGGATCAGGCCCATGATGCGGCGAGTTGGCCAAAGCCCATGTTTTTTAATAATTAAAAATTATCTCGTGGGAATATAATATTTTAAAAATTTTCCGAGATATGAATCTTTTTTTTTTGGATAGGGCATATGTGACAGGAAGATATTGCGATTTATCTTTACAAGATTTGGATTTAGAGAAAAGTTCTATCACAATCTTGAATAAAATTGGTGAAGGAATATTGCGTTCGAAAAAATCTTCGTGGATATCGATTAAAACCCTAATCCATGGCCTATAAATAGATTAAAATGCATAGGGTTTTGAGAGGTCACACACATTGGATACACGGGGCTTTTCTCGAGTTTTAGGTCAAAATCAAAAGAAAAGTTTTCCCAGGGGTTCTTCTCTGTTTTTTTTTTTTTTTAGGTCAGAAATTTGAACATAAGAAGAGGAGATTTTTCCTTTTGGTTTGGGGTTCATTCGTCGGGGGTCTTCGGAGGAGCAACCAAAAAAAGTCAAAAGGGGATTGTTTGAAATTCTGAAGAGGTGCAGAGAGGGGACGTGAGTGGGAAACACGTGAGAGATAAAAACTGGAGAATCATTCTTCTGCAGGTTAGACGTCTATACATTGAAGAAGCCTTGAAGGAGAATCCGCGAGAATCAACGACAAGCACTAGAGAGAGAACGAAATATTCTCTCTCCACGACGCTGCCCGTAAAACCTTGACTCCATCTTCGTTGCATCGTCTTCACGTGATCGCCGCAACAGCGCGTCCAAGACCCCCACGAATCCCGCAAGTCGGATGCCACCCTTGCCGACATAGTTCCATTGCCTCACTTGAGTCCTTCGTGATGTCATTGCTGCTTTGATCCGTGCCACGCCCAATGACGAATTTATGTCCATTCAAGCCACAACACCACCAAAATCCAGTCCTGACATCCAACATCGAGCTGTGAGCCTCGCCGAGCATTACCATATCATATCACGTTGCGAGTAGCCGTAGTCGTTCAAGGATCGGAATTTGGGAGCCAATATTCGGAATAGGTAAAAAATTTGTCTATTTTGATTTCCGAAAATTCCGTTTCCTTATTTGATATATTTGTTGATGCACATGATTGAAATCCGATATTCGCAACTCGAGGAGCTCTCGAATTAGGGATTGACAGTCTGATTTTCGCGCCTGAAATCCAACTCGCAATCCCTTACAAAAATCGACAATCCAATCTCAAGCCCGAGATTCGATTCGTGATTTAATGTAAAATTGGCCAAACCGATCTCATGCACGAGATATGGTTCGCTAATTTTTGAATATCAATCTTATCTTGTTTGATTTGCCATCGTCAAGTTAGTTGAGTCAATCTTATTTTCGTAAAATAAAAAATAAAAAAATCTCAATTAGGATTAGGTTTGTTGTCATCTTGCATATTTAGGATTGCAATCTTATTATGAATTTTTAAATAAAAATCCAAAAAAGAAAGCGCAATCATTTAGGTTGTTAGTTTTTTATTTGAATTGCATGTTTAATTATGTGTTAGTTTTAATTTCGAATTTCTTAAAGAAAAACACAAAAAAATCATTGTGCATATTAGATTAGAATTGCATGTTTCATTTTAAATTTAGATCATCTTTTTTAGATAAATTAGATTTTAGATTTGGATAATGTCTTAGTTTAAATTAGGTTAATATGACTTAATCCCTAGTTTAAATTAGATAGAATCTTAATCTAGCTAGATCATTTCAAATTTCATAAAATTTGTCTTAGGATAAATTAGTTGCAATTTCTAGGATAGATTGCATTTTTAAAATAAAAAATGTCATTTGCATGTCATATAGAATTAGGTTCATGAAATGCATGTCATTTTAGTGATTATTGTTAGGTTCATTTCTAATTAGAAATTGTCCGTCATTAGATTAGGTCATTTAATAAATGTCGCGTGACATATAGCTCGCATATTAAATTGCAATGTTGTATGTCATTTTAGTTAAAATAATTTTGTACGTCATTGCATTGCATTGCACGTCATTAGAATTAAGTCATTTTGGTTAATTTAAATTGCATATTTAACAATTGCATGTTCATTAAGAGATCATAAAATTTTTATTCATATGTTTAGGACATGTTGCCATGCCATATCATTTCATATTAGATTAAAAGCATTGCATTGCATATGGATTATAGTCTCGTTTAATAAGTGAAAACAAAAAGAAAAGAAATTGCGTGTTAATTAGAAACCATATCTAGGATTGTAGATGTGGAATTTAATTTAACACTACAGATGCTTTCGTTGCTTTGAGGTAAGTTCTGCATCATTTAATTGGTTTCTTGGGTGTTAAATTGGTGGTTTGCGCACCTGCATGAACACCTCACATGTTAGAGAAATAGATTTAAAATCAATCCAAATTGTTTGCCAAACATTTTTCAAAATAAAAAGAAAGGTACCGAAAGGGCGTTAGAGAAATCTAACATAACCAAGTCCCCGTACCCCTAGTCTCTGGTTCGTAGGAGTAAAGTGAATCTCCCATTACTTTACTTGGGTTTCTAATTGACCCACCAAAAATAGATTAGTGGCGACTCCTAATTAAAAAATTTGCATGTTAACAATTCAAACCTAAGTCGCGAATTGGTATGGGCTTGGGAGAGCCCGAGTTAAGTCTAGGCTTAACAATCCATTCGCTAAACCCTAGGTGGTTCACACCCGAAAAACTGGTCGTGACACCCTCTTATAAAAATTTCATCCTCAAAATTTAAACCATTACAAATCTTTAAGCAAAAAGGTGGGGGTATTGTCGTCTCATCGAGTCTTCACTTTCCCAAGTTGCTCTTTCTGTGTCGTGGTATTTCCAGATCACTTTGACTAACAGAATTGTCTTGGTGCACGGAATCTACTCCTTTCGATCCACAATTTGAACTGGTCTCTCCATGTACGACACTTTGTCGCCTACATCTAATTCTTCAAAATTCAGCATGTGGGTCGGGTCAGGCTCATACTTTCTCAACATTGACATGTGTAGGACGTTATGCACTTGCACCAGTCTCGGCGATAGCGTAAGACGATACGCCAGAGTCCTTATTCTTTCCAGAATCTCAAAGGGACTTACGTATCTCGGACTCAGCTTCCCTTTCTTGTCGAAGCGCGAAGTACCCCTTATCGGTGACACTTTCAAAAAGACGTGCTCACCAACTTGGAATTTCAATGGTCTTCATTGCTTATCTTCATAGCTTTTCTGATGACTCTAAGCAATCTTTAATCTGTCTCTGATAACTACAACTACATCCACTGAGTGTTGAACTAACTCTGGGCCTATGATCTTTTGTTCTCCGACTTCATCCTAACACATTGGCATTTTGCATGCTCTATCATACAACACTTCAAACGGTGCCATTTGAATACTCTGCTGGTAGCTGTTGTTGTAGGAGAACTCAACTAGATAAAGCTGTTCCTCCCAACTTCCTTTGAAGTCTAGCACTCACACTCTCAGCATGTCTTTGAGGGTCTAAATTGTCCTTTCAGACTGGCCATCTGTCTGCGGATGGTAGGCCGTACTATACTATAACTTTGTTCCTAAGGCAGTTTGCAAACTTTTCTAGAAGGCTGCTATGAACTTTGGGTCTCTATTAGACGTAATCATCACCGGCACTCCGTGAAGACAAACAATCTGACGCATGTACAATTCTACATATCTGTCTAATGCATAGTCCTTTTGTACGGCGATAAAGTGAGCTAACTTCGTCAATCTATCAACCGCAACCCAAACGGAATCATTACCCCCATGACTTCTTGGTAAGCCCATCATAAAGTCCATCCTAACATGTTCCCATTTCCACTCGGGAATCTCGAGAGGTTATAGAAGTCCTCCCGACTTACAATGCTGTGCCTTCACTTGCTGACACGTTAGACATCTGGTGATATGCTTGGTGATATCCGCCTTCATACTAGTCCACCAATAGTGTTGACACAGATTCTGATACATCTTCGTACTACCTGGATGAATGCTGTAATTGCTACAATGTGCTTCTGACAAGATCTCCTCCTTAAGCTCTGCATCGTTAGGTACATGCCATCGTCCATGAAACCTCAGTGTTCCGTATTCAGAAATCTGAAAGTCAGCATTTCTCTTTTTGGTATCCTCTTGTAGGATTTTCTAGATATCTGGGTTTGTTAGCTATAACATCTTGATTCTGATCTCTATTATTGTCGTTGATCTTGGCCAGTTGATAAGTGTTTCGATCTTGGTCGGGTCCACGGAGATATCTTCACTTGAAATCACGTGACCTAGGAAAGCAACATGAGTCAATCAAAACTTGCACTTATTGAACTTAGCGTACAGTTCATGATTCCTCATAGTCTGGAGCACCGTCCTTAACTATCTTTCGTGCTCCTCTAGACTTCTCGAGTATACTAGGATATTGTCAATGAAAACGATCACAAACTGATCTAGATACTCCTTGAAAACTCGATTCATCAAATCCATGAAAGCAACTAGGGTGTTCGTCAAACCAAACGGCATTACAGTAAACTCATAATGGCTGTATCGCGTACGAAATGCTGACTTCGGTATATCTTCCTTTCTAATCCTCATCTGATAATACCATGTCCTTAGGTCGATCTTAGATAATATCGATGCTTCTTGCAACTGGTCAAACAAGTTGTCGACCCTTAGCAGCGGGTACTTGTTATTGATCGTCAGTTGATTGAGTTGACAGTAATCGATGCAAAGACACAACGAACCATCTTTCTTCTTCATGAGTAGCACTAGTGCTCCCCAAGGTGATGCACTGGGACATATCAATCCCTTATCCAACAACTCCTACATCTGCACCTTCAGTTCTTTTAACTCGGACAACGCCATGCGGTAAGGAGCCTTAGAGATTGGCTCTGTCCCGGGGGCTAATTCAATCACAAACTTAATCTCATTTTCTGGAGGCAGGCATGACAATTCTTTTAGAAACATGTCTAGAAACTCCTAAACCATTGCGATATCCTCGATCTTCAGCTCCTCAACTGTCGTATCTACGACAGTCGCCAAGTAACCTTGATAACCCCCGTCTAACAAACAAGTTGCCTCAAGTGACGAGATTAAAGATATTGAGGGTCCTCCTCGACTCCCAATAAACTCGAAACTTTCACCTACTAACGGGTTAAACTAAATCGCTTTATGATAGCAGTCCATTTTAGTTCTTTGCTTGGTGAGCCAGTCCATGCCAATTATTACATCAAAATCATACATGGCTAGGACTACCAAATATATCCTCCCCTCTCGCTCACCAATCACTAACTTGCAATTAGGATAGCCTACCGTAGACAAAACCTTATCCTTTAACGATGTAGATATACTAACCACTGACTCCAACATTTCATGACTCAATCCTACTAGCTTAACAAACTGATGAGCTATAAACAAATGAATTGTACCAGGGCCAAATAAAGCATAAGCAGCATGGTTGTTCAGTGAAACAGTACCTATGATCACATCAGGCGAGTCCTCTGCCTATCCTTTGGTGATGGCGTACACCTTTCCCTGTGCTCGAAGTCTGATTAGTCCACCCTGTTGTGCATTTGGTGGCGCGTATCCTCTATTTTGACCCATCGGCGACAATGCCAACTACTGTGGTCCCCTTAGCTTTCTGGGACAATCTCTAGCTAAGTGACCCTGTTGGCCACACTCATAACATGTACTCGTCCTAAAATGGCACGAGGCTGAACCAACCTTTCGCAGAAATGACATACTCCACTGAAGTTCGGTACTGACTTACCTACCCCACATTTCTTGTTAGGTGGGACAGGATACCTTCATCTGGTCATGGGCTTCTTCCCAAACCCGTTTCCATCTCTACTTGCATTATATCTTGACCTAGATGGGGTAGTTTGCTCACTCAGGTTCCTCTCTATCAACTGGGCCTACTCATATAAATCATTGTAGTCCTTCAGGTTGAATAGTATCAAGGGATTCTTTAGCTCTAGTCGAGGCCATTCCTAAACCTTTGAGCTCTGTCTTCCAGATCTTTTACCAATTTGGGAGTGTATTGCGACAACTTTGCAAATTTAGCCTCATATCGATCCACAGTCATCATCCCTTGATGGAGGCGCTGAAATTCCTCCATCTTCTACTCTCGGGTGCTGTTAGAAAAGTATTTGCTATTAAAGGCTTGGAGGAAGGCTTTCCACACTAGAACTTCACCCTCTGGGGTCACTCTCCCTCTAGTGGCCCTCCACCAAGTACTTGTATTACCCTGCAGTTGATATATTGCAAGGACAACCTTCTCTTCCTTAATGCACATCAGTAGTGCAAAGGTCTTCTCCAAGTCTTGGATCCAGAGTGTTGCAACCTGGAGATCATTTACACTAGTGAACCTCGGCAGGTTCAACTTCAGAAATTGCTCCAAGAGCTTGTGCATCGGTCTCTTAGCAATTACGTTCCTAGGTGGAACTTCGGTAGGTATGGCAACAGTAATGACAGCATTGGTGGCAACAGTAGCAGCGACAGTAGAGGCGGCGGCTTGATTTTGAGCCTGTTGCCCAATCAAATTCCTAAGCATCTCAAGCGCCCGAACGATCCCATCTATCCTAGGATCGCTAAGGCCTTCTACCTTAGCATCGATCGGTGGTGGCGTTAATCCACTTGCGCTGGCTTGAGCCTATGCTTTACCTCTATCATCTCGGGTACCGACCCATGTCGGCGTCTAACCCTGAGTCACTAGTCCTACAATCCTCTTTCTAGGGGTCCTCTGCTCTTGATCACTCATGACGTAGATTCTTTATAGAAACCTAATTTCCAATTCCACACAGAATTAGAACTTGAGCGATCCCATCAAAAAATCTACCAAACAGCAATAAATCACATGCATCAGCATAATAAAAGGCATTTTCTACTAACTATCCCAAGAACCCATCGCACCTTATCACTCCAAATACTAACTAGCTCCGATATCACTTTGGGCGGGGATGTCACGCCCCAAACCTCGAGTATGCGCACATCCCTCGGTAGTCAATAAAATTACGACATTCTAGGACGTGTCACCGACCCATTCATTTTATTGCACATGCGGAAGCGAATAAACAAATCCCTAGACAGCACAAATATGGGATAGAAAAGTAGGACAACAATTTTCACAAAACGCTTTTATAAACAAACTGAGTTTATATACAATACTAGTCTATAAACGAAAGCCTATTCCAAAAAGAGAAAAGTTGCTAAGCCATCTAAGCATAAGACTTCTCAGCCAAGACCTCTGAGATATCCGGGAGTTCTGGATCCTCCACAACAACATTAGAGGGATCAGCTACTCCCTCACCTACCGCGGCGTTGACCACAATGGCAGGGATGTTAGAACCCTACAAGGGGCTTTCCTTCATTCCATTGATCCCATGGCGAAACCATGCCCTAAATCGATGAGGTACCAACTAAGGTCGGCCCTCATTGACTAAGATAGTGATTACAATGAGCTCATGGAGCTAGGGATTCCTAGGGACAGGCACGTTAGTACTCTGCTTCATAAACCCCCTTGGTTGTCCAAAACTTACTAGAGGGACTGCCATCTACGGACCTGAAAAGTTAAGTCCACGATGGGGTGAGATGATGTCTCAATGAGTTCATGCCCTAAACCCCGATTAGGAAGCAAATACGCCTAAAGGCGGCCTAACTAGACAACCATAGAGACTCACCTCGCCCTAGTTCCTCCTTGCACGTCAGTACAATTCATATTGTAGATGTATTTAATAAATTCACACATCAATTGGAACGTCTCACTCAATTTCAATCAATCACAGGGGTCTCGATTATAAGGCCAAATCATTATGACACGTCTTATTCCGTGCCACACAATTTTGTCCCATAATCAAGCGCCTTTATCTCAATTAATCACGCGTTTCAATTGATTGCTACTCGCACAGGTAGTTCTACTTGACACACACCTAGCGTAACCAGGCATCATCTCATCCCTTAAGCACAACAACATCCACCCGATGCACATCGAGGATGGCATTTCTGAAGGAGCTTCAGTCCGGCCTCTACCGCAATTTAGCATCCATTGTTAGGGCATCCCATGTAGGGGCATCATCCACCTGACGCACATCGGGGATGGGTTCTTATAATCATCACACGATCATTCAATTCCGGCCAAGGACATTGCGCTTTGCACTCACGTGCCTCAATTAAGATAATGCGCTTCACCTATTTTCTTCGTATTAAAAACACACGGTGAAAATAATTGTGTGTGGGTACAAAGTCAAATCGAACTAGAAAAATTGATATCTTCCATTTTAAAATTCCACTATTTGATATAATATTTAAGAGCATTTTCGGTGTCAAAACTCGACACCAAGTATTTTCTAATTAAATACCAAAATTTCATAATTTTGAAATAAATACTCAAAAGTCACAATCACCACTCAATTGCACAAATTAGCACTCAATTGCACAAACTAAGCACACCACTGCAATCGACACGGAATTCCAGCTATGGACTATCCCAGTATAATTTTTGGAAAATATTAAATAATTAGATAAATAGCAAAAATAATTAAATAAATGCAATTTAATCCAATAAATCCATAATTAGGCTAGAAACGCTAATTTAACCACCTAAACGGGCCTAGAAAAATAATGCACCTATCTACATAAATCAAGCAACCTAATTAACCCTTAACTAGTCTAATCTTACCACCTAAATAACCTAATTAAACAACTAAATCACTAATTAAAACTAACTAACCCCCTAACCCAATCTTAGGCTAAGCTAATTACCTACTAAGCATCATTAACCTCTTAAGTAAGGTTTAACAAGTAAACTCACCAAATTAGTGAGCCGGTGAGTTCATGGCAACGGCGACGGCGACGTGATGGCGAGTGGAACACAAGCTTGGAGAGACATTAAAGGAGGTCGGAACAGGGCCTAAAACGGGCCATGAAGTTTCAGCCCTTGTTGGAACTTCTACTTCTGTCCAAGGCTGAACCGAAAGGGACTGAGGCTAGAACGGCAAGGAGACGGGTGGCGGACAACAATAGCGAACCAAGTGGACAAGTGGCGAGAGTTTGGCGGCTCAAAGGTGGCGAACAGCGTAAGCATGGCTTCGATGGCGCACGGGACGTGTGGGCGAGCGGGATGCCAAGAGGAGGATGGCACGGGTTCGGGCACTCGCGGTGTGCGGGCTGGCGCATGACAAGCAGACAAGTGACGGTCAGACGGCATGCGGCTCCTTGGCTCGGCTTTCTCTGGTTCTTGGCTGGTCTTTGAGCTCTCAAAACACTACAACAATGGAGAAAGGAAGGCCAACGAGGAAGAAGGCTGCAGCTGGAGAGGCGGACCACCAAAATATCACAAACACTCATCACAAGGCCCCTACCATGTCCAGCCCTATTCTTTTCCCATTTTCCTTCATCAAAGCTTCCTTAGCAAGCCAAGAGAGGGTTGAAATGTTGCACACCCCTTTGGCCTACGAATTTGAACATTCCCTCTTCAATTCCAACTTAAATCACCTTTAAATTAGTCCCAAATGGTGCTAAAAAATTCAGCTAAGGTGTCCACATCCCATCCCATGATTTTTCCTCATCAATTGACCAACTTGATGGCCAAAAGTGCGCTAAAAAATGGTCATTTAATTTTCCCGGTCCAAAAACACCCAATCTTGAATTTTCGCCAAAAACTCAAGTCTGCCGAATTTTTTTTTGAAGGATGAGTCAACATTCCTAAAATAAGTTGTGACATGACAAAACTTTCAATTTCTGAAATCGGGTTCAATTTTGTGGTTAATTTCAACTTGATGTGATTTTAGCGTGACCTAACCTACTGGGTAGCTTTTAGGAATTTTTAGTGCAATTAACTCATGGTCAATTATTTTCGGAGCACATTGTACATCTTCGACCCATTGGCGACTATCATTTGTTATGAAAATCTCAAGATTTTAAATATAGGCATATGGTACAGAAATGACAGAAAAATCGGTTTAGTGCCATTTGACAAAAACTTTACAATTAGGTGGAATCACCCACTCTTTAATCACATGCCTCAGTCGAACCAACCTAGCTCCGATCTCTGATTAATTTTGATGGTGCTGTATTAACCCTTGCAGATTAACACGGTCAAATAGTTGATTTTTGGTCGAATTTTCAAGTCTATTGCGTTTAGATTCCTTAATGGCTTTACCTGATAGATTAGTTATCTCGTGAATGATCAGCTCAAGGAAAAGAATTATAGATGCGTCGATGAAAAACCTAACTCATTCAATCGAAAACAAAATCAGAAAATTAGGATGTCATAGAGGGAGGTAACAAAAATGCTGAAAAGGCCACTTCGGGGCAAATACTCGATTTTTTAATATGCCGTAGATAAGGGTCCATGCGGGCCTAACGCCACAAGTGGGCCGAATGGGCCCATGCCCATGAAGGATGGCCCAATGGACTTCACCCCCAAGGTGGGTGGCCCCATTGGCTTGACGCCCAAGTAGGGTCGGCCCAATGGCCCATGGGCCACCCAAACTTTTTTTGGTCTTTTGCAAGGTCCCTCATTATTATCCATGTGCATGGTCAGTAACCAAACCTAGCATAATTAGTATTTTTCCCTTCTAGCCAAATAAAACAAAAACCTTTTTGCATGCAAAAAGTGTGGCGTTCAAGGGAGTGGATAAGAGAGAAAGTGACCTCATTCTAGTTTAATGTATCATATTTCTAACTTAAGAATGATGGCTAAGTAGAGCTTGAAGGACAAGTTTTCAAGAAGCCATTTTGACCACTCATTCTTGGTTTAGGGAGCAAGGCCTCATCTTGGCCATCCACGGAACTTGGTCATGAACCTTCTCTCCTTCCCTTAGTTTGGCCATTCTCTCTTTCCCTCATTTCTCTCTCTCATTTTCTCTCGTTTCCCTCAATCTCTCTCTCCTTTTCCCATTGTTGCTAAACCTCACCTCCCTCCATTTCCACCATTTTTGTAAGCCATTTCCTCCCCTTTTTTTTCTCTCACATCCACCATCGAGACTCCATTTCTGCACTACAGTTCTCATTATTGAGCTAGGTTTTTTAGCCGAAGGGGAGCCGCCCAGTCTCACCACTGCCCCCCCCTTTCCCTCCCTCCTTTCTCGGCTTGGACCGCCATGAAGTCGGAGACCATCCGCTTGCCATTTTTGTACCTCACCACCTCCAACGTGAGCCTCCACCACCACCGTGAGCTGCTGGTGTAGATCCAAAAGTAAGTGGTTTTCTAACCCTTGTTTAAGGTTTTGATTGCAATTAAGATAATACTTAGAATTAGATTAAAGATAAGTGGTGGTTAGTTTAGTTAATGGATAGATTATCTAAATATCTGATAGGTTATCAAAATAGGTTATCTAAATATCGATAGGTTATCGGAATAGGTTATCTTAATATCCAGTAGTTTATCGGGATACGTTATATAAATATTCGACAGGTTATCGCGATAAGTTATTATAATGTGTGATAAGCTATCTTTACACATTGTGTTAGTATGTGATATGTGATATTAATATGTTATCTTATGTTATGTTATGTAATATGTGATATGTTGTTGTAATGGGATACGTTAAGGTGTGATGCATTGTAGTTATAAGATGTGTTAATAGGTAATGTGTTATAGTAATGCAATATGCTAATATGTAATGAGTTATGGTAGTATAATATGTTGACATGCAATATCCTAATTTGTTGCCTTAAGCTTTCCTTAGGATATGATTTCAAAGAGGTTTGTTGCATTGTTGGATGTTAAGATTAAATATGGAGTATGCTCACGTGAGTTGTTTTAGAATGGAAATTTGTAATTGTTTATGGCACCTCATATTCATAACGAATTATTGTGTATATCAATATTTGTAGAAAGATGACATATTAAAATGTGTAAGTGGTATGCTAATGTGAAGTGATATGAGATGCAAGCATGTACGTGGCAAATGTTATTATATGTTGAATGAGCAACACACACTCCTGCATCAATTAATGAGAAATATATTAAATGAGTTTGAGTGATGGTATGCCAGTGTAATCACCTAAATACCTTGATGCATATGATTATGAAGGGTGATGGAACTGTCCTAATGTGTATGATTATGTGTGATGATGCCTGATTAAGTTTGGATGCCTTCACACTAATGGGATATCGTTTGCAGTTAGATTTTGGAACAAAGCTCCTCAACTGGAATGCTATCCTAAGGCATATGCATGAGCGGGATGATGCCGTGCTTGTCACGCCCCGGATCCTTGAGTGTGCGCACATCGCTCGTTGGCCGGATTGATTGATCGTGTGATGGTTAAGTGAAACCATCCCCAATGTGCGTCAGTGTATCAACTTGTGCGACCAATAATCTATATCAGCTTGTGTGATCAATAATATGTATCAGCATGTGCGAGCAATAATTTATATCAGCTTGTGCAAGCAATAATCTATATTAGCTTGTGTGAGCATTAATCCTTGGCTACGCCAGAAAACCAATGTGTGATTGATTGTGCGAGCAATAATCGAATTGAAAAGTGTGATTGATTGAAATTGAAGAACCGGATTATGGGGCGAAATTGTGTGGCACGGTATGGGATGCTTCATAATGATTTAGTCTTATAATTGGGACCCCTAGATCGATTGTATTGATGTATCAATGGCATTGATTGAATTGATCGACTGATCGATTGTATGGATTGAATTGAATTGAATTGATTGATTGATTGATTATGTGAATTGTACTAACATGCAAGAGGGAACTAAGGTGAGGTAAGTCCTCTATCTTTTGTGCATAAACTATTGGAGTTTAAGGGGTGAGCTTGCTGAGACATTATCTCACCCCATCGTGGGCTCAATTCTTTACAGGTCCTTAGATGGCGGCCCTGCCAGTTCATTATGGTCAGCCTCGGAGGGTTATCGAATAGGTGACTTAATTTCCTTGTTCCTAGAGGCCACGAGGTTTGGGTCTACGAGCTCGTAGTGATCACCATCTAGGTCGATGAGGGCCTACCTGAGAGGGTATCTTATCAATTTAGGGCATGGTTTCGCTGCGGGCTCAATGGATACAAATTTGGTCCCCTCCATGGTTTTGAAGTCCCAGTTGCGGTAGCAGATGCTGCTTTTGGAGAGGGTACAATTGACCATCCTAATGGTTGTGAAATTGTTTCCTACTTTTCTATCCCGTGTTGGTTGCTGTCAGGAGTTATCGTTTTGCTTCCGCATGTGCAATAAAATGAATGCGTCGGCGAAGCGTCTTAGGACATCGCAATTTAATTGACCACCGAGGGATGTGCACGCGCTTGAGGATCGGGAAATGGCAGTAGAGGTGCTAGGCCAACCCCTCAAACCCACGTGGAAATGTGTGGCTAGCTAAGCTTTTGGTTGTAGAAGAAATTAGCCCATAACGGTTCACATATGGGCAAAAATAAATGAAGTGTGCTTTGATTTATGTAAATGTTTTATGCTATCCCTATTTTGATTTGGTTGGGTGATTTGTTTCTGCTTCCACTTGTGCATAATTAAACAAGAATATTGTGATGGATCGGCGACGTCTCTTGGGACGTTGCAATCAAATGGCCTAAAGGTGTCATGCCCCGATCCTCCAAGAGCTTGCCCATTTCTCAGCGGTCGATTAAATAGCGACATTCCATAACACGTCGCTAACTCATTCATTTTAATGCGCATGCAGAAGTGAATAAATAAATCACTAAACAACAACAAGATGGGATAGAAAAGCAGGGCCATAAATCTTTCTAACCACAACACACTTATATATACATACCAAACTATCATATACAATACTAGTCGATATATATGTACAAGGTCTGCAAAAAGGGGGGGGGGGTAGAGGCTACAGATCTTCAAGCATTCGAGTCTTCCTTAGAATACACTGAGGATCTTGGATCCGACAGATAAGGGTCCACCATTGAACCACCCAGAGGGTCGACTGTCCCTTTTTTCAAAAGCAACCTCTAACACATACACATGTATCTTAAATTCCGGTATGCAACCTTCTCTCTGTCCATTCCACGCATGTCGGTATCATGATCTGTATTGATGGGGTACTTTATGGGGTAGAGTCTCATCAACCTAGACCACGGACTTTATGAGCTCATAAACCCATCCTCTTGAGCTCCCATGAAGCGGGATGTAACATACCTGCTCTGTGATCTTCTTCGGCTGTCCAAAATGCTTGGGAGGACCTACCATCTAAGGACCTGAAGATGTTATCCCACAATGGGGTGAGACGATGTCTCAGCAAGTTCACTCCCTAAGTACAAACACTAGGAAGAAAATATGTCCCAACAGTTGCATAAGCACAAACACTAGTCAAAGGACTTACCTTTGCCTATATTCCTTCCTGCAAGTTAGTACAATTTGCAAATTCAACGAATCACTTCAACACATCAAAGCAACAAACCAGATCGAGTCATCGATCAATTGACTCAGTCAATTCTATGTTATCAAGACCATCTCTCGGTCCACTCATTCAATACTATCTATCTAGTTTGATCATATCAAGAACTGCTCACTCTAAGCTGAAGATAGATAGTATAACTCACCAAAAGCTAATAAAAAACAAAGCTCACTAGAAGCTAATACCAGAGTATACTGCTCACCCTAAGTAGATATATCAAGGCCCGCAGGTTGATATAGTATACTTCCAATGTTCACCAAAAGTTGCTAAGGTATATTGTTCACCAAAAGCTGATATATCAAAGCTCGCAGGTTGATATAGTATACCGGTATGCTACTCACCCTAAGCTGACACATCAAGCCCGTAGGCTGATATAGTATACCATCCAGATCTTCTAACAATTTCATCATTTTTATTATACCCAATAAAAATAACTGTGTGTGGATACACAGTCGTCCTTAGCCAAAATACAATATTTTCCCCTTTTGAAAATCCCACTAATTTCAATAGTCCATAAACATATTTTTGGCGTTGTAAACTGATGCTCAGTATTTTCTAATTAGATATTGAAAAAATTAAATTTTGAGATAAATACCCCAAAATCACAATTCACACTCAAATTGCATAAATTAGCATCCAAATAAGTAAACGAACCACACCATTGCAATCAACATGAAATTCCGATCACCAGCTATCCCGGTTATTCTAACTACTTAACATGCAATATTGAATGATTAAACCGCTAATCCGTTCTAACTAACCACCTAGTCCAAGTTTAACCTAAACTAATCAACCATTAAGTATAATTAACTCTCTAAGCAGAGATTAGTGAGTAAACTCATTGGATTAGCAATCCAACGGGACCATGGCGATAGCAAGGCGTAGAGGGGCCACAAACTCCAAAGCGGGAGCACCTTTCAAGGCCGAGAAAGGGTCAAAAGCGGGCCAAATAGTGCAAGGCAGACCTAGGGCTTTTCAGTTCTATTCGTGGGTCAAAGGGGTTGCTCTGGGGATTGGTTGTGCTCGAAACGGCCAAGGTGGGTTGGCGACGGGCTGTAGTGGCTAGGCGATGCTTTGGTAGCTTGGACAGCGACTCACGACAGCCTAGGCAACGGGAACGACTTGCGATGGTGGCTGGACGGGCTTGAGGGATGAGTTGGAAGTGAGAGGGGATGGGACGACGCGGTTCACGCGGGGACTGCCTTGGCTTGACCCCACTTGCTAGATGGCTTCCTCAATAGTTTTTCCAGCCCATTAGCTTGCTTTAGAAGCCATTGAGATGGTCCAAAATGTTGAGGGCATGGGGGCTACGAATTTTGTACAAATTTCCCTCAATTCCTCTCCAATTTCTACTTGAATCAAATCAATTCGGCCCTCAAAATTTCCACCATCGCATCCTCGATCAAATTGACATTTTTCCTCACCAATGGAACCAACTTGCATCCTAAAAACGCGATAAAAAATGGTCCCCTAAATTTTCCGAACAAAAACGACCATATATTGACTTTTCACAAAAACCTCGGTTTGCAGAAAAATCTTCGGAGGAGGAGTCGATGTTCCTAAAATGACTTGTGACATAACAGAACTTTCAATTTTTGAAATCGGATTCAAATTCTCGGTTCATTCTGGCGTTATTTTAGCATGACCTAGGCTATTAGGTAGCTTTCAGAAATTTTAGTGCAATTGACGTGTGGTCAATTTTCTTCGAGCCACAATGAACCTCTTCGACACATTAACAACTCTTGGTTGTCGTGAAAATCTCGAGGTTTCAATTACGGACACGGGGTACCAAAACAATAAAAAAATCAATTTATTACCATTCGACAAGAATTTTGTAATTTTGTGGAATCACCCACATTTAGCCACACATCTCTGTCGAACCGACCTATCTCTGATCTCTAATCAACTTTTAACTATGCCGTAATGATCTCTACAGATAAGCGGTGGTCGAGTAGTTGATTCCTAGTCGAATTCTCAAGTCTATTGCATTAAAACCCCTTAATGAATTTTCTTACCTTTATAAAAAAAAACCCCCTTAATGACTTCCCCAGATAATCTAGTTATCTGAGGAGTGACCACCTCAGAGAATAGCATTATAGGCACGTCGATGAAAAGCTTAATTTACTCAATTGAAAACATAATTGAAATTTTAAGATGGCACAACATTTCCCCTCTTATAAAAATTTTGTCCTCGAAATTTAAACCATTACAATACTTTAAACAAAAAGGTGGGGGTACAATCGTCTCATCGACTCTTCGCTCTCCCAGGTAGCTCCTTCAGTGCCATGGTGTTGCCAGACCACTTTGACCAACGGGGTGGTCTTAATACTTAGAATTTGTTCTTTTCGATCCATAATTTGAACCGGGCTTTCCACGTACGACACTCTGTCATCCACGTCCAATTTCTTGAAATTAAGTACATGGGTCAGGTCAGGCTCATACTTCCTCAACATCGACTTGTGAAAGACGTCATGCACTTGCGCTAGCCTCGGTGGCAATGCAAGACAATACGCTAGGATCCCAATTCTCTCTAGAATCTCAAATGGACCTACGTATCTCAGACTTGGTTTTCCTTTCTTGTCAAAGCGCGAAGTACCCCTCATTGGTGACACCTTCAAAAAAACGTGATCACCAACTTGGAATTCCAATAGTCTTCGGCGCTTATTTGCGTAACTTTTCTAGAAGCTTTGAGAAGTCTTTAATCTGCCTTTGATGACTACAACTGCATCCATTGACTGCTGAACCAACTCTGGGTCTGTTATCTTTCTTTCCCCGACTTCATACCAACATATTGGTATTCTGCACGCTCTACCATACAACGCTTCAAAAGGAGCCATATGGGTGCTTTGCTAGTAACTGTTGTTGTAGGCAAACTCAATAAGGTGAAGTTGTTCCTCCCAGCTTCCCTTGAAGTCCAGCACGCAAGCTCGCAGCATGTCTTTGAGGGTTTGAATAATCCTCTCAGACTGGCCATATGTCTGAGGATGATATGCTGTACTATATTGCAGCTTCGTTCCTAAGGCAGCCTACAAACTCTTCCACAACACAGCTATGAATCTTGAGTCTCGATCTAAAGTAATTGTCACCGGCACTCCATGCAAACGAACATTCTGACACATGTACAACTTTGCATGCCTATCCAAGTCTAAATCCTTTCATACCGCGATGAAATGATCTGACTTCGTCAGTCTGTCAACCACTACTGTAATGGAATCATTACCCCTCTGACTCCTCGATAAGCCCGTCACAAAGTCCATTGTGATATGCTCCCATTTCTGCTCTAGAATCTTAAGAGGTTGCAGAAGTCCTCTTGGCTTACAATGTTGTGCCTTCACTTGCTAACACGTCAGACATTTAGCAACATGCTTGGCGATGTCTGCCTTCATACCGAATCACCAATAGTGTTGACGCAGATTCTGATACATCTTCGTACTGCCAGGATAAATGTTGTAACTGCTATGATGAGCTTCTGATAAAATCTCCTCTCTAAGCTTTGCATCATCAGGTCCACACAATCATCCTAGGAACCTTAGTGTTCCATTTTCAAAAATCTAAAAGTTAGCCTTCCTTTTGTCAGTATCCTTTTGTAGAATCTTCTTAGCATTTGGGTTTGTCGGTTGAAGTGTCTTGATTCTAATCTGAATATCTGGCTCAATTCTGAGGGTGGCCACGAGATTCGAAAGGTGGCCTACCTCAAACTTGAAAATCAAATATCGAGCTCTCTTGAGTAAATTCCACTCCTTAACTAGCATATGTGCAGACTTCCTACTCAAAGCGTCGGTGACCTTATTCGCATTCCTGGTGTGATACAGAACATCACAATCGTAGTCTTTTAGAAGTTCCATCCATTAACGCTATCTCATATTCAACTCCTTCTGAGAGAATAAATACTTGAGACTTTGATGGTTAATGAAGATTTGGAATTTTTCTCCACTCAAGTAATGTCTCCAAATCTTCAGAGCAAAAATAGTTGCTGCAAGTTCCAAGTCATGTGTCGGGTAGTTTTGTTCATGAGGCCTTAGCTAATGGGAGGCGTATGCAACAACCCTACCATGTTACATTAGCATACAACCCAATCCTTTGAATGACGCATAACTATAAATCTCGTATCCTCTAGGACCAGATGGAATAATCAGCATAGGTGCAGTAGTCAACTTATGCTTAAGCTCTTGGAAACTACGCGTGCACTTGTTTATCCACACAAACTTCTCTTCCTTCTTTAGGAGTTGGGTCAACAATGAAGCCAAAGCTTAAAATCCTTCCACGAACCATTTGTAATACGCTGTTAAACCCAAGAAACTTTTGATCTTTGTCACTGTAGTTGGTCTTGGCCAGTTGATCACTGCTTCAATCTTGGCTAGGTCCACGGAGATTCCTTCCCCTGAAATCATGTGGCCTAAAAACGCTACTTGAGTCAACCAAAACTCGCACATACTGAACTTGGCGTACAATCCATGAATCATCAGAGTCTGCAGTACCATTCTCAGATGACTCTCATGCTCCTCAGCACTTTTCGAATACACTAGAATATTGTCAATGAACACAATCACAAACTGATTCGGGTATTCCTTGAACACTCGAATCATTAGATCCATAAAGGCAATGGGGCGTTCATCAAACCAAACGGCATTACAGTGAATTCATAATGGCCGTTTCGAGTACAAAACACTGACTTTGGAATATCCTCATTCCTGATCCTCAGCTGATGATATCCTGTCCTCAAATCGATCTTCGAAAATATTGACGCTCCTTGTAACTGATGAAACAAGTTGTCGATCCTCAGGAGTGGATACTTATTCTTGATCGTCACCTGATTGAGTTGACGATGGTTGATGCACAAGCATAATGAACCAGCTTTCTTCTTCACGAACAAAACTGGTGCTCCTCAAGGTGATGCACTAGTTAGTATGAATCCCTTATCTAACAATTCTTGCATTTTCACCTTCAGTTCTTTCAACTCAGATAACGTCATCCGGTAAGGAGCCTTACAGATTGGCTCTGTCTTGAGTGCTAATTCAATCACGAAATCGATCTCTCTCTCTCTGGCGAGAAGCCTGGCAATTCTTTCGGGAATACATATGGAAATTCTTGTACCACTAAGATGTCTTCAATCTTTAGCTCCTCAATTGATGCATCCAAGGCAGTTGCTAAGTAACCTTGACAACCCTTGTCTAACAAACGGGTTGCCTAAAGCGACAAGATCAATGAAATCGAGGGTCCTCTTTGGCTTCCAACAAACTCAAAACTTTCACCCCCTAACGGGTTAAATTGAATTGCTTTACGATAATAGTCAATCTTAGCTCATTGCTTGGTGAGTCAGTCCATGCCAATTATCAAATCAAAGTCATACATGGCTAGGACTAATAGATCTATCCTCCCCTCTCGCTAACTTGCAACCAGAATAACCCAATGCAGACAACACCTTATCCTTTAATGGTGTAGATATGCTAACCATTGATTCCAACAACTCAATACTTAATCCTATCAACTTAACATATTGCTC
Organism: Eucalyptus cladocalyx; assembly: GCA_017140615.1. Lineage (NCBI taxonomy): Eukaryota > Viridiplantae > Streptophyta > Magnoliopsida > Myrtales > Myrtaceae > Eucalyptus > Eucalyptus cladocalyx. The sequence continues at coordinate 15,024,323 of CM029524.1, read as the reverse complement.
GGCAATAAAAGAATGATTCGTGCCAAGGTCAAATAAAGCATAAGTAGCATGATCATTTAGTGAAACCGTACTTGTAATCACATCAGGTGCGTCCTTTACCTAACCTCTGGTGATGGCATACACCGTGTTATGCCTCGATCCTCAAGCACGCGCACATCCCTTACCTTGGTCGATTTTAAGTGCAATATCTTAGGACTATGTATCGCCGACCCTTTCGTTTTAAATAAGCACATGCAGAAGTAATGATAAATCCCCAGACAATAAAATAATGGGATAGGAAAGCATGCCATATTTTTTATACTAAAATTCACAACCACACTTTTATATATTAGCACAACCCACAGTATATTTCACAATACCATGCACGACTTTCTAGGCTCACACTTATCTACACGTATACGGGGATCACAAAAGGGATGGGATCTCAATCCTCATCCAGATTGTACTCAAGATCCTTCTCTAGATCATCTTCTTCTTCAAAATTTTCCTCCTCTTCTGGTTTCACATCAGGGTTCTCCTCCTCAGATTCCTCCTCCTCAAGCTCCTTATCACGGTCCTGAAATGGTTATACAATAACCATTCAGACCAAGTCTTAGCAAGTTCTACCCCTTAAGACTCGATTAGCAAACCAATACGCTAATCAGGCTGCCTATGCACACATGAGTCAGAGGACTTACCTTGGCATCAGAGCAATTACATCACAGATCGATATCTCGATCAATCGACCTAGTTAATTACATGTTAGTCGGACCCTCTCTAGGTCAGTTTCAATAGTATGCCTAGTCACCAAATCCCATGTACATTTTCGGCCGCTGTTTTCGCCAACTGACATACCATCACCAACCCTGTGCGTTCTTTAAGGCGCTGTTTTCACTAATGATATCCTCAATCACCGAATCACGTGTCTTTTCTAGGGCGTCGTTTTCGCCAAGGTGATGTATGTAATAGACAACACTCGTGCGCTCTTTAAGGCATCGTTTTCACCAGTGATATTCTTAATCACTAAACCACATATGTCTATAAGGCATGTACATTCTTTCTCTTTGGCACCGTTTTCGCCAACGTGACATACTTTTACGTGCGTTCTTTAAGGCGTTGTTTTCACCAATGATACTCCCAATCACCAAACCACGTACTTGATTAGTCTCAGCCAAGAATATTCCCAGTTCACTCTGATAATTCCTTTTTTTCTATTTAGCTCATCAACGCACCATTGACGCCACACAACCACACTCGGCCATCTACCAATCAATTATTCAAATTGAACTCAATTTCAATCAATTTAGGAATAATTCCTCAAATTGCACAATCAATTCAATTCAACGCCACGTAGAGTTCAAATAAATAAACGAGCTGTACCACGACAATCAGCATAAAATTTGGTCGTCGGCTACCCCATCCTTATTTTTGAAAAATAAATAAATAAATAAATAAATTTCAAAAATTAATAATTAAATACTAAAAATCCAATTTAGGCTCATAATGCCTAATTGGAGCTCGAGACAGGTCAAAAAAATTCTAAGATGCATCCAATAAATAGTAATACGAGTCTACTTGCTAATTACACAATCCAGTTGTCTAACATGTATTGCAATTAATTAATAATCACTAATATACCCTAATCAACCACATAATTGTACTTAATTAAATCTAATCAACCCTTAAGCATAATTATCAAACTAATTAAGGATTAGTGAGCAAAACTCACTGAAATAACATGCGAGTTGGTTCAAACCAATGGGAACGGCGCAGGGAACAACAAACTCCAAAGCGGACCTAGAAACCGAGGCCCAGAACACCTCCAAAGTGGGCCTTGAACCTAGCTGGAAACCCACATTGAAACTTTCTACTCTAGGCTGGAAAATGAAGAAAAATTACTTGGTTACGGTGGAACTTGCTCGGGAATGAAGGAATATACCAACCCGAGCCTTGATGGAGCTTTACTAGTGAAGAAACGAAGAAAACCATCTTTGGTTGAGCTTCCACAAACCAGAAACAACAGCTAGGCGAGAGAGAGAGAGACGGCCAAGGGGATGGCGGTGCTCGGCCAGGTGGGTGTGTGTGCGAGGGCGAGGGCAAGACCGGCATAGCGACGAGCGGCTTGGCGTGGACGGCTATTGCTCTCTTCCTTGCTGTGCTGGTTGGCGTCACAAATGGGGGAGGGAGAGAGAGGTTGGGCGGCCAAGAAGAAGGAAAGAGGAGAGGATAAGAGAGAGAGGAAAGGAGGGGCCCTTGGCTTGATATTTTCCACAACAAATATCTCCCACAATGATCCTAGGCCAAGCATTATCCTTTGGCCTCCATTGAACCACCCAAGCACTCCCCACAATATCTCAATTGGTCCAAAATGCTAGGGGGCAGAGGGAGCTACGAAATTGGGAGAAGATGGCTTCAATTGGATATAATTCTCTCTTGATTCAACCTCAAATGGCCCCAATAAAATAAATCCATGCCTCCTTGATCACCATAGCATTTTTCCTCACCCATATATCCATCTTGCTTTCTAAATTTGTCATAAAAAACCCTCGGCTTTTTCTGCACAAAAACGGCTTGGTGACGACTTTTTTCCAAAAAGTCTCGGTTGTTAGAAAAATCTTCTAAAATTGAGTCGTGGGTCCTAGAATTTATTGTGATATGACAAAACCTCTTAAATTGGAGGTTAATTTTCATTTGGCGCATTTTTAGCGTGACCTAAACTACCAGGTAGTTTTCAGAATTTTTTAGGGAGAATGACCCGTGGTCGATTTTCTTTGAGCCACTACAAATCCACTCGACTTGATGGTGGCTCTCGATTGTCGTGAAAATCTCAAAGATTCAATTACGGACACAGGGTACTAAAACGATAGTAAAATCATATTAGTGTCGGTCGACAAGAATTTTCCAATTTAGTGGAGTCACCCATGATCAGCTGCACATCTCAGTCAAACAGACCTATATCTGATCAAAAATCGATTTTTAACTGTGCCATAATGGCCTCTAAAGATAAGCATGGTTGAGAAGCCGATTCCTAATCAAGTTCTCAAGTCTATTTGCTTTAAAGTCATTAATAGCTTCCCCAGATATTCTAGTTATCTCGAGAATGATTAGCTTTGAGAACAATTCTATAGGCGTTTTAATGAAATGCCCGATTAATTTAGTAGAAAACATGATTGAAAATCTAGGATGTCACACACTATCCCCTGAGCTAGGGGTCCGTTTTATCCACCTTACGGTGTGTACTGCGACGTGTATCCTCTGATCTGACCCATCGATGGCAATGGTGGTAACTGCTGTTGTCCTGTCAGTCTTTTAGCACAATCTCTGGCCTTGTGACCTTGTTGGCCACATTCAAAACAAACGCCTGGTCTTCAAGGGCACGGAGCTGTACCATGTCACCTTCCACAGAAGCGACACATGCCATTTTGATTTGGCGCTGGCTTTCCAATTCCACACTTCCTACTGGGTGGAAAATGGAACCTTCCTCCAATCATGGGCCTCTTTCTATGTTGATTCCCATCTCTATTCGAATTAAACCTCGATCTAGATGAGGCTGCTTGCTCGCTCAGACTTCTCCAGTAGATGAGCTCGGTTCTACACCTCATGATAATCTTTTAGATCCAACAGTACTAGTGACTGTTTCAACTCAAGTCGAAGGCCATTCCTGAACCTTTGAGCCTTGTCTTCTGGATCCTCTATCAACCTTGAAGCATCCTGAGAAAGCTCCACAAACTTGACCTCGTACTGGTCAACATTCATCATCCCTTGGCGGAGGCATTGAAATTCCTCCATATTCTATTCTCGAGCGCTACCTGAAAAGTACTTGTCGTTAAAGGCTCTAAGGAAAGCATCCCACACCAAGACCATGCCTTCTAGAAATACTGTGTCTCTAGCGACCCTCCACCAGGTACCCTCCACCAGGTATTTATGTTACCCTACAGTTGATATACAACCAGGACAAATTTCTTTGCCTTCGTGCACATCAGCAGTGCAAAGGCCTTCTCCAGATCTTAAGTCCAAAGTGATGCAGTCTTTGGATCTCCAGTACCGGTGAACCACGGCGGGTTTAGCTTCAGGAACTGCTCCACCAACTTATGGATCAGTCTCTCATTCTCCACAACTATGTTCCCAGCTGGAACTTTGACAGGTGTAGCAACGCTGGCGGCCTTAGCAACGGCGGCAACAGCAGCAGTAGTGGTAGCTTGAGTGGTGGCGGCAGTGGCAGCGGCTTGGTTCTAGGCTTGCTGCCCCATCAAATCTCTCATTGCTTCAACCGCTTGCATGATCCCTTCGAACTTGGGATCACCAAGGGCTGCTACCCTAGCACCAACAGGAGGTGGTGCTACTCCACCGATGCTAGCCTAAGCTGGCGCTCTACCACAGCCTCCTCGGATACCGACCCTCGTTGGCATTCTACCCCGAGTAATAGGCCTTATAGTATGCTTTCTAGGAGTCCTCTGCTCCTGATCACTCATTTGCAAGTTTTCTATTGAAACTTGCCTTCCAATTCCACACTGAATTAGAAGCTAAGCGATGCACATAAACAAACAATTCTACCAGTCATCTATTACAAACATGCACTAGCATAAAATAAAGACATTTTCTACTAACTATCCCATGATCCATCGCACCTTATCATTCCAATCACTAACTTTACTTTGATACCACTAAACGGGGATGTCACACCCCGATCCTTCGAGCACATGCCCATCCCTTAGCGGTCGATTAAATAACGATGTCCTAGGACACGTCCCCAACCCATTCATTATAAAGTGCATGCGGAAGCGAATAAACAAATCCCCATACAACAACAAGATGTGATTGAAAAGAAGGGCCATAAATCCTTCAAACCACAACACACTTATATATACATACCAAACTATGTCATATACAATACTGGTCAATATCTATGTACAAGGTTTACAAAAGGGGGGGGTAGAGGCTATAGATCTTCAGGCATTCAAGTCTTCCTCAGAAAAAACCAAGGATCTTGGATCCGATAGATATGGGTCCACCATTGAACCACTTGGAGGGTCAATTGTCCCTTTTCCAAAAGCAACCTCCAGCGCATACACGTTGGTACCATGATCTGTATTGATGGGGTACCTTATGGAGTAGAGTCTCATCAACCTAGACCATGGACCTTATGAGCTCATAGACCCATCCTCTTGGGCTCCCATGAAGTGGGATGTAAGATACTTGTTCGTGACCTTCTTCGGCTGTCCAAAATGCTCGGGAGAAACTACCATCTAAGGACCTAAAAATATTATCCCACAACGGGGTGAGACGACATCTTAGCAAGTTCACTTCCTAAGTCCCGACTAGGAAGAAAATATGCCCCATGGGCTGCCTAAGCATAAACACGATTCATATGACTTACCTTTGCATTCATTCCTTCTTACAAGTTAGTACAATTTGCAAATTCAACGAATCACTTCAACACATCAAAGCAACAAACCAAATCGAGTTATCGATCAATCGACTCAGTCGATTCCATGTCATCTAGACCATCTCTCGGTCCACTCATTCAATACTATCTATCCAGTTTGATCATATTAAGAATTGCTCACCCTAAGCTAAATATAGATAGTATAGCTAACCCAAAGTTGAAAATAAACATAGCTCGCCAAAAGTTGATAACAGAGTATACTGTTCACCCAAAGCTGATATATCAAGGCCCGCGGGCTGATATAATATACTTCGAATGCTCACCAAAAATTGATATATCAAACCCCGTAGGCTAATAGAGTATACCGGTATACTGCTCACCTTAAGCTGACATATCAAGCCCGTAGGCTAATATAGTATACCATCTTGATCATCTAACAATTTCACCATTTTTATCATACTCGATAAAAATAATCGTGTTTGGATACATGGTCGGCTTTAGCCAAAATACAATATTTTCCCCTTTTGAAAATCCTACTAATTCCAATAGTCCATAAACATATTTTAGGCGTTGTAAACCGACACCCGATATTTTCTAATTAAATGCTGAAAATAATAAATTTTGAGATAAATACCCCAAAATCACAATTCACACTCAAATTGCACAAATTAACATCTAGATAAGTAAACCAACCACACTGTTGCAATTAGCACGAAATTCCAATCATCGGCTATCCCAGTCTAATTTTCGAAAAATAATAATTAATTATATAATTACAAAATTTAATTGATAAATACCAATAAATAGAAAAAAATGCACACTTAGGCCGGAAAAGCCTAATTAAAAGCCAAAACAGGCCCGGAAAAATTCGAACCTATTCAAATAAATACTAAGACTTATCTACTTGCTAATTGTACTACTCTAACCACCTAACATGCAATATCGAGCGATTAAATTGCTAATTCGTTCTAACTAACCATAAGCTTAACTTAAACTAATCAACTCTTAAGTATAATTAATTCCATAAGCAGAGATTAGTGAGTAAACTCACTGGATTAGCGATCCAATGGGACCATGGTGATGGCGAGGCAGAGAGGGGCCACAAACTCTAAAGTGGGAGTACCTTTCAAGGCCGAGAAAAATGGTCCAAAGTGGGCCATATAGTGCAAGGTCGACCCAGGGCTTCTCGATTCTGTTCGTGGGCCGAATGGGCTGCTCTAGGGACCGATTGGGCTGGAAACGACCAAGGTGGGTGTTGGAGAAATCTTTCTAGAATGTCTAGAATGTTTTGAAGCTGACAAAACGTTTCTATCAGTCTAGTCTGGAGCTTTGAGACCCTTCTACTTAGAGTCGAAGACCTTGGATCACCGGACTCGTACTCAAGACTCAAGACTATTCTCATTGACAGTTTCTAATCCAAAGCAATGAAGGCGATCCGAGCTAAAGTGTTTGGTTGAGGATTCGGTCTTATCGACTAGAGAAGATCTCTTGGCTGGATATGATATAACAGATTCTTTTATTCAGAATCAAGATCGTTTGAAGATCCGATGATTGATGAGATATTCTTGGAAGGTTCTATTCTTGGAAACCAAGATCCTGATTGTATGGGCGAACAGGATTGATGGGCTATCGACATGTTTCTTTAATAGCTCGAATGATTTTCTTTATTGATTCTATCCAACGAGAAGATTGGAAGAATTCATTTGGTAAGTGCCAACGGGTATGATGGCATAAAGGAGTATAAAAGGAAGACGTTCCAGTTGTTCTAGTGTGTGTACGATAGAGAAATTCCAGAGTCTGAAGCTCCTTGATTTTTAGTCGATTCATATTGAGCAAAACTGTATACACAAAAGAGAGTCTATACTTAGTGATACCTTGAGGGAGTGTGGTAGATCTTCTACACCGTGAAATCAAGGGAGAACAGTGTTGTAACATCTCTTTGTTCATAGTGGAATCCAGCCAGTGGGCTATCAGTGCAGAAGAGTGGATGTAGGCTTGAAATGAGCCGAACCACTATAATCCTTGCGTTCAATTTTCTCTTCCCTACTCTTAATCTTATTTTGATCGTTGTTTGTTTTGTTGACGAGGAAAATTGTCTCATTTCTATTGACTGTCTAGTATTGTGCGATTGTTGTGAGAAATTACTCTTTATACCTATTCACCCCCCTCTAGGTACTTATACTAGCCATATCAATTGGTATTAGAGCTCGTGTACTCACTTTATTTGAAGTGTTTTACTTCAGAGTAAAAGATCCATGGCTAGTATGCTAGCTCCAGGGCTGGTGGAAGGGCAAAGTAATACCAGACCTCCTTACTTTGATGGAAAGGACTACAACATCTGGAAAAACAAAATGAAATCATTTCTTCGATCAAAGGATCCTCTGGAATGGGACGTTGTAGAAAAAGGAATCACTCCTAAAGTTGCATTTGTCTCAGAAAGAGGGAAAGAAACCGTTAAGAACATTGGAATGACTCAGGAAGAGATAATCAAGAGACAAACTCTTGATGCAAAAGCTATTTATTCTTTATATTGTGCCTTGTCACCTCCTGAATATAACAAAATATCTTCTTGTGTTATAGCAAAAGAAGTCTGGGATAGGTTACATATCACCTATGAAAGAACTGATCGAGTGAAAGAGACCAGAATCAATATCCTTCTCGGTCAATATGAAGCCTTCAAAATGAGACCTGAAGAATCTATAACTAACATGTTTAGCCGTTTTACAGAAATTGTAAATGGTCTTGAAAATCAAGGTCAACCAATTTCTGATCCCATGAAGGTAAACAAGCTACTGTGTGGACTCTCCAAGGATTGGAATCATATAAAGACTTCAATAAGAGAGATGCAAAGAATCATGCCACTATCTGTCAACGAGCTGGTTGGAACTCTTCAGTCTTATGAAGTGGAATGAATAAATGAAGACGAAGATCCAAAATGTAAGAAATCCATTGCATTAAAATCAAATGATGATTCTGATGTTACAGATTTTGAAGATGATATGGACGATGAGGAGCTTGCTCTCATGATAAGAAGATTCAGAAAGCTGAATAGAAAAGGAGGAATGTTCAACTCAAAGAAACAATGCTTTCAAAGACAACAGACCAAGTCTGTTGATGATGATGAATCAAACAAAGATGTAGTTTGCTTTGAATGTAAGAAAAATGGACACATTAGACCCAACTGTCCTCTTCTAAAGAAGAAGAAAGGAAAAGTTGAAAAATCTCGAAAGGCTCTCAAAGCTGAAACCTGGAGTGATATAGAGTGTGAAGAAAGTGATGATGAATATGCCAATTTATGTCTGATGGCGCAATCAGACTCAGACTCAAACTCTAGATCAGACTTAGACAGTGAATTTGAGGTAAGTAATTTTAAAATTCCTGTCAAGGTTTCTAAGTATATTGATGAGCTGTGTTTTAATCTTAAGACTTCTCTTAAAAGGATTTCCGAACTTAAAAAGGAAAACTCTGCTCTAAAACAACAGGAAAACGTTTTGAAAGAAAGAGTTAAATGTTTAGACATGAATGTTTCCACTCTTAAAGAAAGTGAAGATAGTCTTTGAAAGAAAATGCTCTTTTAAAAATTGACTTATCAAATATTTCAAAGAAATTTTCAATAGGGTCCGAGAAACTTGAAAAAATTCTTTCAGCTCAAAGACCTTACTTCAATAAGTCTGGTCTAGGTATGATAGCATAAACTATTCCCTTAATTGATTTTCCTAAAGTAAAAGAAAGAATTAAGCAAAGACCCTCGAGAGAGGCTTACAAAAATCATTTCAAAAAGGTTTTTGTAAAGTACGTAGGTCGAAATGCTCTCAGTGTTCAAAGTGCAATAGCTCGGATCACTTTGAAAAAGAGTGTCCTATGGTTTGGAAACCGTTAAGAAAGTATGGGCTAATACTTGTTTATCTTACTAACACCAATGGACCCAAGAAAACATGGGTACCAAAGAAAGCTTGAGACTTTTTTTTAAATGCAGGTCTCCATCAAGAAAAAGATAAAGTGGTATCTGGATAGTGGATCCTCAAGACATATGACAGGAGATTCAAATTGGTTTATAAAGCTCGTTCAAGTAAATGATGGAAAAGTCTCATTTGGAGGAAATAGCAAAGGAAGAATTGTGGGATTTGGAACTGTGAAAATTGGAAATCTCACAATAAGTAATGTTTCCCTGTGGAGGGACTTAATTACAATCTTCTCAACATCAGCCAACTGTGTGATACTGGTTTTAAGATCTTCTTTCAAGAAGGAATATATTCTGGAACCAGTAAAGACTCTACTCAGTCTTTCATGGGTCGAAGACATGGAAATATCTACCTCTTGGATGTGAAACCGGATGAATCGCAATGCTTAATCTCAATTCAAGACGAAGCAAGCTTATGGCACAGAAAGCTTGGTCACATCAATATGAAGCAATTAGCCAAAATCTCAACAAAGCATCTTGTTCGTGATCTACCCAATTTATCATACCAAAAGTTTGATCCATGCACACCATGCATATTGGGAAAGCAGGAACAAGATGACTGGAAAAGGAAAAGTCGTAAGAAATAAAGCAAGACTCATGGCCAAGGGATATACGCAAGAAGAAGGGATAGACTATGATGAGACTTACGCACCAGTAGCAAGGTTAAAAGCAATTCGATTATTACTTACTTTTGCTTGTTATAAGAATTTCAGGTTCTTCCAAATGGACGTCAAAAGTGCCTTCCTAAATGGATTTATCCATGAGGAAGTTTATGTGGAACAACCACTTGGGTTCGAAGACCCAAAGAAGCTAGACTCAGTCTTCAGACTGAAAAATGCATTGTATGGTTTAAAGCAAGCACCTCGAGCTTGGTACGACAGACTAAGTAAGTTCTTAATACATAATGGTTTTGTCAAAGGTAAAGTAGATACTACTCTATTTATCAAAAAAGAAGACAAAAGCTTTTTACTTGTTCAAATATATGTGGATGATATTATTTTTGGATCCTCTAATGAAAGTCTGTGCAAGAAATTCTCTAAGTCTATGCCATATGAGTTTGAAATGAGTATGATGGGAGAGTTAACCTTCTTTCTTGGACTCCAAGTAAAAAAATTGAAGAAAGGAACTTTTATTCATCAAGAAAAATATGCTAATGATCTTGTCAAAAGGTTTGGATTGGAAAAGTGCAAAAAGACCGACATACCTATGTCAAGTTCTTTGAAGATAGACAAAGATGAAGAATGGAAGAAAGTTGATCAAAAGCATGTACGGGAGTATCATCGATTCACTTCTCTATCTTATCGCCTCTAGACACGACATTTTGTTGAGTGTTTGCATCGTGCTAGGTTTCAAGCGAGACTCTAGAGAATCTCATCTAAGTGCTGCGAAACGCATTATTAAATACGTTGCTTCATCTTCAAGCATCGGTCTTTGGTATCCTAAGAAGGGAGACTTTAATCTTCTTGGATATTCAGACGCAGATCTAGCCGATTGCAGAGTTGATAGAAAGAGCACCTCGGGAACTTGCCAGTTGCTTGGAAGCAGGATAGTGTCTTGGTTTTCAAAGAAACAAAATACTGTGGCTCTCTCTACAACAGAGGCAGAGTATGTAGCTCTTGGAAGTTGTTGTTCGCAAATTCTGTGGATAAAACAACAGTTACGAGACTTTGGAATTGAAGACTCATGCACTGAGATTAAATGTGACAACACCAGTGCAATCAATCTCACTAAAAATCTAATCCTTCACTCAAGAGCAAAGCATATAGAGATTCGATATCACTTCATTAGAGATCATGTTCAAAATGGAGAAATCTCGATTCAATTTGTTGATTCAAAGAGCCAACTGGTGGATATATTCACAAAGCCTTTGGAGAAGAATCAATTTGATATCATCCGTTCCAGACTCAACATTTCGAAGCTTGAGGAAATTAAAGTCTAGAGACTCTCAGACTCTCAGACTCTCAGACTCAGACATTCATGGCTATAGACTGTAAGTTGTTTTAATATTCAATCTCGAAAAGGTACGATCATTCGTTCAGTTATAATTGATTTATCTTATCTTTAATTTCCGTGAAAAACAGAATCTTGCCTTTTCAAAAGAGATAACTTCTATTTAAAATGGCAGTTTTCTCTAAAAAGGGCGGTTATTGTTTTTAAAAAAAGGGACGACTGTTCACTTTCCTTTATGTCGATTGGTTTTTTTCCTTTTTAAACTGGGTTATATATATACAGTCAGTTGCTTTATTCGCTTAACTCCAAAACCCTAAAAAGCATTCTCCTCCCAATCCTGTCTCGACTTCGTGTTCATCTTCGAGAAAGTTGTCATCTTTTCTTAGGAAAGCGAGTCAAGGAATCTTTCAACGACAAGGAACGATGTCTTCTTCGAGAAAGTCCTCAAGAATTGCAAGCAGGGGACCAAGGAGAATGAGTGAGGGGCCTACCCATTTCGATCTCACCAAGGAAGAAGAGTTACCGAGTTAGCGACAGAGCCCGCATCTCTCTCAACCAAGTCACTCTCCACCATCTATCCCACAGGGTGTGGGTCAACAACTGGAGGAAGAAATAATCAAGGAAATAGACCCTGTAAGAGTCCAAAAATCCTCTTTTATTTACAAGCTTTATTGTGCTTTGAAGAGCACTGGTACTCTGCTGAACTACATAGATGATTTCCTTAAAGACAAGGATTATGGAAATGAGTATGTCTTTTTGCGACGAATGGAGGATTTGGGAATTGCTCCCAAAGGAAAGGCAGAGGAAGCACTTGCAAACATTCCAAGTGACCCTCATGTTGAGGGATTGAATCCGACTGACGGGAACGATGATGATAAACTGTTTAGTGAATTCCAACCTAGGATGGGTGTTGCGGCGAAGGTTAAGGGAAAAAGAACGGAGTTGTTCAAATCGAAGGAACAGGAGGATCTGTTCTTCAAACTAATGAAACGTGGAGTGATAAACCCCGAGAGTGTTGATTTCGACTTTCTGGATGCCATCAATGTGAACTTAAGGGAGAAGTTCAGTCTGCTTCAATTGAGCAATTTTGCTCCGACACCATAGACGGCTATGCTCAACTAACAGCATATTTCTATTAAAATCTCAGTTTTTTAGATGCGAATAGAATATCCTTCAGTGTTCGAGACCAAGACTATGTGGTAGATGTAGACATGTTGGCAGATATAATTGGGGTTGAAAGAAGAAGATATCAACCGGTCAAGGTTTCAATTGCTCGTACCACCTTTGGAGCTTGTCAAAGACAAGTACGAAGGGAGAATTACCTACACAAGGATGCGTGCCATCAACATCTTGCTTAACAAAATTGTGATCAACTGTCTCAGGCCAAAATCAACCTCTAAGACTGACGTGTCTAACTCTAAGGCAAAATTGATGTACGCGATCGATTCAGGGAAAAAGTTCTCTCTCCCTCACACCATTCTCTTCCACATGTACAGAGCAATGGTGAAGGACAAGGGCCAGTTGCCTTACTCAGGTCTTGTGACCAAGATCTTCAGACACTTGAACATCGAACCTCCACAAACTCTTTGTGTTTGACCTTGCGATAAAATGGTGGTAGGATTGAAAATTGTGACAAAAATGCGTCTGAAAGAGCTTGATAAGGCAATAGAGAAGTTTAAAGTGAAAACTCCAATCAAATCTCATCCAGTCTCTTCTGCATCGAAAAGGAAAGGGAAGGAGCCCATGGGTGCTCCATCCAAAAAGAAAAGAGCTCTTATCTTACAAGATGAAGATGAAGAGGATGAACTCACTATCTCTGCATTGGCATTGAAAAGGCTCAGTCATTCTGTACCCGCATAAACGAAACGACAAGAGAAAGGAAGAGAAGCAGAGGAGAAAGAAGAGAAAGAAAAAGAAGAAGAGGAGAAGGAAGCTGAAGAAGAAGAAGAAGAAGCAGTCAAAGAAAGGTCTGCAGATGAAGCAGGAGAGAAAGGCAATCAAAAAGTTGAAGAGCATGACCAACACTCTTCCCCAACTGAGGCCTTAGAAATAGGGGGAGATGGCGAGCAAGGAAGGACTACACCATATCCTGTCAATAGTGAAGGTGTGAGTCGCTCGCAAGCAAATCCAGAAGATATTCAGGCTTCTCAAATGCCTGAGGAAGGTCACGATACCTCAACGCCAATTCTGCACGATTACACTGAGATTCCATCGTCTGCCTTTACGCCATCCAATAGAGCAAATGCCAGCACGCAGACGGACAATTCAGCAGATTTTCGTCGAATCCTTGATCTTCTTCTGGAAATGCAGGGTCAAATGTATGCTTTGGAATGTGAACTTCAAGTCTTGAAGATTGTTGGGCAAGCGTCTTCTGTTACCCTGTCAGATCAAATGCAAGACCTCGCTCTTCAAATTCAAGCCGATGCTAAAGGGGAAGAGGTGGCACATCTACGGGAAGACTTGAAGAGGCTAGAAGGCATCGTTCAGTCGATGGGAGATTTCTAGCTTGTGCGCGTTCCCAAGCAGACTTGACTTTTTCTCACCTTTTTTATGATGACAAAAATGGGGAGAATTGCCAGCTTTGAACTGAACTGAACTGAACTTTGACTTTAAAATTTTTTACTTTAGTTTGTTTGGATATTTGTCTTGATATTTGACTTGAGTATGACTTGGGTGTGGATTTGAAATTGACTGTTGCATGTATATCAAGTGTTATTGTATGGCCTTATTCATGAAAGACTAACCTATTTTCTATGGATGCAGAGTCTAGTTCAATTGTTAATCTTTATGAGATATCCATATTGCTTGAGTAATGTTTTGCAGGTCAAAGATGTTCAAATCTACAGGAAAGTTTTGTCACCATCAGAAAGGGGGAGATTGTTGGAGAAATCTTTCTAGAATGTCTAGAATGTTTTGAAGCTGACAAAACGTTTCTATCAGTCTAGTCTGGAGCTTTGCAGACTCTTCTACTTAGAGTCTAAAGACCTTCAGATCACCAGACTCAGTACTCAAGACTCAAGACTATTCTCATTAACAGCTTCTGATCCAGCGACGAAGGCGATCCAAAGCTAAAGTGTTTGGTTGAGGATTCGGTCTTATCGACTGGAGAAGATCTCTTGGCTGGATATGATATAACAGATTCTTTTATTCGGAATCAAGATCGTTTGAAGATCCGATGATTGATGAGATATTCTTGGAAGGTTCTATTCTTGGAAACCAAGATCCTGATTGTATGGGCGAATAAGATTGATGGGCTATCAACATGTTCCTTTAATAGCTCGAATGATTTTCTTTATTGATTTTGTCCAACGGGAAGATTGGAAGAATTCCTTTGGTAAGTGCCAATGGGTATGATGGCATAAAGGAGTATAAAAGGAAGACGTTCCAGTTGTTCTAGTGCGTGCACGATAGAGAAATTCCAAAGTCTGAAGCTCCTTGATTTTTAGTCGATTCATATTGAGCAAAACTGTATACACAAAACAGAGTCTATACTTAGTGATACCTTGAGGGAGTGTGGTAGATCTTCTACACCGTGAAATCAAGGGAGAACAGTGTTGTAACATCTCTTTATTCATAGTGGAATCCAGCCAGTGGGCTGTCAGTGCAGAAGAATGAACGTAGGCTTGAAATAAGCCGAACCACTATAATCCTTACGTTCAATTTTCTCTTCCCTACTCTCAGTCTTATTTTGATCATTGTTTGTTTTGTTGATGAGGAAAATTGTCTCATTTCTATTGACTGTCTAGTATTGTGCGATTGTCGTGAGAAATTACTCTTTATACCTATTCACCCCCCTCTAGGTACTTATACTAGCCATATCAGTGGGTTGGCGACGGGTTGCAGCGGCTAGGTGGGGCTTTGGCGGCTTAGATGGTGACTCACGATGACTCAGGCGACGGGAACGACTTGCGACGATGGCTGGATGGACCTGAGGGATGAGCTCGATGCTAAAGGGGATGGGACGGCGCATGGGATTGGTGCGGTTCATGTGAGGACTCGCGATGGCAGCAATAGCACTAGGCGACTCTTGCGGGTTGCTCAACAGTGGAAGGAAGCTGAGCTCGGTTTCTCTGGGATTTTTTAAGGCTTCAAGCTTGCTGGAATGGAGGGCTTGATCGGATGGAGAAGAAGGGGACCAAAACTAAGCTTAGAGGGAGCCACTTCTCTCTCTTTCTATCCTCTTGTCTCCTTGGCTTGACCCCACTTGCTAGCTGTCTTCCTCAGTAGTTTTTCCAACCCATTAGCTTGCCTTAGAAGCCATTGAGATGGTCCAAAATATTGAGGGCATGGAGGCTACGAATTTTGCACAAATTTCCCTCAATTCCTCTCCAATTTCTACCTGAATCAAATCAATTTGGCCCTCAAAACTTCCACCATCACGTCCTCAATCAAATTGACATTTTTCCTCGCCAATGGAAACAACTTGCATCCTAAAAACGCGATAAAAAATGGTCCCTTGAATTTTCAGGGCAAAAATGGCCTTATATTGACTTTTCACCAAAAACCTCGGTTTGTAAAAAAAATTTCGAAGGATGAGTCAACGTTCCTAAAATGACTTATGACATGACAAAACTTTCAATTTCTAAAATTGGATTCAAATTCCCGGTTAATTTCAATCTGGCACGATTTTAGCATCACCTAGGCTATTGGGTAGTTTTTAGAAATTTTTAGTGCAATTGATCCGTTGTCTATTTTCTTCCATCCATAATGAACCTCTTCGACACATTGGCGAATTTCGATGGTCGTGAAAGTCTTGAGATTTCAATTACTAACACAAGATACCAAAATGACAGAAAAATCAATCTAGCATCGATTGATGAGAATTTTGTAATTTGATGGAATCACCCACGTTTAGCCACACATATCTGTTGAACCGACCTATCTCTAATCTCTAATCAACTTTTAACTATGCCGTAATGATCTCTACAGATTAGTACGGTCAAGTAGTCGATTCCTAGTCGAATTCTCAAGTTTATTGCATTAAAACCCCTTAATAACTTCCCCAGATAGTCTAGTTATCTCAAGAGTGATCAGCTTAGAGAATAGCATTATAGATGTGTCGATGAAAGGCCTGATTCACTCGATTGAAAATAGAATTGAAATTTTCGGATATCATATAAGGAATGAGGGATATTGTGCACTTTAGGGTTAAGGAGTGACACCCTATGTATATTTGCATGTTCTCATGACAAATTCTAGGTTTGCATCATGTTTAGGTCCGGTTCTACTGTGTGGCAGCCCTCAACGGCCCCCGATCTGTTAGGGTCATCACAGGTACTTGTCACTCATCCCACTACATACTAGTAAGGTAATTTTTATAATTAAAATGAAACCATAGTTCGTAGGGGTTGATCAATAGAATTCTTTTCCATTTTTTTGTTTGTAAAGGTCCCAGCGTAATTCATCAGCGGAAGCATAAACGTATCTCACCAATCCTCACTTCAATAACAATAATGCAATGCACACCACCTATACTCCAAATGAAAAGACAAAGCTAAGTCACTTTTATTTATATTTTCACGATGGATATTTCGGGTCGGTACAACAAAAGGCCAAGATTTTTAACTATACTTGGCTATAACTCAAAAGAGAACTCGACCTTACATCAACCATGTACACCCCTCCATCAACAAGCGTCGGCTATCCCCAAAAAATGTTAGCTCCCACCAGCTATACATGCCATCACACCCAACTTGGTGCATTGGGCGGTGGCGGTGGCAGCATCCCTAGCATCACTCCACCATGCTGGACATGAACAGACAAAAACTCTTGGATAACCGGGTCATCAGCAAGACCCATATCGTACATCACTAAGACATAGACTCGAACATACACCAGACTAGGTACACTAGTACAGGAATGCTCTGTGCACTCCACCTCGACATCAGATGGCAATCCATAATAGGTACCCCGTGCAACTGATAGCAAATGCATCTTTCTAATATAAAATGTTAATCCCCAAAATGGGTGAGTACAATCATTCAGCAGTAAAGATTTACCAAACTACATAGTGCGTCAAACAGAACAATCAAGGTATTAAGAATAAAACACATATCATTCATGCATTCAAGCATACCTTACCTTACAACCATGCATATATCACCATGCAACATGCATAAATCACCATGCACTTGTACTTATATCATCGATCAGTCATGCATATCATCATGCAACGTGCATATACTACCATGCACTTATACATGTATCATCAAGCATTACAAACTTATATCACCAAGATTCATATCATACATGCTATCAAGCATACATCCATGTGCATGATTCAATTCTCGATCTTTATCTTTCAATTAGATCATATCATTTTTCTTTCCAAGGACCAATGTTTGCATCGCACAATTTATCGCTCGCATCCAACTTGGCATCACGAGGAACCTCCAGCACACACACTCTGGGCATCTCGTACCCCAACTAGCATCACAAGATATCCCCCCGGCACACACCTCCGGGCATTCGGCACACACACTCCGGGCATCCCAACACTCCTGGGGCATCGTCGGCTCACACCTCCGATAGTCTTGTTATTATCTCAATTTATATTTACACATGTATCTCAATTTCAACATGGCATTTGATGCAACAATATCAAGGATCTCAACCAGCTTTTGATATCATATAACATGCCATATGTCACTACATATGCAGCATAATCAACCACTCAAGACATTATATCACATGGAGCAATTTCATTTATTTTTGAAAATACAGCAAATTTCGGATAAAAACATATTGCACTCCTTTGGTCATAATTTTTGAAAATTTAGTAAATAGCCTTAATAAATTCTAAAAAATTTGACATGTTATATACAAGATCTAGAGGAAAATATTCCGCGAATGACATCATATCAAAAGAACATCATACAATTCGGTACAGTCCACACATCAGTCTTTAAAATTTTGGAATATTGCCATGCATAATTTTATTCACAAATTCGGTAAAAATCCTAAATCAATTTCACAAATTCTGAAATTTTTATATGTTATAGAAGAAATCCAGAAATAAATATTTTATGAAGAACTCGAAACCATATTTGTGATAGATTAAAATCTATAATAACCATAACCGCCTATAACTCTCGGCACCGAATTCAAGTTCTAACCGTTTTGAATAAAAATTGTTTCACCAACCTAAACTCATCAATTTCCTCTAAATTTTTAGTATGTTACTTCTGAGCATGTAATCTTCAACTTTCATTCAAAATATGATATTGGAATTTCAACCGGAAAATTTTATAAAATTCACAGAATCACACTAGGTCAGAATTAAGATTTCCAGATCTAACTTCTTCAAAGAAAAATAGTTTCACCGGTCTATAATTTTTCATTTCTTCTGAAATTTTGATATGTTACTCTCCAAGAAGTTCTCTACAACTTTCATCAAGAAGTCAATATGAAATTCCAACTAAAAAGTTGTATGTAGCTCAAGAATTCATCAAAGGTCGAACTGCCTTTCTAGAAAGCAGAATGCAAGGCTACCATATTTCCCTAGAGCTTCGAATTTCTTCACTTCTACCACAACCAAAGTTGATCATCCCTCACAACACATATCACATCAGCAAAGGGTAGGTTTTAGGACTCTACTTGCCTCTAATCCGAGCACAAAACACAGAGACAAGGATGGCGGGGCAAGGTGGCGAACTCTTCCTCCTTCTTCCTCTTCTTCTCTCGCTCGCTCGCTCGCTCTTTCCCTTTCTCTCTTCTCTCTTTCTCTCGGACGGTCACTCTCTCTCTCTCTTTCCCCCTTTCTCTTTGTGCGACACCACTCTCTTTCTCTCCCTTTCCTCGCTTAATCTGCTCCCCTCTTCCTCTCTAATTTTCTTCCTTTCAATGATTAACAATCATTAATCTTGCATGCCGGTGCCACTTGGCTCTATGGGAGGAACACTTGGCAATTTTTCATGCAAGAGGGGCTTCATCCGGCTGGGCTTGGATCAGCCTTGGTCGACGGCAGCTCCTCCTCCTTTGGGCTTTGCGGGCCAGGCCAAAACGGCTGAATGGTGGGGTCTTGTGGGCTGGTCTTGGCCTAAGAGTTTTGGCCCACTCTTCTCTAATTTTTCCCATTTAATCACCACATAATTTCCCATCCATATAAATACTTATTCACTTGGCCATAAAAGCTTGCAACATAAATTAATAAATTCTAGCCTATAAAACACATGGCCAATGATAGAATTTTCTTTTTTATCAAATAATTATCCATTAAAGCTTGGCCATAAATCTTATTACAAATTATGGATTAAATGGCTACAATACAATTTGATGGTACTTCCATCACCTATTCATAGGCCTTAATGTATCTGGAGGTCGCCATGAATTTTGAGATGCCACATACTGTTGTAGCTCGTTTGCTGCCGTAGGGTGTATTTAGTCTAGTTTAGGCCTTAAGTTATTCATGAAGGAAAATGAAAGGAGTTAAAAGAAGATGGAAATATAGGAAATGCATTTAGATAACATCTGCATCATAAAACTTAGTTTTCAAGCTTAATTTCATTCTTTTTTTTTTAATATGTCATTGTCATCATCTAGCTAGGGATCCGCATCCATTAGACTAGGTTGGTTACACATTCAAATTCATTCATAGCTCATTGGAGTCCAGTCGCGGGTCTTAATAATCAACCCATGTTTAATTTTGCCAGTATGGCTCGAGTTCTCTCCTTCACGGCACTATATTTGTTTTGATATTGTTAGATTCTGTATGATTGTCTAAATGACTCATGATTACTTGTCTTATGTATCTTAAGGGATAAAAGGGATAGATAGACTCCTGAGTCTTACTTACCTTCTAATTGATCCGTAATAAATTTGTGGTGACTTCTAGAGTAAAATCAATTGTTAACATTAATGAGAAGATGAAGTTGCAATTGGTAGAGTTTGGAAGAGTCCGTAGTAAGTGGAATGTCTACCTAGTAAGAGGATTATTTGCTCCTACCTAGCAATCTATCAAACCCACTCGTGTCAGGAGGATTGTGACAACCTTTTCTTTATTAATCGTGGTTATAGGAGTGTTACTGACAAATTTTCTTGGTGCATTAGTCAAGACCACTTATAGTAAAAGCACATGAGACTATCTTGAAACTTGAAAAGGCATTTTTCCAACTTCAGATAAAAATGTTACATTTTGAAAACACAATTAATGATCCTTAACAGGTATTCTAGGGACACTTCTTAACATTTTGAATATCATATGTTCAACAACTTCTGACTAATTAAGTAATCATCATCAATTTAGTTCGGAAAGCTTTTACATTAATGAGTTTTGTGCATACACTAGGAAAGAAAGTAACAAATTCCAAAAAGAAAAAGGAGTGTTGATAGGCTATGCATTATGGGCATCATCCAATTTTATTTTATTTTATTTTCTTGAGTAACATCTAAATTTATATGTGGTTAACTTTTGCGTCAATGAGAGTCATGACTTGTAACCCATCAGTCAAAAACATGATTATAAAAAATTTCCTCTAACCATAGATGGAAACAAACATAGCTAATTGTGGATTAGCTTACAAGCACATCATTGGTATTGTCGGGGGATGATGACGTCAAGCTCTCCAACTTGTATTTAATTTGTAATGTTATTCCACGCTTGGCATGTATATTCAATATTGAATTTTTCAAATTTTAATAACGTTTCCCACTCTTCTTTTTCACAATTTATTACATGATTCGATTAGTTTTCGGAGTCATTATCATCCTTGCTATTCTCCACATGGTGTGACTTTTATTGAGTTAGTGTCCCACGTCAGCTTATTAAAAAATAGAACTATGGAAATTTCGAAATTACATTACATATTATACGAAAGTCAAGAAACCTAATTTAATCACTGAAAGCGTGAAACTGACATTGCACGCCAGACACAATGGACAAAATTCGGAGATAGTAGTGTCACTATCGCTTTTGCAAGAGAAAACCACATCGAACCGTATCAATCCGATGCTTTGTGCAAATCGTTTCATCATCGCAATGCAACGAGCTGGAAGATAATAGGAAAATGAGACGACGACAGAAGCCTTCCCACAATTATTTCTGATGCTTCGACTCCAAAGTACGACCACCCACGCGCAGCATTCCAAAGATGCTCATAGGTAAGTAGGCTCTGCTGTGAAAAAAATTCACATGGCGGACAGGTGAGAAATAAGAAGATAATAAAGATTGTCGAATAAGATTGGCAATTATAATTCTGATTAGCTCGCAAAAGAGGAGCAACTTTTCTGAGCAAGGGTGTTAATTTTTTGCTAGCAACTTACAGGGCAAACAAACAAACAGTGCACATGAAAGCTAACTTCAAAACTTACAATCCCCTTGCGATCCTTGAAATTTCCTGCCATTGAGATCACGAAGTTGCTCCAAGCTGACCGCAGAGAATGGCATTTCTAGTGGTACTCGAATGCGGAGCTCCTGGGAAACTTGTCTCATGGTCGGTCGAAGCCGCGGATCGGTTTGCAAACACATGAATGCTAGCCTTGCAATAGAGACCACGTCTTCTGCATCTCGAATTCGAACTCTAGAAGGTGAGAGGCGCTGATCTAGCACGTCTTTCAATAATGCTGGTGACCCAATTTCGGTCGATGATGAACATTCCCAAGAGACAATATCTCTTGGATGCTTTCCCATTAGTGTCTCTAATGCAATGACTCCAAAGCTATACACATCAGATTTTTCAGTTGGAATTGTAGAATAAGCCAGCTCTGCAAGTGAAGAATTCAAAACGTGTTCATAACCTCATCAGCTACGCTAAAGTTAAGAACATTAATTCCCCTACATGTGATTGGTATAGGTAAAATATTACGTGCAGATATTATTTCGATTACACATACTTAGTATCCTTCAACTATCCAGATCAATTATAATGCCTTTCTTGATCCTAAATGTTATTGAAACAAAAATCCTAAAGGATAGTAGTACCTGGAGCGATGTAACCGATAGAGCCAGCAACTGCAGTCCAGCTTGATGAGTCTGGCCTCAATAGTCTTGCCGTACCAAAATC
Source organism: Eucalyptus cladocalyx (assembly GCA_017140615.1). Lineage (NCBI taxonomy): Eukaryota > Viridiplantae > Streptophyta > Magnoliopsida > Myrtales > Myrtaceae > Eucalyptus > Eucalyptus cladocalyx. Next base: position 15,002,047 of record CM029524.1, on the reverse strand, counting down.
TGAAATGCGAGCCTCATAATCAGCATCCAACAGAACATTGTTACTGGTCAAGTCTCGATGTATCCACTGAGGAAAACAATCGTGATGCATATAGGACAATGCGTTTGCCACTCCTCGAACCATGCTCACTCTTTTGTCCCAGGCAAACTCTGATGCTTTCTCATCATCATTCAGAATTGCTCTCAAGCTTCCTCTTTCAATGTACTCATATACCATAAAAGAATGTTGTAAGTGAGAGCAAAACCCATAAAGTTTGACGATGTTGCGATGGCGAATATTTGATAAGGCTTGAATCTCCCTCTCAAAAGATACAAAGTCAAGGATCCCCTCTTCAGGGGACGAAGAAATCTTCTTGACAGCAACAATTTGACCTGTCGATAGTTCTGCTTTATAAACAATGCCGTATGCTCCTTCTCCCACATAGAACTTGGAGTCAAACTCTTCTGTGGCCTCAAGGATTTGCTTGTAGAAAGCTTTGCCATCAAAATTCAAAATGCACAAAAAATCTAAATCATTCAATCGTCCAATGTCTTCTCTCTTGATATTCTTTCTTGGACGACGTACAAAGATCAAGAGAAGGATCCCGATGGAAGCAAGAAGCAGAAATCCCAAGAACGTGAGCACAGGGATAGCAGTAGTTCCACGTCCACCATCTCCATTGCCTTTCTTGCTCATAGGAGAGTCGCATTTTTGTAAAGCCACAACATTCCCACAGAGTCTCTTGTTGTGCTGAATTGCCTCAGATGGAGCCTCATTAAAAGCTTTGACATTTGGGAGAGGGCCCTCAAGGTTATTGTAGGACACATCAATAATAGTTAATGCCAGCATATCACCAAAAGTCTGTGGAATTGAACCCAACAAGCTATTGTGGGAGACATTCATGGTTTCGAGGACTCTCAGCTTTCCCAGCTCTTGCGGTATTCTTCCGGTCAATTGATTCTGACTCAAATCAAGAACTTCTAGGAATCGCACATTTCCTATCTCGGAAGGAATAGTTCCCTCCAATTTATTTTTGCTCAAGTTCAAGCTCAACAAGTTCGTGCATTGAACGAATTGCGCTGGAATTGATCCCCCGAAATTGTTTGATGCTAGGTTGAGATGCTCTAGTTTGGATAAAAATCCTATTTCATTAGGAATATCACCTGTGATCCGATTACTATTCAGGATGAGATCTAGCAAAAACTGCAAGCTTGCCAACTCCCTTGGAATCACTCCACTCAAATTATTTGAAGACAGGTCCAATTTCTGTAACCGAGTCATCTTTCCAAATACCGCAGGTATCTCACCAGAAATGTTGTTGTTGGATATTGTTAAGCTTGTCAAATTACAATAACTCTCCCACTTCCATGAAAGCTCACCATACAAATAATTGTGGCTCAAGTCCATGAGTTCCAGCTGTGGATATATTCCAAAAGCTTCTGTTATATTTCCCGTAAGTTGGTTTCCATCAAGCCTCACTCTTATTAATGCACTACAATTCCTCAAGCTTTTTGGAATGAGCCCCGTGAAATGATTGTTTATGACACTGAAATTTTGCAATAATTTCCCTTGGCATATTTCATCTGGCAATTGCCCTTCAAGTTTATTGTAAGACAAATCAAAAGCACTCAAACGAGTAATTTGATTAACTTCAGGAGGCAAGGAACCAGCAAAGTCATTGTAGCTGAGGCGTAATATGCTTAAATTGGTTAGGCTTCCAATTGATGAAGGGATTGAACCGCACAAACTGTTATTAGACAAATCTAATGTTCCAAGAGACACCAATTTTCCAATCTCTTCAGGGATTGGGCCCGAAAGATGATTTGAGTAAACATGTAAAAGATTTAGATTGCTCAAATTTTGGATAGATGATGGAAGAGGACCGACTAAATTATTTACAGCTAAATCTAATTTAGTAAGAAAAGCAAGGTTCCCTATTTCTGAGGGTATGGATCCGGAGAGTCTGTTTTCCCACAAATAAAGAACCTTCAAATTCCTCAGTTCACCTATCTCACGTGGAATGTGACCAACAAGATTGCTTTGTGAGATGCTCAATTTTGTTAAGTTCCCTAAATTTCCAAGAGAAGTAGGGATTGGACCGACTAAATTATTTTTAGCCAGTTCTAATTCCTTGAGAGATATCAAATTTCCTATTTCTTGAGGGATCATGCTGGAAATTTCATTTTTGAAAAGATTAAGAATTGATAAATGTGTTAAGTTTGCTATAGAAGGAGGGATTGAGCCGTTGAGATTGTTAATTGATAGGAAAAGTTCAGTAAGAGAAGTCAATCCCCCAAATTCGGAAGGTATGGGCCCTGAAAGTTCGTTTCCCCACAAATAAAGATTCTCCAAACTCCTCAGGTCACCTATCTCGAGAGGGATGTGTCCACTCAAACAATTTGCACATAGATACAAACTACGAAGATTTTTTAGGTTGCTTGCACTTGCAGGAATATTCCCATGGAGTTGATTGTTACATAAATCGAGATAGTTGAGTTTGGAAAGGTTACCGATATTCGAGGGAATGAAACCATAGATCCAATTGTTGCTAATGTCAAGACTGAGCAAATTGGTTAAGCACGAGAAGTCAAGGTCATCAAAAGTCCCTCTCAAACCAAGACAGGAAAGATTAAGATGGGTAATGGATCCATAGTCATTGCAAGTAATTCCGACAAAGTTGCAAGAATTGTTACCATACCATGAAGACAACAGGGATTGGCTATAGTTGTCAAGGCTAGATTTCCATGTCAGGAGAGCCTCCGTTTGTTTCTCATTGTTGGCAGCAGCGGGGAAAGTTGAAGGAGTGGAAGAAGCAAAGCTGACAAAGAACAAGATGACGAATAAGAAGAAGGCGGCTCCTAAAGAAGAGGGATGATGATTGAGTAGAGACTTGTCAAAGATAAAGGAAGAACCCATGATTTCGTTGTGATTGATGTTGTTGAGACCTGAGGTACTTATAGACAGTGCCTGGTCCATGGATGCCTCAACTCTAGTGGACAAATTCTGAGTTTTCTTATTTTGTCTGCATTTTGCCCGAAACGAGGAAGCAGAGTGGGTGAATATTTTGCAAAATAATGCATGCAACAGTGGGAATGACGCGTTTAACGAAATATGTATAGGTTATAAAAAAAAACAAAGTTGGTCAAAAGCTAATCACTACCACTATAAAAGGCCAGAAAGAAAGAAAACTTTTATATTTCACTCATTCCCACTAAACAGTGCTCGTCGAGGGTAAACCATTAAAAAAAAATAAAAAATCCAATCCCAACCCGCATTTAACCTCCTCTCGATTGGCTCAAAGTAACTTTTGTAATTGCCCGGCTTCGTTCCACACCCCGTGCAAAAAAGAAGAAGAAGAAGAAAAAAAAAAACACGACCACTCAAGTTGGAGAACCTTCGGTGGTTGCGCACGTTAATAAATCTAGCAACCCAGTCATAATAAACGATTAACTTTCCCTCAAAATTCTTGTCATGCAATTATATTAAAAGGCGCCTTTAGGAGAGCCACTTTCCTTGAAAAATCACCAACCATCTATTGTATCATCCACTCTTGTCCCATAAGGTCATGTTGGCACTTAAATTGTGGTGACTCATTTTGTCATTTATTGCATTGAAAATACGAAGAATTGGTCCTCACCTCTAAAAAAAAATAATAAAAAATTTGCATATAGTAATTAGGAGCATTTTTGCATTAGTAGGTAAGCTCAAATTGGAGGTAGATAGAGTTAATTAAAGGTTCTAAACTTTATTAAATTATTTGGACTGAGCCTATGAAATAAGTAAATTTCGGCCGAGCCCATGCAGATGCAAATTGACCAATAATTACATGGCTAGAGGGGACGGGGGTTAAAACCCACGAGAGTTAAAACTGATAAGAAGGCTTTGAGCTTAAGTTTATTAGAGCCAACTACTTCTTGATGAGGCTTGAAAATAAGCCCTAATAATGGATTAGACCTGTAATAACACTATAAAGAGACACTTAGGGCCTATTTAATAACTATTATGTTCCCAAAAATAATTTTTGTTTAGAAATAGTTTTTCCTGATTTTATTCCCCATACGAGTTTCGAGCATTCGAAGGCGTTTAGTAATTGCATAAAATTTCTATTATTAGAATAGAAAAAGAACAAAAATGCATTTGGTATGACCTTCAATTTTTTTTTTATACCATAGAATTACTTTTTATATTTTAGTAATTCTATGAGATTTCTCTTTTCATTTTTACTGTTCTTCTTCTTCCTTATTTAGCCAGTTATTGGTCTCATCGAAGCTTCTTTGACCCTCGGCGAGATCATGGGACCTCATCCGGAGGCTAGTGACCGATATGAGAAAGAAGAAGAAAGAAGAAAAAAGAAAAGAAAAGAGAAAAAAATAAATTCACTTGATTATAGATTGTTCTGAGAACAAATAAGTAATTTTTTTTTCTACTTCTTAATTTTGTTCTAAATTTATTCTTGGAAACCAATTTATTATTAAAAATACAAAAATTAGCTGACATTACCCAATGTTTCTGCTCTTTTTTTATTAAAAAGAAATATCTAAGAATTGACTAGTTACCAAATAGCAATCCCACTGCCCAACTGAGTTGCTATGCTTTGCCCAGTGGTGAGGTTCCACCATTTGCTGATCCTCTACCCAAGGCGTCTACACTAGACCTGTCGCTAGCTTCCTAACCTCGACACTGTTGCTTCAAGTCCCTTCTTCACAATGACAAAGCTAAGTTCCTACATCGTGAGTCCTTGAGGACGACCTATTGCCATCGAGCCATCGTGACTCTACATTGCCGCCACTAAGCCTTACAATCCCTTTATAGTAACTAGCCACGACACCTGCAGCGCAACAACTTTCCTTGCTACCAACGAGCCACCTTGAGTTGCACTAGCCTCGATCCAAGCTCGACACCACCAACAATCCTTGTTGAGCCACTTGCCGACGTTACTCACCGTAAGCATCCTCCCCCTCACCCTCGCCGGTTCATCACGATCCTCCATATCGGTCCCCCTTTTGGAAACAAAATCCCAATTATCTAAATCAAATCTGAATTCAAAATTTTAATACCTATTTGGTATTATCACAATCTAACTTGATTATTGGAGATTATAGGCATATCCAAATTAGGAAATTTCCTAATTTTAAACGTGCACATAATTGGTAATTTAATTTCTAAACATTGAGATAGGGTTATACATTGCACGGAAAACGGATCTTTAAGCATTAGGATTGGGGTGTCCATTTATTTGTCACCAAGTTTGAATTGAGTGGATATCTTCAACGATTTTGAGTTTGTCCTTTGCAATTTTTAACTCGTCTTTTTTTATTGATCTACTTATTTGAAAATACAAAAAGATAGCACTGAATAATTAATTAGGATAGTTTTTGTGACATCTTGAAATTGCAATTATGTTTTTAATTAAATAAATCGGGTCTTTCATCGACACTCCTATAGTGCTATTCTCAGAGCTAATCACTCTATGGATAACTAGACTATTTGGGGAAGTCATTAAAGAATTTTAATGTAATAAACTTGAGAATTCGACCAAGAATCGACTGATTGACCGTGCTCATCTGCAGAGATCATTACAGCACAGTTAAAAGTCAACTAGAGATAAGAGATAGGTCGATTACTGAGATGTGTGGTTAAATGTGAGTGATTCCACCAAATTGAAAAATTCTCATCGATCGGCACTAAACTAATTTTTTTGTCATTTTAGTACCCCTTGTCTGTATTTAAATCTTTGAGATTTTCACGATCATCGAGAGTTGCCAATGTGTTGAAGAGGTTCGTTATGGCTCAAAGAAAATCGACCACGGATCATTTGCACTAAAAATTTCTAAAAGCTACCATGTAGCCTAGGTCATTTGCCTCCCTTGCTCACAACTTATAGACCAACTCAAGACCTCTAGATGAAGGGAAACCAGCCATGGTGGTAGGACCCTTCAAGAGACCAAAGAAATAGGAAGAGAGCACGTGAGACCCTCCAAAGCAAGCTTGTCCCCTTCTCCCCTTCTTTCTCCTTCCCATTGTCAACCAGCCCCCATTCTAGCTGCTGAAGCCTTCACAATTTCCAACAAACCGAGCCTCCCTCCTCCCTCCTTCATCGCAGCCACCCATCGAGCCACCGGACAGCCACCGCAAGCCGCCGCGTCGCCATCATGCCTCGCAAGTCAGCTACTCGTCCACACTCGTTGTCCCGCCTCTTCACTCAACGTCCTAGCGCCTCCGTCTATCCTAGTCGTTGCCTACGGCCATCAAACCACCATACGCTACCGTGAAGCCCCGCCCAGTCTCTGCTGCAACCTTGCCATTCATCCCTGCCCATCTCCGCCTCAGCCAAGCCACCAACTAGCTTGTTCAGCCAGCCACAGAACCGAACAACAGTGGGTCTCCAAGCCGCTGTTTGGCCCATTTTCAGGCCTTTCCCGACCTCAAAAGGTGCACTCGCTTTAGAGTTTGTGGACCTCCTCTGCATCCCTGTCGTTTTGATCCAAGCATATCTTTAATCAAGTGAGTTTAACTTACTTATCCTCTCTTATTAAGTTAATGACATTTAAGGGTTGATTAGTTTAGACTAAGTATGGATTATGTGGATAGTTAGAATAGATTAACAATTTAATTAATCATTATTGCATGTTAGGTGTTTAAAGTAGTGTAATTAGAGCCTAGACAAGCTCTAGTATTTATCTAGGGTGGTTTGGAAATTTTCCGGACTCGTCTCGGCTTTTAATTAGGTTTTTCGGCCTAAGTTGCTATTTTTGGCATTTAATAATTAATTTTAGTATCTAATTAATTATTTATTTATTTTCCTGAAATTAGACTAAGATAGCCAGCGATTGGAATTTTATGATGATTGCAGTGGTGTAATCTGTTTATTTAATTAACTGTTATTTTGTACAAATTGAGTGTGATTTGTGATTGTGGGAATTTATCTCAAAATTTAATAATTTCATTAATTAATCATAAAATTATCGGGCATCGTTTACTACGCCAAAAATGAATATTCGGACTGTTGGAATTAGTTGGATTTTAAAATGTGAAAATATTGTATTTTGGCTAAGGCTGACCGTATATCCACACATGATTTTTTTATCGAACATGATAAAAATGGTGAATGTGTTAGATGATTAGGATGGTATACTGTATCAACCTACGGGCTCGATACATTAGCTTAGAGTGAGCAGTATGACAGTATACTATATCAGCCTGCGGGCGATATGTTAGCTTAGAGCGAACAATATACCTAGCAGCTTCTGGTGAACATTATTAGTATATTATATTAGCCTGCGGACGATATGTCAGCTTAGAGCAAGTAGTATACTATTTATTTATCAGTTTAGTGCGAACTATACTATCTATTTATCAGCTTAGAGTGAGCAGTTCTGATTATGATTGGACTTTATAAATAATATTGATTGAAATGACTAAGAAATGGTCGTGATGACATGGAATCGACTAAGTCGATTGATCGATGATTTAATCTGATTAGTCGAAATGATTGGATGGTTATTTGAATTGTATTGACTTGTAGGAAGAAACTGAGGCTAAGGTAAGACCTCTGACTTGTGTTCGCACCTAGGCAGCCCTCGAGGCGTATTTTCTTCCTAGTCGGGTCTTAGGAGGTTGAACTTGCTAAGACATCATCTCACTCTTTTGTGGGATAACATTTTCAGGCCCATAGATGGCAGCTCCTCCTGATCATTTTGGTTAGCCAAAGAAGGTCACGGAGCAGAAATGTTTCATTCCGCTTCATGGAAGCCCAAGGGGGTGGGTATATGAGTTGGTGAGGTCTGTGGTCTAGGTCGATACGAGTCTACCCAAAAATGTGCTCCATTGATATAGATCATGGTAATGTCAGGAGTGGAATGGACAGAGAGAAGGGCCAATACCGAAGTCTAAGGTTCCTCTGTATATACTGGAGGTTGCTTTTGGGAATGGCACTGCAAATCCCCCTAAAGGTTCAATGGTAGACCCAGTGGATCCGAACCTTGAAGACCCAGGAACTCTGGTGTACTCAGAGGAAGGCTCCAATGATAATGAGGAAGTGGAGGAAGAGGATCTATAGTTTAATAAACCCCCATGTTTTTGTAGACCTGACATATATATATATTGGTTTGGTTTATATATGACTTGTTATGATATGTATATATAAGTGTGTTGTTAGTTTTCAAAATTATGGCCCTACTTTCCTATCCCATCTTGTTGTTATTTTGGGATTATTTAATTGCTTTCGCATATGCATTAAAATGAATGAGTCGACGATGCGTCCTAAGACATCACTATTTAATCAATTGCAGAGGGATGGGCACGCACTCAGAGAATCGGGGCGTGATAGTTTTTTTCTAAATATGATTGCATGCTTACATAATATATAGCTAGTTAGGATAAGTTTCCAAGTAAGAATAGGATTTAACTTTGATTATCTCCTAATCATGTTGGATGATCTTTCATTTTAGATAATTTTTTCATTAATGATTGTGCACCTCCTAGGGTTTGGCTATCATTATTATTAAGCCTATATTTAACCTGGGCTCTTTGAAGCTTATACCAAATCGTGATTTATGGCTCAAGTTCTGACATGACAAATGATTTTCAATAAAGAGTCGCCGCTAATCAGTTTGTGATGGGCTGATTAGAAGCCCAAGTAAAGTAATGAGATATTTACATTATTCCTTGTAATCTTTGGCAAATTGGATTCATTTTATTACTTCATAACATGTGAAGTGATCATGCGAGTGCACAAACCATCAAAGTAGTATATAAATTGTGTGGAGAAAGTACTTACCTCAAAGCAATGAAAACATCTGTAATGTTAGTTCAAAAATCACATCGACAACCTATATATTATTTCTAATTAACATGCAATTCACTCAATACTTTTTTTAGGGTTCTTGCTTATTTAAATGAAATCTTAACTATGTGCAGTGCATATGATGCATATATTCTAATACAAAATATGTCTATGCTAAAATTATAAGCAATTTTCAATTAAATAAACCTAACATGCAAACTATATGACATGAGTTTTAATTAAATGACCTAACTCTAATGATGGGCAATAATTAATGTGTAACTATCCTAATATGTAATGCATTTTAATTTAATGATCCTAAACGCGTGATTACTAAGTCACATGTAGTTGATGAACCTAATTCATATGATATGTAGGGGTGAGAAAAAGGAACTGACTAGATTGGGAACTACCCAGATTAGACCGAATTGGCCCGTTTGGTCCAGTCCCAAGGGAGACCGGTCCGATTCTTGGTTCTATAAAATTGGGACCAATGAAATTGGTCCAATTCCCAATTCCAAGGAAGGAATCGTTCAGATTGGCACGGACCAATTATTTTTTAAAATTTAAATTTTATTTCTTGAAATTATTAAAGAAATAATTTAACTCTTAATTATTAAGAATGTTCTCAATGTTGTTGAGATGGAAATGACAAAAGGCCAAGAAAGGCATGTTTTGGTTGGAGCATGGCTTGGCAGCTTTTATTCACAATTTCTCTTATGATCTTTGCGTGCCCATTTCATGTGGGACTCTCGACATTCACATGGAAGGCTAGACACAATAATAGAGACAAGCTAAGAGTCCCAAATTAAAGGCATTTCCATGGAAAACTAGATACCATAAGAGACTAGCAAGACAAGACATACAAGAAGAGTCCCACATCGAATAGACACGCAAAGACTGTAAGAGAGTAGTGCATAAAAGCCAAATTATGCTACAACCAAAGCATTAAGTATAATATTTGTTTAAGTGTGTGATGTTGACACAATTTTTATAGCATTTTGATTTTCTTGTGGATGACCAAAAAATGCTTGATTTTAAAGGGGAGGAGAAAATTGATTTACCACTAGTTTCATTAGACTGCCCGGGAACTAGACCGGACCAATGGGCTGGTCCATTTCTTGGTTCCATGACCAATTGGTCTAGTTCCCAATTCCTTGGTGGCACCAAATCAGACTGGGAACTGATCGCCCCTAATGACTTGCACATGATGTATTTTTATTTTTTTAATTAAAATTTATCATTGAAAATACCCAATATTTAAACATGTAAGTTAAATTAAAAGAAAGAAATTTAATCTATTCAAGGCAATGCTTTTTTTTTTTTTTGTATTTTAAAAAAATTTGGAAAAAATAATAAGGCAGTTTGATTCATTTTATTATTTCCTAACATGTGAAGTGATCATGCGATAACCACCAAAATAACATGTCACACCCTGAACCTCGAGCGCATGCACACCTCTCGGTAGTCGATAAAATTGTGACGTCTCAGGACACGTCACCGACCCCTTTATTTTTATTTTTTATGCACATGCGAAAGCAAATAAACAAATTCCCTGACAGTAAACAGCATGGGATAGAAAAGCAGGGTACCATTTTCACAAAACACTTTTATAAACAACCAACTAGTTTATATACAAAATTAGTCTGTCTACCAAAAAGATCGGCCCTCAAAAAGGAAACTGTCCTATGACCCACTAGTCAGATACATTCACCAATCCTTCGGACTCCACAAGCTCCAAGGGCGCTGGGTCCTCCACAGCACCATTAGGAGGGTCAGCTGCACAGCGAGGATCTCAAAACCCTAAAGGGGACCAACTTTGTATCCATTGAGACCACGGCGAAACCACGCCCTAAATCGATGAGGTACCCTCTGAGGTAGGCCCTCATCAACCTAGACGGTGGTCACTACGAGCTCATAGACCCAGTGGCCTCCGAGAACAAGGAAGTTAGTAATAAGCTCAAAGACCCTCCGAGGCTAACCATAACGTACTAGAGGGGCCGCCATCTAAGGACCTGAAAAGATTAAGCCCACAACGGGATGAGACAACGTCTCAGCAAGTTCATCCCTTAAACCCCTATTAGAAAGGAAATACGCCTAGAGCATCCTAACCACATGGCCACATAACCACAGAGACTCACCTCATCTCACATCCTCCCTACATGGCAGCACAGTCATATCACAGACATAAACAGTAATCGAGCTCAATCAATTGGAATGCCGCATCTCAAACTTCAAACAACCACAGGGGTCCCGATTGTAAGGCCAAATCATTATGACACGTCTCATATCGTGCCACACAATTTTGTCTCATAATCCGGCACATTAATTTCACTCAATCATGTGTTCCAATTTTAATCACGACCCAATGGGCACAGCTTACTTGACGTTCGGCAGTCTCCGACATAACCAGGCATCATCTCGCCCCATCGAGCATAGTGACATCTACATCTAGACAGCATTCCACATAGGAGCATCGATCCAGCCTCTACTGCGACCGGCATTCGTTGATAAGGGCATCCCATATAGGGGCAACGTCCACCCAGTTCACATAAAAAATGGGTTCTCATAACCATTCATGCACCCATTCAATCCTGGCCAAGACATTATGCTTTGCACTCAAATGTCCCAATTAAAATGATGTACTTGGCCCATTTCCTTCGTATTAAAACATATAGTAAAAATAATCATGTGTGGGTATACAGTCAATTTGAACCAGAAAAACCGATATCGTCCCTTTTTAAAATCCCACTATTTGATATAGTTTTTAAAACCATTTTTGGTGTCAAAACCCGTCACCCGGGATTTTCTAATTAAATATCAAAATTTCATAATTTTGGAATAAATAACCAAAATTCCAATCACCACTCAATTTGCTCAAATTAACACTCAATTGGAGAAATTAAGCACACCACTACAATCAGCACGAAATTCCGATCACCAGTTATTCGGTATAATTTTCGAAAAATATTAAATAATTAAATAATTAGATAAATTAATTAAGTAAATGCCAATAAATCCAATAAATACAAATCTAGACTGGAAATGCTAGTCTAACCACCTAAACGGGCCTAGAAAATTTATGCACTTATCTAGATAAATAGTACAATCTAATTAGTCATGAATCAATCTATTCTAAGCACCTAACATGCATAATTAAACAATTAAATCACTAATCTAAGCTAACTAACCACCTAATCAACACTTAACCTAATCTAATTATCTACTAAGTGTCATTAACTCCCTATGTGACATCCTGAATTTCTGATTTTGTTTTCAATTGAATAAGTTGGGCTTTTCAATGACACGCCTATAGTTCTATTCTCTGAGTTGATCACTCACGAGATAACTAGTCTATCTGGTGAAGCCATTAAGGAATTTTAACGCAATAGACTTGATAATTCAATCAAAAATCGACTGCTCGATCGTGCTAATTTACAAGGATCAATACGACACTATCAAAATCGATTAGAGATCGGAGATAAGTTGGTTCGACTGAGGCATGTGATTAATGTGTGGGTGATTCCATATAATTACAAAATTTCTATTGAATGGCACTAGACCAATTAATCTGTCATTTCTGTACCATGTGCCCGTATTTGAAACCTTGAAATTTTCAGGACAATCGAGAGTCACCAATGCATTGAAGATGCACAGTGTGGCTCAAAAACAATCGACCATGGGTTAATTGCACTAAAAATTTCTAAAAGCTACCCTGTAAGTTAGGTCATGCTAAAATCACACCCGATTGAAATTAACCGCCAATTTAAACCCGATTTCAGAAATTGAAAGTTCCATCATGTCACGATTCATTTTAGGAACGTCAAATCATCCTCTAAAGATTTTTCTGCAAACTAGAGGTTTCGGCGAAAATTCAAAGTAAGGTTATTTTGGACCGGGAAAATTAGAGGGCCATTTTTGGTTGCATCTTTGGTCATCAAGTTGGTTCAATTCACAAGGAAAAATCATGAGATGGATGATGGCACCTTGGTTGAATTTTTGGACTCCAATTTAAGGTCAATTGAAGAAGAATTGAAGTGGATTTGGAGGGAAATGTTCCAAAATTCGTAGGCCAAGGGGGGAGCAACATTTTGGACCTCTTATAGAATTCAGCTATAAAACCATCTAGTCCAAGGGCTTTATCATGGGCCAGAGAAAAAACAGTATCGTGGATCTCGGTGTCAATAATTGGGCGAGAAAGAACACCAACCTGGTCGACAGAAAGAGGCCGTCGAATGAACGCCTTCAGCTCCGGCAACGAAGGCTTTGAGAGGGCAATCTGAGGCATCAAGAGGTTGCTGAAATAGGAAACAAAAACAAGAGGCACCAAGGCAGGGTCCGATATGAGAGAATCAGTGGGATCCTTCACCGAAAGAATCCTATTTCTGAGTTGTCTTCTTTTAACCGAATGATGAAAAAAATTTGGTGTTTCAATCACCTTGTTGGAGCCATCTCACTCTTGATTTCTGTTTGTAAAAAGACTCCTCCTGAGAACATAACTCCACAAACTGACGGCGCTGAGATTTCTCCAACTCAGCAAGGGTGATACTACCTGGGTCTTGCTGAAGGCCAAGCTATGTAACTTGAAGGGCCTCTCGAGTAGCAACAGTTCTCTTAGAGATATCAGAATAAGCCTCTCTATTGAGCTCTTTGAGACGCCATTTCAACATTTTTAACTTGCGCATAAGTATAAACATGGGATGCCCCACCACCGGGCTTTCCCAAACTTTCTGAATAATGGAAGTAAAAGCAAAACTCAAAGAATTTAAAAGCCTTTTTTTCTAAAAACAGGGTTAAGAACTCTGACAACCATGGGGGAGTGGTCAGAAATACCTGAGTTTAGAAAAGAAGTTTCGAAAAAGGAGAAGACATGGTTCCATTTCGCATTTACCAAAACCCAATCAATTTTTCTCATTTTTCTTCCCTCTCCTAAGGAAGTAGACCAAGTGTACCGTAGTCCAACATACCTCAAGTCCTCCAATTCAGTTTGTTCTAGACAAAGCCATAATTCATCAAAGCAAGGGATCCAATTGGAAGCTCCCCCAACTCGGTCAGATGGATCTTTGATTGCATTGAAATCCCTAACGACCAACCAAGCAGACTCCTGCATAATATTATTCACGTGTACAAGGTCGTCCTATAGGGGTCGATGACGGATAAACAACAGGCCGGTTGCTAAGAGAAGTAAACAACACAATCTTAACCTTGGTGCCAAAAATTCCTAATGCCTGTGGGGTTTCTGATTCAAACCTATAGCTTGTTGTAACACAATATATAAGATCATCACTAAGATATTGGCTAATCGCCTTGCTGCTGTATTGAATGACCTGATAAGCCCTCCTCAGAATGCCTCTGTGAAAGGTTGGAGAATCATAGATAATATTCTCCTAGCTTATGAGCTATTTGTAGGTTTCTACCTCGACCCTTATCTTCCTAAATGTGCAATTAAGGTGGACTTCCAAAAGGCATATGACATAGTGGATTGGGACTTTCTGGAGCTTACTCTTTTAGCTTTTAGATTTCTCGAAAGGATGATCAGACTCATCATGGTTTGTGTTCGCACCCCCAAGTACTCCATAACTATCAATGGCGAGCTTCATGGCTTTTTTTTCAGAAGGATGAGGACTTTGGCAAGGGGACCCTATGTCCTCCTACCTTTTTACCCTGATAATGGAGATTTTCTCGGGTATCTCGGTTTCTCACATAGCTCATAAGGACTTTAAATACTTTTGGAGGTGTAAACCTGTGAAGTTTTCCCATCTCTTCTTCGCTGATGATGTTTTCCTTTTTTCTCGAGCTAATTGGGCTTCGGTGAGTATACTCAAGAGAGGACTTGACATCTTTTCCTCTTGGAGTGGCTCATTGCGTAACAAAAATAAGAGTGAAGTTTTTATGGCGGGAGGCTCTCCTACTCTGCGAAGGCATATTCTTCTGACCTTGTGTTTTCAGGAAGGGAAGCTTCCAGTACGATATCTAAGAGTCCCAATTATTTCTTCAAGGCTTGGTAAAACTGACTATATTGCACTTATGACCGGGTCACAGCCAGAGTTTAGACTTGGGCTTAGTGGTTTCTTTCATTTGCTGGAAGATTCTAGTTGATCAGGTCAATACTCCACTCTATTTAGGGTTTTTGTGCCAATGTGTTTACTCTTCCTGCTTCGGTTATTGATTGTATTGAATGTATTTTGAGACAATTCCTCTGGAAAGGCCCATCCCTAGGCCGGGGGGAGCAAAAGTTTCTTGGGAAGATGTTTGTGTTCCTAAGAAGGAAGGTGGTCTGGGTATTCATAGATTAAAGGAATGTAATAAAGCTGCCATGCTTAAGTATATTTGGGTTTTGTTTACTAACAAAGAATCCCTTTGGTGTCGGTGGATCCACACCAATTTCTTAAAAGGGATCACTTTTGGGTTTCCTCCATTCTTACCGTATGTTCTTGGGCTTGGAGGAAAATTCTCCAGTTCAGAAGAGACTTTAGGGCTTCTTTTTTCTGGAAACTGGGTCATGGTCATTCGGTCTCGCTTTGGTATGACAATTGACATCAGGAAAGCCCTTGGAGCCTCATTTTTCCAGACTCTCTTATTGCTACCTCGGGACTTACTAGACAAGCAATAATGGCAGATTTACTTTCGCCTGAGGAATGTGTTTTCAAGACTCTTTTGGAATCTTGGGAGTTTGCCTTGCCAATTCTCCCTCGGACCCCTGATCGTTTCTGTGGCACCCTCGAAAGCGACCTCCGATCCATTAGGGTCGCCATAGTTCGCTTACCTTTCACTTGCCCTAATAACATGTCACTCTGATACCATTGATTTATAGTGGGTCCATATGTCCTGGGGGTTTATGTTATCTTAATCAGTCCCAGCGCAGTTCATATAACGGAAGCATATTCAACATCTCCCTAACCCATACTCAAACTAAATAATACAATGCAATGCACACCAACCACACATTTTTCATATATAAGTTAGAGATGAACCACTTTTATTTACATAACTTTGATGGACATCACGAGTTGGTACATCAAAAGGCCAAGGCTTTACTAAGCTCCGCTATAACCAAAAGTACCCGACCCCAATAGCAGTCATGTACACTAATCCATCATCTAGTGTCAGCTATCCAAAAAGTGTCAACTGCTACCAATCACACGCGCAGTCATACCCAGGCCGATGCATCGGCTAGTGGCAGCGGCAGCATCCTCATCATGACCCCATCGCGGTGGACATGAATGGACAGGAACTCATAGACTATAGCGCCATCAGGTAGACCCATGTGATATATAACCAAAACTCGAACACGGATGAACGCCAGACCACGAACACCCACACAGGAATGCGCCGAACACTCAACCTTAACATCATACGGTAAGCCATAGAAAGTACCATGCGTGACCGGTAACAGAGGCATCTCCTAATATGAAATGTTAGTCCCCAAAAAGGGGTGAGTACAACCACTCAGCAGTAAAAGATCCATCAAACTACACAATGCAACAGGCAAGACAACCACAATTTCATGTGAAATGAACATATCATCCATGTAATCATGCTTGTATTTCCATGAGATTCATTCATTAAGGCAATTTATTTTCCATGCCATATGCACATACATGTGCATGATTCATATCATCCATACAATTATATATATATATATATATATATATATATATATATATATATCCCCATGAGATCCATTCAACGCCTTCATGATCGCATTCTCAATGTCAAATAGTATCAATTCAATTTCATAGGCAATTCATGCATCATGCCATATGCACATACACATGTGCATAATTCAATTCCCAATTTTAATTTTCAAAAAGATCTCATTCTTCTTCCAGGGACCAGTGTTTGCATCCCTCATATCGCTTGCACCCAACCTGGCATTGCGAGGAACCTCCGGCACACACCTCCAGGCATCTTGCACCCCAACTGGCATCCCGAGGAACCTCTGGCACACACTTTGGGCATCCGACACACACCTCCAAGCATCTCAAAACTCTCGAGGACATCCGGCACACACCTCCAGGCATCCGACACACACCTCCGAGCATCCCGACACTCCCGAGGCATCGTCGACTCAAGGGTCCGACGGTATCATCCACATCACAATGCATATTCACATATATGTCTCATTTTCAAATTAGCATTTGATGCAATAATGTCAAAGGTTTAAATCAAATTTTTGATATCATATGATATGCTAAATTTCACCACATATGCTGTATAAATGACAACCCAAGATATCACATCTCATAGAGCAATTCATTTGTTCTTGAAAATAAAACAATTTTCAGATAAAAGATAATGCACTTCTTTAATTAAAATTCTAGGCAAAAATTAGTAAACGATCTTAATAAGTTCTGAAAATTTAACATGTTATAAATGAGATCTAGAGAAAAAGGTTTCATGAAGAATACCATGTCAAAAGATTTTCGTACGAGTTGCTACGGTCCATGTATCACAGCCCTTAAAATTTTCAAATATCACCATTGCACATTTTTATTCACAAATTCAGTAAAAACCCTAAATCAACTCAGAAAATTCTGAAATTTTGATATGTTATAGAAAATACCTAGAGGTAAAATTTTCGTGAATAACTTAAAGTAAAATTCATGATAAATCAAAAGCTGTAATCACATAACTTTCCCTAACCCTCGGTAATGATTTCCAGATTTAACAATTTCAGAGAAAAATCGTTTTACCAACCAATACTCGTCCGTTTCTTCTCAAATTTTAGTATGTTACTCCTCAAGATGTCATCTACAACTTTCATGAGGACTCGAAGTCAAATTCATGATAGATCAAAAGCTGTAATCACATAACTTTCCCTAACCCTCAGTAACGATTTCCAGATTTAACAATTTCAGAGAAAAATCGTTTCACCAACCAATACTCGTCCGTTTCTTCTCAATTTTTAGTATGTTACTCCTCAAGATGTCATATACAACTTTTATCAAGGACTCAAAGTCAAATTCAATTGGATAATTTTATAAAATTCACGGAATCGGCAGAGGTCATGCTGTGTTTCCATAAAACAGTTTACCCATCCTAAAGAACTACTCCTACTAGTTCGAGACCTCAACACTCAGCATCAAATTTATGCATCCTCAAGTTTATTTACACTTCACACAACCACAGCAAGAAAAATGTAGACCAACGGACTTTACTTGCCTTAAGTTCAACAAAATCAAGCAAGCAAAATGGTGACTCAAGGCTTCGGCGGGCTCGATTGATGGCGGAGCTAGGTGGCGTCGACAGCGGCAGCTAGCGCACACATGACGGGGCTGGTCTCCTTCTTCCCTCGCCGAAGCACCCTCACTCCTGCTCAAACTCTCCTCTCTTTCTCTCGGATTCTCTCTCACTCACCCACTCGGTCTCCCTCTCTTGCGAACACTTTCTCTTTCTCTCTCGGTTGCTGCCTCATCCATTCCGCCCCCCTCTCTCTCTCTTTTTCTTTCTTTCACCATCATGATTAGCTAGTAATCATGAGGTTTGCATGCAAGAGACACTTGTAGAGTCCCTCTCGCCACTTGTAATTCTTCATGCAAAGAGGTGGCCTTAATGGGCCGGGCTTGGGCCAGGCCTTGGTTGACCAAATGGGGGAAATGGTGGGCTGGTTTTGGGCGTTTTTAGGGCCTTAAGAAATCAGCCCACACTTGCTCTTGATTTTCCACCTTAATCCCCACTCATAATCACTTAATTTCAAATATTCACATGGCCATAAAATTTTGCAATATCAATCGATGGTAATCCAACTTATAAAGTACATGGCCATGAATAGAAAATTTCTCATCAATTCATCTTTTAACACAACCTAGATCATACATGCACATAGGATAGATTTCCAACAAAGCAATAATCCATTCAATGTTCAACCCTGTTTAATTGTAATCCATTAGTCTAATGACCATAATATAGTCCGATGGCGCTTCCATCACCTATTCATGGGTCATGGTGTATCCAAGGGTTGTTATAAAATTTTAGGATGCCACCGTTTCTATTTGCGAGAGTCTTTTGATGGTGCCTTTTCGGTAGCCTCAGCTTGGGAGGCAATAAGGACCAAAAAGAATCGGGTTCCTTGGGCTCATTTTACTTGGAATAATGCTATAACCCCAAGGTTTCAATTTAACCTTTGGTTGATTATCAAGAACAGATTGCCTACTCAGGCTTTTCTCATTTCCATTGGAAGGATTGATTTTGAATTATGTGCTTTTTGCAATCGTATCCCAGACTCTATTGATCACCTCTTCTTTGATTGTCATGTTCCTGCGACACTTTTTTTTCTTTTGGGCCGAAAGATGTAATCTTCCATGGCGTAACAGAACTTGGGCGGAAAATCTCCTCTGGGCATTGAAATTCCTGTTGGGTAATGACTTCTTTTACTCTATCGCCTATTTTTCTTTTGGGGCCTTATGTCATCTTATCTGGAAGAAAAGGAACAACATCATCTTTCGTGGTGAAGCCCTTGAGGTTGTAGCTTTGAAGAATCATCTCATCAAAGTTGTGAAAGACAAAGCCCTCACATTCAGTAGAGTACCGGACAACCCTAGGAATAGAAGGCTCCAACGAGGATGGGGATTTGACTGCTTTGTCTTCGTCGGTGGCCTTGCTGAGCATATGGACTAATGGCGGGTCATTTCGGACTTATGGATGGTGTTATGGCTACTGTTACTGAGTTGATCTTCTTTGATCTTTGGCATTTTCCGTGGTGTGTTTGCCGGTTGTTTTAGCTAGTGTTGTTATGTTTGTTCTGGTTCTTTTATATTGGCTCCCTTTCCACTCGTTCTACTTTTGCACTATGAGTGAAAGTTTTTGGCACCGATTTTTTGTATAGCTAGCTCTCCCTTAATGTATTCTTACCTTTACAAAAAAAAAAAACATTTTGGACCTCTTCAATAGCTTCTAGGGGAAGTTTGGGTGCGGAAATTGGCTGAGGTTGAAGGTTGAAGAGGTGGGGGCCAAGCAATGAGCAAATTGGGATATTTTGGTGGATAATTAAGGCTATTGGGTCCCCCTCTTGCTGCAGTGGGCTTCTTCTTCCTCACTAGCCTCACTTTATCCATTGTTGTGCTTTTGTTGAGCTTGAGAGAACTAGAGAAACTGGCCAGCCCTCCCCCTTCACCGTTGACCACCCCTGCCACCGTCGAACCTGTCGCATGCCCACACGCCACACGCGAGCCATCCGCCTGCCTAGCGATGGTGCCCTTGCTCGCGTTCGCCCATCCCCACTCATCTCCGCGTGTCCTGGCCGCTGTCCCAAGCCTCTGTCCAGCCAGTCGAAGCGTCGCCGTCGCCGTCGCCGTCCAAGCACCTTCCAAGGCTTGGCCATGCTCATGATGATTCTGGATTTCAGGGACATATAAGCTTGTATCAAATGACTAGATTCTAAGAAGAATTAAGGAAACTTGTCTTCCAAGAAGTCTCATAGGCGTGTAGCCTTATCTTGACTTGGTAAACTTGTTCTTTTATAGAAGGCTTACCATTTAAGAGGCCTTGACTTGGGGTGAACTTGATTCTTCTAGAGGCCTTATCGTAAGAAGACTTGTGGTTGACTTGCTTATCTTGACTTGGTTGAAAAGATAACATGTGAAACATATGTTCTTTTCAATGGGTGAGAGTTTTCATGTCTATCCAGGACCGACTACCCTATTCTCTTGTCTGAACCGAGGATGTTACAGTGAGAGTTAGCTGTAACTCTAGGATTGTGAAAGAGGTAGCTTCAGCTCCAAGATTGTGGGATTGGCTTCAATTCCAAAACTGAGGGATTGGACACAACTCTGAGATTGTGGGAGTTAGAGATATGATTCCACGATTGCATGAGGTAGCCAAAATTTGGACAAAATAGATCATGATTCCGAGGATTGTGGACTGGCCAGTTTGTTTCAAGATGAGGCCAGCCGTAGTAGATAAGACTACGAGGGATAAGGTCTACCTGGACGTTTGATATTTGGATGAGATAGCTGGAACATAAATCACTCATACTTTAAAAGAGGAAAACCGAGTGATAGGAGGGCAATGGGATCGTGAAATTGAAAAGGAAAAGGAGAAAGATAAGACTAAGAAACATAAACATAGTGGCCATTTGAAAGCAAGAGTACACGGCATTGAAGAAGATGAATAAACCGAGAGCAAGTCGGTCAACATTCATTTAAAAATACAAGGCGCACGCACACACACAGTGATTGGGCTAGAGATAAAAACACAAAAGAGGATAGAGCATCAATGTAGAAAACTAAAAGAAAAGACAGGAGAAAGTTCGGTGGGGGAGATAGTGACAGCAACTGAGAGATAATGGGGATGGTTTCGTGTAAAAGTTGAAGCGACAAACACGGTCATAGGGATTTAACTCATCCAGAATTGAAAAACTGAGTTGAAGAGTTTTAAGAAGCCGAAGCACAACCGAGAGGAAAAAAGGTGAGTTTGAATGAACAGAGAGCCCAGAGTCTTGTGGAGAGAAAGCTGTGACATTTGAGAGCAAAACGCGAAGAAATTGCGCGCGACTGGGGAGGAGCGTGCGATTGGGGGAGCACTCCGTCATTTGTCATTTTGTGTTCTTTCTGCTACCCAGTCAAAAGGTTTTCAGCTTTGAAAGATATCATATGATTAATTACTGAAGGATAATCCATTTCAAACATTCTTCATGTCGGTTTCTTGCCTGACAAATCGACTTTGATCGGATCCTGCAATCTTGTACGATGGTTCAGCATCATGGCGACTAATTAGTTAGTCACAAGGATAACTATATTATATATACATCTTTTAGGCATCATTTATATTAAGTTGACGAGCTAAATGCTTATAGAAAACTTCTCTTGGTACTTACGGTGTAATAGATTTAGCACCAAAATTTTATTTCATTCGATTTAAGCAGGAAAAAGTGCTCTTAACGAGCAAGGAGAGTGCCATTTGTTGACACCTCAATTTTTATTATGTTTATTAATAAAGTTTTTATTTATTTTGTCTTTTTCGAAATAATAAGCAAATAACAAAAAAACCGAAAAAACAATAAAAACAAGAAAAAAACAAAATAAAGCAAAAGCCCAGCCCCTCCCCTCTTTTTTCTTTTCCACGCGGGCCTAAGGCCCAAGACTTGTTTTTTTTAGTTTTGGCCCGGCCACCCCCTCTCTTCTTCTTCCTCCCATCTTCTTCCTCCTTCCTCGTTCTTCCGCCCCTGCAGGTCACGCGCGGCGACGAAGACACGCTCGAGCACAACCTACAACAGAGAGAGGAGCGTAGGCCGGTGGCTGAGAAGACGCGCATTAAAGGCGAGCATGCCTCCATGGAAGGGAGAAGATTTGACGCCGGTTCAGCCACACCTAAGGCCAGTCGGCGTGCGAGGGCCGGCGGCCGAACCTCCATCGACCGGCCTCCTCCTCGCCTATAAATAGAGGAGCACCTCCGTCGATCAAAGCACGGCGAACTCCGAGATCTTCCCTTTGAGAGACTTCAAGGGGGAAATCGAAGAGCAAGCCAAGAGGGCGGAGGATCGGGTCGCAAGCCAAACGACCTCCCACCGAGAGACATCGGGGGAGGCCGGCGGCAAACGAACCCAGATCCGCGAGCAGGTGAGCTTGAGAGGGAGAGATCTGAACGTGAAGGGTCAGATCTGAGGGTAGAGGCCGAGGTTAGCCGGAGAAGTGAGGTTCTACTGCTGTTGTTCCTCGCCCCGACGCCGTGCCGAGACCGAACCGCGAACGCCACACCGGATCCGGGAAGCCGAGGCTTTGTCATCGCGACCGCCGCGCCCCGTCGCTCTAGGCAACCGCCTCCACCACCAACGACACCGTCTCGCCAACCAACAACGCCGCCGCGCCATACCCTCTCCACGGACAGGTATCAACCCCACTTGGTGTCACCGTTTCCGTTCGAAACCCTCCTCGCCGCCCCCGAGCTACCGCGAGATTCGGTCCTCGGCCGCGCTCCCGTTTCGCCGTTCCCTCGCATCTCCACCCCCGCCGCCGTCGCGCCGCCATGCCGCACCGCGCATCGTCCTCTCGTAGCGCCACCGATCCGCCGTCCCGGCCCTTTGCCGGCCCCTCGAGCGAGCGAAGGAGAAAGGAGGTCAGGAACCGGGTCAGCCCGCGGGTCCGTCCGACCCGGCTTCCCAGTAACCGGGTAGGGTTCCGTCTAGGCCGGGTATGCGCGTGGGCCGGGTAGTCTTTGGGCTGAGTTTCTTTTTGTGAAGTGGGCCAAAAATAGGTATTGGGCTTTTACTCTTAAAAAAGAAAAAAAGACAAAAAAAATCCGAGTCGGGCCCGTCTGCGTTCGGGCTACCGGCCGGGTCGAGACCCAACCGCGGATCCGACCCGGGTCGGTTTTTATATTATTTTTAATATAAAATAATATTATAATAAATAAATATTTAAAAAAAAAACAAAAAATATTTTATTTTTCGAAAAATCAAAAATATTTCATATTTTCCAAAAAATGTCAAAAATCCAAAAAAGGCCAAAAATTCATGAAAAAGCCAAAAAAATTCAGAAAAAGCCGAAAAGACTTAATTTTCCCAAAAAAAAAACCAAAAAGTCCAAAAAATCCTTTTTGTGTCCAAAAAATTAGAAAATGACTCAAAAAATGTTTTTCCTCCCAAAAATGCATGGAAAATCCTCGAGCATCCAAAAAACCTCAGGGTTTAAACAAGATTAGGTACCGAAAGGGCATTAGTGATTAACTAGTGTAATCAAGTCCCGATCCTAATTTCTCTCGGTTGCGCAGAGTAAGTATTTCTCCCGATACTTCACTTGGGTTTCTAATCAACCCACCCCAAATTGATTAGTGGCGACTCCATTTTAAAAATCAACTTACAGGTTAAAAGCTTGAACCATTAAGTCGTGAATTGGTGGACTTGGGAGAGTCCGGCATAATTAATTTCAGCCGAGCCATTAGCCTCCTCAGGCGCTCGTACCCAAATGCGGCGCGCCGAAAAAAAAAGAGGTCGCGACGCTTGGCGACTCCGGCTGGGGACTTTGAGGACTTAGGCCATTTTATCTTTGTTTAAACGCTTTCGACTCGGGTTTTTTTCTTTTGTGTAGGGTAATAGCTTAAAGTTTTTTTATTTGTCAAAATAAAATGTTTTGTGATTATAAAGCGATGTGCATGCTTTTTGTTTTAAACACTACACATGGCACACACAACCCCCATGCCGGACTGGGCCGCCATAGGATTTCTAGGATGGTGTTAAGAAAGATACGACCTCGAACGCGAGACTGCGATGTAGAGGTTGCCTTTCTTTTCCTCGAATTTCTTAGCCGAGGTTAGAAGGGTATGCTGCTAACGCGAGACTGCGACGGGCGGATATCCTTTTAATCCCACCAAGCCTTCTGAGTTAGAAATCGAGCCACACGTCCCATCTGTATGTCTTTGTGCTTGCCATTTTATTTAAAAGCAAAGTGATTTCTTTACTTTTACTCGGTCTTTTTATTTGACCCATGGCAATTTAGGATAAGCTTTTCAAGTCCCGGTTTATGTGCGATGGGGAAAGACGATATCCAAGTTCATTCCCGCTCCCAAGGCGGAGCTCTTCGGATGGTGGGGCCAATTAGATCAGTTTGCCCAAGAGCGCGTGAAGGCCAAAATTGGTCATCTCCTATCGTTGATCCAAATCACTGTTCGTCCTGAAGTCATACAAGCCATGGCACATTTTTGGTGCCCGAAGACAATTACTTTTATATTCGGTAGGTTTGAGCTAACCCCAACCCCGGAAGAATACAAAGCATCATCACTGGAATGCCTCTTGAGAAAAAACTTGTCAAGCCATCGATAGGCGCCCTCCCATGGCGCGGGTTAGCACGACTTTTAGGAACCGAAATCCATGTCATGAGACAAATTCTTGAAGACAACCATAATACCTGCCCACTAGAATTTATGAATGCCTGTTTCCAAAATCAGCCTATGACCCAGAAAAGTGAGATTTTCCTCCTAGCCTTTTTCGGGCTCATCATCTTCCCCTATCAAAGAGATGCCATAACTCGCAAGATGGCATGGATAGTTGATCAGATCTTAAGAGGGGGAATTATGTCAACATGATTTTAATCGAAACATTCTTGTCTTTTAATCGTTTTAAAGACAACTCGGAGAAAATCATGCGAGCCTCTCCTGAAATTTTACAAGTCTGGTTCTTTTCTCACCTAAGCGAATTTCGAGACTTCATGCGATCACCTGAAACAAATGCTTTTGAAAATCCATTACAAAAATTTATGGTTTTAGGACCGTACATTCCCAATCAAAGCTGTTTAAATTGGGTAAGCTTCCTAAGAAACCCAGCTCCTGAGGCATTCCAATGGTGTGCTAGTTGGTTCCATGAAAAGAGGGCCCTCTTTGCTTACATGCGTACCCGCCCAATTCCGTTGCTCGGTCTCACCGGCGCCATTCCCTACTACCCATATCGGGTAGCCCGACAATATGGAGCCCTTCAAGAGATCCCACCGCCTTTCAAGATGATGGTCCCTCCAGTTCTTTTCAACACAAGCCGTGACTATGAATTCGAAATTTCTACCGCTGAGGAAACCTGGGACAAGTGCCATCGCAAAAGGATTGTGATACCTGAAGGGCTTGAGGGAGAAGAAAAAGCCCACCACGCCTCAATGTCCTACATCCACAACCATTGTATCCCAACAAAATGGAAGCCATCAGTCCCTCACTCGATTGGCAAAAGCGAGCCCAGCACGAGCAAGCAGAGCTCATGGAGAGGGATTTGGGAATGGACTGGACATCCTCAGAGCTAGCCCAAGGAAGCAGGCATCCTCACGAGAGCAAGGCTCCCCGTCGCATATAAATTGGGAATCGTGTGCCCCTTAATGTTAATAATGTGAAAGCTTTGTCCCATTGTTTAGGGACTTTTGTTTAATATCTAGTATTTTATTCTGTCATTTCAATTTCAAGTTCTAGATGTCAGAAGTCTGCGGTCTATAAAATTCTCTTTTGATGAATAAAAAAGCAGTTAGACCATTGCCATGGGTCAATTTTTGTTTACTTTCGTGCTCATTCATTATTTTCAACGAACAGGTAATTATGAATTGTCGGCCACCACTCGTTCGTGAATAGCCTCATCCAATAGGGGCCGATCAGAATAATGTACAAAATCGCCTCATTAACATTGAAGACGGCGTAGGACAAATGTCCATTGTCCTTCAACAACTCTCAAGACAAATGGAATCCACTCAAGTCGAACCCAACTCTGTAGTTGCCTTAAGCACCGTCATGACACCTGCAAATTTGCTAGAAAATAGCCAGTACCATAGACAGTTTGAAAAAATCATGAAAAAGTTAAGCCAGTTGCAGGAGCAGAATCCCCTGGACCTATCCAACTACACCGGCATTGAGATCCCTGAAAAACTCAAAGCACCCGAATGCGAAAGGTATGTTGATACCTCCCACCCAGAGACCTACTTGCAGGCCTACCTGGTCCGAAGGATGATTCAATCGTACCAATCGAACTTAGCGGCCCCGCCTTGCGATGGTACATTGTTAGGAGGATTAGTCCCCTTAAAACCTGGAGGGAATTAATTCATGTTTTCCATCAAGAATACGATATTGACATCACCCCTGACATCACCTTACCCTACGAAGAGCCAATGATCGCGGAGGACGAGGAGCTGTTAGCCGCTGAGATAGGAGAGGAGCATGTCAATGAAGCCTTGCATGATAAACGGGCGGTTGAGCAACATCCATTGGAAAAATTCCCACTAGGAAAGGCAAGGAGCCTTTGTACGAGGTCAAAGACACGAGTCCGTTCAAGAGTGGGGCACAATCGGACAACTCCCCAAGCTTACTCCAAGAGCTAGGGTCCAAAGAATACCAACCCCTATCAACTCCGGAAAGTGAATCGAGACAGTGAAACTCTAATGTCTCTCACTTCCCTTGACGAGAATCAAGTTAGCAAAGCGAAGGGCCTTACTCAAAAGGTGCGGACCAAAAGCCAAGAAAAGAAAGCCCAAGCGAGATAGATTCAAAGCATCTACCGACGAGCCATCGCACCGAAGCTTTGAACATTCCCAAGAATACAACTTTGAGGGCCACCATCCTCTAGAGTACAATCCTGAAGACTTCCCGGCCCTAGAATACAATCCCAAGGACTTCCAGCGTTACTTCAACAATGAAACTGACGATTCATCGTATAACTGTTTCCTACTCTCACCCGGGGATGAAGGCCCGTCAGAAGAAGAAGCATACGTCTTTATCCGCTACGATCCTAACGAAGTACTAAGCTCATCCTCTGACCATGAGGATAGTTTCAATACTTCATCCTCATTCGGAAGTTTTAACCCAGAAGAAGGTAATGGGGTAATTTCGGTAGAGTCCAACTTCCCTGAAACAGAAGAATTCACCACTACAACGAATATGCAGTGGGAAAACCAGTGGCCTAATCAAGACATACCAAGCTTGTCTTGCCCTGGTAGGATCATGACCCCCATAGAAATGTGGATACCCAATTTCCGCAAGTATAACGGCACGACTTGCCCCGTGGCCCACTTGCAGTACCTCTATACTGAAATGAGTCGGTACTATGGCCCGATATCATTCACAACTCAGGCCTTCCAAGAAAGTCTTACAGGGTCGCATTGCAATGGTTCGTCACACAGATATCGGCCTCATGAGGGATTGGAATGAGCTGTCTTCCACATTCCCGCATCGTACCAGCACCGATTGGAGCCGAACTGTCTTGCGAGAACTTGGTTCACTTTAGAAGAAGACCAATGGAGGATTTTCGAGCATATGCAAGGAGGTGGGAAGCTTTTATGATGCAAACCTACCCTCAGCTGGCCGAAGAAGAAATGATAAAGCTGTTCATAGGAGCTTTACCCCGCAAGCATCGCTGTTGGTTGCATGGGTTGCATTTCCGTAGCTTCAATGAAGTGGTCCTCTCATGCGAATACTTCGAGTCTACTGGAGGCGAGGAACTCAAAGGCGCTTGATTTCAAAACTAGCACTATCAAAGTGCTCCTTTTCATAGGAGTTTTCATGGGTGTTGCTTGTTTCATGTTTCTTATCCTGTCTAGTGTGCTACTGTTGTAATTTCCATTCCAGTAATCTAATGTACAGTTCTAATATTTTGTTTTGAAAGCATGAGGCGGTATCCCAAACCAGCCCAGTGATGTTATCCAACCATGAAAAGAAAATATCATCCAAGGAGAATACTGAGGGCTGGGCTTCCTCATGCTTTTTCTCCCCCAAAGACGTATTTTGAAAATAAAAAATATTTCATCACCCAAAAGCTTTTGTTAAAACAAGATGATAAATTTAACCATGTTTGTCTTTTTGACTCATTCACTTCATGTCTCAGAAGATCATTCCCATCCCCTTTGACTTAGTGTGACATGGGGCATTTGAAGCAAGCACATCAGGCAAACTCGCCAAATCTAAAGACACCACGCCAAGAAAACAGGGGCAAATAGAAAGAATCATCCTACACCAAAAGAGGGTAAGTCCTATCCTCTGAATATAATTTGGAAATGATGTCTTCTCTCTTCTATTTACAGGATACAAAAGATGAGACGTAATAGGTACAGGCATAAAGTTGAGATCGAAGCATCCATGACATACCTCACTCCTGCCCAGCTCCATCCTAAGCTAAAAGACTATCTTGTCGCACGACGCGCCCAAACGGCTAGATGTTACAGTATCAACTTCAACATAAGGAAGGAGTTCCTCCTCTTCCTTTTAAGTGATTATTGTCAGCAGGGAGAAAATCTAGACAAGTCAAGGCGATCTATGGCCCCACACCTTGGACACGACTTTGGAAACTAAAAGCTTCACTCCCGGACACATGTTCTTCCAAGGAGTAGTTGCCATCACAAAGCTTGAGATTTTGATCTCGATTCCATAGAAGCTTGAGGTACATGACTTTGCTCAATGCGCTAATGATGCTATAGTTAAAGACGAGAAGAAGAAATTCCATAGAAGGAAGGCGTTGAAGATGAATCAACGACCAACAATCATGCATACATGGTCACAAATGAGGAAGGCCAATTGAAGGAAGCATTGAACTATGCCAAGAAGAAAATGTTGTCATCAACATACAGAGATCCCTAGGAGTCGGCAAATACAAACTTTGGAGAAGAGTAATTTGGTATCGTTTCCAATACTCCCAATGTCCGAACTCACTTTTGACATATTTTCTCCTATTGACAGAAGCATAGGATTCAAGAAACAAGCTCAATGGTTAATTTGGGCAAATCAAATGATCCATATCGATTTACCTAACTTGGTATGAAGGGACGTGTCGTCCAAGAGCCGGTTCGGTTAAATAAAAAAGAAAGCGCCCTACGGACACCATCGGCGCCTCTAGCCGAGTGGTATCCGGGAAGAAGCAAAAAGGTCCGAAGTCGGGGGTTCGAATCCCCGACGCGGCAGTTAGCCGCTTGGTAAAAAAAAAAAAATAATTTTTTTGCTTCCCTTGCACTTGCAAATTACGAGAGAATAGGTGACATAACGAGGCAAAAGACATAGGACTTCGTGTCCCACTTGCACTTCAAGTTCATCCAATCATCTCGCAAACCGGTGAAGGGAAACATTGGGAATCAAAAACCAAACTTGACGGTCAATATTGGCCAAGTGAGGTTCGTGGAAATGACCCGCATCAAATTCACCGGCCGTGTAAAAAGACGTGTCATCCAGGAGCCAATTCAAAGAATAATTGACCTAATGAAGCAAGGGACATAGGACTTCGTGTCCCCTCTCACTTCAGGTTCACCCAATCATCTCGCAAACCAATGAAGGGTAAAGTTGTATCGCTTCCAGTTATTCGACTCTTGAAAGAGTTCATGACTAACACATTCCCTCTTGTTTGTTGTAGGATCACTTGACTATCAAAAGCAAGGATAACGAATCAATGAGAAGCATGTCTTGTTTGTTGCAGGATTACCTGACTGTCAAAAACAAAGATAACAAATCAATGAGAGGCATGACAAACTCTCCCAAGCAAAATGGCGTCTCAAGGACAAAAGCAGAGATGTTTGATCAGATTCCCAACCCCGACTGATCATTCATGTGTCATATTCCTAATCAATAGGGACAACCATCGACGTCCATTTGCGAATAACCCTTTTGATGCTCAAAATCTAACATATTTGGAAACACCATTATGTTAGCCCCTAAAGTTGTCAATAGGGTATTTTTTGAGTCAAAACCATTCACTTGTTTTGAAGAGTTCAAACTCCATCATATTCGAAATGTTGCATGTCGTTTCCGGATGAATTTCGCATGATGATTTTGCCTGTCTAAATCATTGATTCCATTGAGAATTATTAGAATAGACAGCTAAGTGAAGAATACAAGATTAATTGAGCATGCTGGATGAGGTGCGTCAGAATGATGAAAGGCAAGCCATATCCTACACACAGTCTCCCATCTATACACTTGTGAAATGAGCGCAGAAGATCCCATGGCTGCAGGGTAAAGAGTTCTCTCGCGAATGGTACGATAACCAAAATAGTGAGAGGCATTCCATCGCTCACCTCATTGAGCCCCATACACTGATGAAATTTCTGTCCTATCCCTGTCAAGAACCACCCCACACCGGGCAGATCGAGGCGAAGCAACATCGCAAGGTGAGAAGAAAGATAGAAATTTTCTTGCTCGCACTTGCATCAATCTTTGGGTGTCTTTATTGCATATGAACACTCGCATTAATTTAAGTGCCCTAGAGTCATGAAGAGCAATTCTTTCTTTACGCACTTGTATCCATTGTATAACTCAATTGAGTCTGTAAAATCACCCTCACGTGGAGGCAAAGCAAAAGCTACTACCATTTGAGCAGCATAATCAGAAGTGCCGGCAAAAGATGAAGACTCAATAGTCTAACAAAGGCGTTTGCTTGAACTTGTCAAGATCAGCTCTCAAGCAACAAGAAAAAAAAAAAAAAAACATGGGCATAAAAAAGCAGTGTACCTGGTAAAAGCAAAGTCAAATGCCCATAAATGAAGAACTGGAATAAAAAACATGGGCATAAAAAAGCAGTGTACCTGGTAAAAGCAAGGTCAAATGCCCATAAATGAAGAATTGGAATAAAAAATAGGAGCATGAAAAAGCAGTGTGCCTGGTAAAAGCAAGGCCAATGCCCCCCAGTCAAAAATACAGCCAAGAAAAAGTTGATGTTGTGATCCATAGAGCCTCTATCTAATAGTGAGAAGAAAAGACCAGTGACAAACGCCAAGACAGTCACAAACTCTCACCCTCTTACATATGAGTCAAGTCTACGTCACATTCTCATTGTAAAAGTCTCTTCAGACTAGGGGCACTTCAATTAACATAGGATTTCATATGTCTATAAGCATCGCTCGAAGAAGTACGAGCAAGACTATTTTATCTCTTTTCGCGGGACTCTTGACTTGCGAACTTGGAGATGATCGTGCGGCACTTCGTTCATGAGCCTTGACCTCGACGGTCCCATTTGATGAGCTATTGACCAAGTCTTCATCACAATTTCAACAAAGACCTCTCACATTGGTAAAGTCGTACCACTTGCGAGAATACTCGGACCCCCCGCGACATGATGACAAAGTGAGAAGTGTGGTCCTTATAAATCCTGCATCAATGGTCGGGATAGCCTTTTCCATGAGAGTGAGCGAATAGTCCTTTCAGATCGAAAGTCCCTCATCGGCATGCTCAAGACATCTACATTCTAAATGAAGGTTGTCTTTCAAAATCTTCCCAGTGGAAATCAAAAGATGCAAAAGCGACAAAATTATCATGCATGAATCTCATTTAAACTCATGAATTTACAGCATATACAATCATGTGTGCATATTGTGCAAATAACAGACATACTCTCAGAGATCAGAGATATTGCCAGGTAAGCATATCTCCATCCCCATTTGTCTTAAAGTACCTACCACCTTTGTCCGTGTACTCTCTTCTTGACACTCGACCTATTCGAGTCATCCCTTGAGTTTGGATGCTTGCAGCTGTCTTAGTATCCCATTGTCTTTGAGTACCGACCACCGTTCGGATACTCTTTTTTCCTGACACTCGACCTGTTCGAGTTGTCTTTAAAGTTTGGATGCTCGTGACTGACCAAGTATCCCTTTATCGTTAAATACCTGCTACTGTCTAGGTATCCCTCTTGTCTTTGAGTACCGGCCACTGTTCGGATACTCCCTTTTCCTGACACTCGACCTGTTCGAGTTGTCCCCAGAGTATTAATACTTGTGGATGACCAAGTATCTCTTGGAGTACCTACCGCGTCGAGGTATCCCCATATCATCAAGTACTCACCGTTGTCCAGGTATTTCCTTTTCATGACACTCAACTTGCCCGCGTTGTCCCCAAATAATAGCAGCTGTTCAAGCATTCCACTGCTTTTGTGTACTGCGGTTACCCAGGTATGCTCTCTTATCATCATAATACTCGGACCTGCCGAGTGGTCCCGAGATCATATCATTAAATACTTGTATTCATCCAAGTATTCCAAAGTACTTTGTATACCCGTGGCTACCCAGGTGTTCTAGCCCTTTTGAGTGCCTCGTGGCCATCCGGGTAAGCCTTGTGCTTCATTCAAATTCTCATTACCAGGAGGTGAGAGACCTTCATGAATATCCCTGCACGTCCTCGATATTCCCAATTACCGAAGGTGAGAGACCTTCATGAATATCCAAGGTACGTCTTCGATATTCCCAACTACCAGGAGGTGAGAGACCTTCATGAATATGCGAGGCACGTCCTCAATGTTCATAATTACCAAGAGGTGAGAGACCTTCATGAATATCCAAGGTACGTCTTCGATATTCCCAACTACCAGGAGGTGAGAGACCTTCATGAATATGCGAGGCACGTCCTCAATGTTCATAATTGCCAGGAGGTGAGAGACCTTCATGAATATCTAAGGTATGTCCTCGATATTCCCAATTACCAGGAGGTGAGAGACCTTCATGAATATCCAAGGTACGTCTTCGATATTCCCAACTACCAGGAGGTGAGAGACCTTCATGAATATGCGAGGCACGTCCTCAATGTTCACAATTACCAGGAGGTGAGAGACCTTCACGAATATCCAGTGCACGTCCTCGATATTCCCCAATTACTAGGAGGTGAGAGACCTTCACGAATATCCCAGGTATGTCCTCGATATTCCCCTTTACTAGAAGGTGAGAGACCCTCATGAATATGTGAGGCACGTCCTCAATATTCCTAATAACCAGGAGGTGAGAGACCTTCATGAATATTCAAGGTACGCCATCGATATTCCCAATTACTAGGAGGTGAGAGACCTTCACGAATATCCCAGGTACGTCCTCAATATTCCCCATACCAGGAGGTGAGAAACCTTCACGAATATGCGAGATCCATCCTCAATATTCCCACTACCATGAGGTGAGAGACCTTCACGAATATCCCAGGTATGCCCTCGATATTTCCCAATTGCCAGGAGGTGGGACACCTTCACAAATATACAAGGTATGTTCTCAGTATTTTCAATTATCAAGTACCCCTTCGATACCTGCGAATGCTAGGTATCCTTCAAGATTTTGTACTTGTGATCATTCAAGTACTCTTTCAATACCCACAAGCAATCAGGTATTCCTTAATGCTGCGAACATCCGTATCCTCCAAGAGTTTATGCTTATGATCAATCAAATGCCCCTTTTGACGCCCGTAAAGGCCCAAATATCCTTCAAGTTTGTACCGTGATCGTCCGGTACCCCTTCGATACTTGTGATCATCCAAGTATCCCCAAAGAGTTTGTACTGTGATCGTCAGGTACCCCTTTGATACTTGTGATCATCCAAGTATCCCCAAAGAGTTTGTACCGTGATCGTCTGGTACCCCTTCGATACTTGTGATCATCCAAGTATCTCCAAAGAGTTTGTACCTGTGATCGTCCAGGTACCCCTTCGATGCTTGTGATCATCCAGGTATCCTCCAAGAGTTTGTACTTGTGATCATCCAAGTACTATCTCCCAACAAGCAGATGCCCTGAGAAAGGTCGGCGCATCTCCCGTCAAGGCGACCGAAGAAAGGTTCGGGTCCTAGACAAACCAACTTATTGCTTTAACAGGCGACCGAAGAAAGGTTCGGGTCCTAGAAAAGCAATTCCCCGTCAAGGCGACCGAAGAAAGGTTCGGGTCCTAGACAACCAACTTATTGCTCTAACAGGCGACCGAAGAAAGGTTCGGGTCCTGGGAAGGCAATTCCCCGTCAAGGCGACCGAAGAAAGGTTCGGGTCCTAGACAAATCACTTATTGCTCCAATAGGCGACCGAAGAATGGTTCGGGTCCTGGAGAAGCAATCTCCTCATGCAAACAAGTAAGATGATGCCTTGATACTTGCCAAAACTCGGGGTTTACACCCTATCTCACTCACTCCCGGTAAGTAACTACAGGTATCTTCTTATCTGTCTTAGTATATGTAAAGTTATATTGCTCTTTTTTTCCACATAGAATAATAGGTCCCAAATAAAGTATAATTTGCTACGCATGCATGGATAAAATTGAGGCATCAGTCTGTCTTTGAATGCAACCTCTGCGAGCTCACCTTCAAAGAGGGGCAGCTGTTGACACCTCAATTTTTATTATGTTTATTAATAAAGTTTTTATTTATTTTTTCTTTTTCGAAATAATAAGCAAATAACAAAAAAACCGAAAAAACAATAAAAACAAGAAAAAAACAAAATAAAGCAAAAGCCCAGCCCCTCCCCTCTTTTTTTTTTCTTTTCCACGCGGGCCTAAGGCCCAAGACTTTTTTTTTAGTTTTGGCCCGACCACCCCCTCTCTTCTTCTTCCTCCCATCTTCTTCCTCCTTCCTCGTTCTTCCGCCCCTGCAGGTCACGCGCGGCGACGAAGACGCGCTCGAGCACAACCTACAACAGAGAGAGGAGCATAGGCCGGTGGCTGAGAAGACGCGCATTGAAGGCGAGCATGCCTCCGTGGAAGGGAGAAGATTTGACGCCGGTTCAGCCACACCCAAGGCCGGTCGGCGTGCGAGGGCCGGCGGCCGAACCTCCATCGACCGGCCTCCTCCTCGCCTATAAATAGAGGAGCACCTCCGTCGATCAAAGCACGGCGAACTCCGAGATCTTCCCTTTGAGAGACTTCAAGGGGGAAATCGAAGAGCAAGCCAAGAGGGCGGAGGATCGGGTCGCAGCCAAACGACCTCCCACCGAGAGACATCGGGGAGGCCGGCGGCAAACGAACCCAGATCCGCGAGCAGGTGAGCTTGAGAGGGAGAGATCTGAACGTGAAGGGTCAGATCTGAGGGTAGAGGCCGAGGTTAGCCGGAGAAGTGAGGTTCTCGCTATTGTTCCTCGCCCGACGCCGTGCCGAGACCGAACCGCGAACGCCACACCGGATCCGGGAAGCCGAGGCTTCGTCATCGCGACCGTCGCTCGCCCGTCGCTCTAGGCAACCGCCTCCACCACCAACGACACCGTCTCGCCAACCAACAACGCCGCGCGCGCCATACCCTCTCCACGGACAGGTATCAACCCCGCTTGGTGTCACCGTTTCCGTTCGAAACCCTCCTCGCCGCCCCGAGCTACCGCGAGATTCGGTCCTCGGCCGCGCTCTGTTCGCCGTTCCCTCTGCATCTCCACCCCCCGCCGCCGTCGCGCCGCCATGCCGCACCGCTACTGTCCTCTGTAGCGCCACCGATCCGCCGTCCCGGCCCTCGCCGGCCCCTCGAGCAAGCGAAGGAGAAAGGAGGTCGGGAACCGGTCGCCCGCATGGTCCGTCCGACCCGGCTTCCCAAGAACCGGGTAGGGTTCCGTCTAGGCCGGGTATGCGCGTGGGCCGGGTAGTCTTTGGGCTGAGTTTCTTTTTGTGAAGTGGGCCAAAAATATGTATTGGGCTTTTACTCTTAAAAAAGAAAAAAAGACAAAAAAATCCGAGTCGGGCCCGCAACGCGGGCCCGTCTGCGTTCGGGCTACCGACCCGGGTCGGACCCAACCCGCGGATCCGACCCGGGTCGGTTTTTATATTATTTTTAATATAAAATAATATTATAATAAATAAATATTTAAAAAAAACAAAAAATATTTTATTTTTCGAAAAATCAAAAATATTTCATATTTTCCAAAAAATGTCAAAAATCCAAAAAAGGCCAAAAATTCATGAAAAAGCCAAAAAAATTCAGAAAAAGCCGAAAAGACTTATATTTTCCCAAAAAAAAAAACCAAAAAGTCCAAAAAATCCCTTTTGTGTCCAAAAAATTAGAAAATGACTCAAAAAATGTTTTTCCTCCCAAAAATGCATGGAAAATCCTCGAGCATCCAAAAAACCTCAGGGTTTAAACAAGATTAGGTACCGAAAGGGCATTAGTGATTAACTAGTGTAATCAAGTCCCCGATCCTAATTTTCTGCGGTTTGCGCAGAGTAAGTATTTCTCCCGATACTTCACTTGGGTTTCTAATCAACCCACCCCAAATTGATTAGTGGCGACTCCATTTTAAAAATCAACTTACAGGTTAAAAGCTTGAACCATTAAGTCGTGAATTGGTGGACTTGGGAGAGTCCGGGCATAATTAATTTCAGCCGAGCCATTAGCCTCCTCAGGCGCTCGTACCCAAATGCGGGCGCTGAAAAAAAAGAGGTCGCAACACCATTACCGTCCAATATCCATTCCCTAGAGTACTCATACTCTTTCCAACCTCATCTTGTTTTTTTTGTTATAATAGTTGTTACAATAGTCTCCGGGAACTTTCCTCCAAGGGTGGGCATGCTAAAGAATCTTCGCTTGCTGTTCCCATATTCAAATTAGTTATCCCTCGAGAAATTAGATTGTTAAATTCTCTTTTGGAAGTTGATTTTTCTCGAAATAACATCAAGAGTCCGATCCCTGATTCACTAGGAGACCTAAGCGGCCTGAATCATCTCTCCAGTAAAAACGACTGACGGGGTCTATTCCTCCTTCATTTGGAAAATTAGGCAACTTGACAGAATTATATATTTCAGAGAATGACTTTTTTTGGTGCCATTCCACAAGCCATAGGTAACCTGTTGAAGTCTGAAAATTCTTCAATTGTTGGGAAACGGAATTTGAAGATCCATTTCTTCTTCTCTTGGAAAATTAGGCAACTTAAAGAAATTAACCCATTCACATAGTGACTTTTCTCGTCCCCTTCCACGACAAATGGGTGATTGAGGAGTTTGAAAACTCCCTACTTGTGAAGTAATGGACTTCCAAGATCCATACCCTCGATAATCGAGAGCCTCAGCTCTCTTACAAAACTTGACCAACCAAAAAATATCGCTCAATTCCCCTTATGTTGAAAACTTGAATAATTTATCTGTTCTTCAAATCTTCCAAAATGGAATCTTCGGCCCAATCCTCGATAAATAGAGGGACAAATATTCCTCAAAAATTAGATACGTCACAAAATAATTTGGTCGGTTCCATTTTGTCAGAGGCAGGTGACTTGAAGATTTTGAAAAATTTTCGATTGCACCTTTCCTTGATTCGTCTTTCATGATTTTTTCGAATGGATTTGCTTGGTAAATGCCCTTGATTTCTATGGACGGGCAAGCTGTCTTTTATGTCAGTTCTAGATAAACCTTTGTTTTGCAACTAGTCTTTTGTACTTATACGGGTGACTAAATGGTTGTATTTTTTACTCGAGTTTATAAAGGATAGTTGTGGTAGATACTTAACCATTACTATGCATTTTACTTGGTGGATGGCATGTTTACATTGAGATATTTGAATTGTTGCACCATGGAATGAGTGTGATTCGGAAATGTCATCAATCCTTGAGATGACGATGCATGGGGTCATAGTAGGGA
Organism: Eucalyptus cladocalyx; assembly: GCA_017140615.1. NCBI lineage: Eukaryota > Viridiplantae > Streptophyta > Magnoliopsida > Myrtales > Myrtaceae > Eucalyptus > Eucalyptus cladocalyx. The sequence continues at coordinate 14,964,577 of CM029524.1, read as the reverse complement.
TGCCTGAAGGGTGTAACATGGTTCCCTCGGATGCTTGGTGGTGTAACACAATTCACTAAATGACCTCGCGATGCCATGGGTATGAGATGCCTGGATGGGTAACGAGATTCCTCCGAATGCCTGAAGGGTGTAACACGGTTTCCTAGATTTCCTCGCAATGCTGAATGGGTGCGAGATACACAAGCAGTAACAGGGTTCCTCAAAAGATGGTGGAAATAAATACACAATGAAAATGATCAATTTTACTTCCAGATTTCATTCAAGCTCTACTAGTTTACTATTTTCGTAGAGAATGTTTTTTGTTTGCTATTCTGATTTTAAGAAAAGTTCTCAGGCAAGTTGATGTCATTACGATCTTCTGCCTTTTATATTTAAACTTTCTCATATGTGTTGTTATTGACTTATGTAATATAGACGGGTCGATAGTTTGCTTGCTGAGCTTTGTGCTCACTCGTGGTTGATCATTATTTTTTAGATTAGTAGTATTTTGGGAAGACCATGCCAAAATTTTGGATGTACTGTGGGAGGAAAACAGATTACATAGTACATACGTAGTATCCAAGTCAAGATGATATAGCTACTGGAGCCTTTGGGTGTAGTACGGAGTAGTGTGCCTTTTGCTCATCCCCAGTGTACCCCAATCCTATCACCTAAAATATATAAACAAGAAATGAAAGTGCTTGGTTCTATATTTTTGCATGCATTGCTTGAAATTAGTGTGTACCAGGTTGTTGTTAGACTTCCACATGCTTAGAAATGGAAAGAATTGGATAGATACGTTAGTCATGACCTGTCGGGAGCATCACAACTCTGTTGGTATCAAAACATAGGTTTGAATGGAGCAATAAGGTGCGTTAGTGGTGGAAGGAGTTAGGATGAACACCCACGATAAGATACTAAAGGCATGTGTTTGATTCGTTTTGGGACAATGGGTGATGGAAAATAACTAATGAGGTATAGGTAACGATTGTAAGTTACTTGTGTATAGCAGTAACATGTATCTGTTACCGATGCGATTCCAGTAATGTTTATACATACCTTATTAATAGATTAATGACAACAGGTCATTGATCGTTTACGTGGCCAATACTTAGTAATCTACAAGGAAATATGGCAAGATTAAGAAGTTCTTGTCCATCATACTTCAAGAACAGAACTCGAGTGAAGAACATTTTGTGAGCACTTGCCAACATAGGGACCTTGATGGAAAGGCAAGCCGAGCAACAACTTGGAACTAAAAGTTGTACCTAGGGGTTGTTAGAATAATTCCTGAAATTGAAGCCACCAACATTTATCAAAATGAGAAGTTCTGAAGAGGCAGAGCGATGGATTGATGGAATGGAGAGAATCTTCCAACTGTTGAACTACGACAACACAGAAAAGTTAACTCTTGCAGAGTATCAGTTCGAAGAAAATGCCAAATACTGATGAAAAGCCTCTAAGGACATGATATTTCTAATCGGGACGGCAATGATATAGGATGAATTTGTTAGCGCTTTCTACAGGAAACACTTTCTTGACTGTGCCAAAGATTGGAAGATAATAGAATTTGTCCAACTGAGTTAGAAGGAGCTGAATGTGGACCAATATGAAGCCAATTTTTCCAAGTTCTCCAAGTATGCTCCTAGATTAGTGGAAGATTGAGAGGAGAAGACCAAGATATTTTTGAAGGGCTTAAGGATGGACATCAAGAAGCAATTGGTGTCCATCAACATCAAGGACTATAATGAAATTTATGAGCAAGCTTAGCTCTTAGAATAAGAACTAACAAGGGAGCACAAGGAGAGCAAATGATGAATGGCACCGAGTTATGCTCAACATGCCAAGAGACCTTACCCATCTCAAGAACCAACAAGTACCCCTCGTAAGAAGTGAAATTCTTGAAACTACGGGGAGCCATGAAAGGTCTAGCGATGAACTGGGTGCCATATGGAAATGACGCATGTCAAAACTATGGTGAACAACATGGACCAGGACCATGTCAAGATCCAAAGAGATATTTTGGATGTGGACAATAGGGCCGCATAAGGAGGATTTGTCTGCAAGAAAGGACATGAAGGAATGTTGGCTCAACATGACCAACGCAACTACGTCCAGATGAAGCACCCCCACAAGGAAACCCGCAATGGCCCCAACTCAAGGAAGGGCATACACGGTCACCCAAGTTACTGTTAATATTGGTTGAATTCCTTCATGATAGAAATGATTTTAGAATCATTAGATCTTAGCTAGGCTTTGATGAAACTTATGATCTTTTAGGGTGCTTAGATATTATTCACAAGGTTATAGGCAATGGTTATATTATAGTAAGTCTTAATGAATAAACTTCGATGGCATAGATGGATTTGACTACAAGGTTTAAGTTATGACTTATAGAAAGCGAGTTTTGAATTTGAGGATTAAGTTATTTGTGATGTCCTATTAAAGGGTCTCACTGAAGGTCTTGATACATTGCATTGAGGTATTTTGTATGTAAAGACTGATCTTGGAGGTCATGAGTTTGAGTGGTCATATGAGACATCAAATTCCTTATGGTTTATATGTCGGAATAATAGGTTTAATTGATAATGATCAACTTCTAATTTTAGGTGATGGTCTCAGTTTAAAAAAGGTTCTATGGAATTAGTGAATATGATCAATTGTGATTAATACTCTTTCCAAGGTGAAATAGCGAAAGTTGGGATTTGATTAGTGATTAGTCTAAGCAATGATAATTTAGATTGGGAACTTGAGGGATACTAGATGGAAACTAGACATGTTCTTATCTTGGTGAATTGTCTTAATGGTGTCGTATTGTAAGTTTGAAGCTACATTGCAGCAAAGGCATAGTGACTAGCTTGGTTGGACTAGGCCAAATGAATTGTTAATGGTGTCAATTTTGGTGATTTTAGGCTTGAATTTGTAATGACAAAGGTGTGAGGATGATTCGGCTAGATGGTGTGTTCGGTTGAACAAGAAGTGGAATCATTGAGCTTGAATTTGTGCGATGACTACATTTAGCATAGAACTTGAAATCTACAAAAGATTAAGTTATTCTCACAATTCAATCTTGAGATCAAGAAAGAAATTCACAAAAAGTTAATATAAGGAAAGAAGTTGGATTTTCAAGTTATAGTTGATGAAATAGTAAGATTCCATGGATGCCTATGTATGCCTTACAATGAGGAATTAAAGGAAAAAAATTTGTTAGAGACACATAGGAGTAGTTATCGTCTCCATCCTGGAAATACAAATAAGTACTGAAACCTTCACCAATATTATTGATGGAATGGGATGAAGACTGACATTGCTAAGCATGTTTCTCAATGCTTGACCTATCAACAAGTGAAGGCAGAACATCGCAAGCCCACAGAAATGTTAAAGCCATTGGACCTTTCTAAATGGAATTGAGAGCATATAACAACAAATTTTGTATAAGAACTAACTAGAACATTGAATGGTCACGACTCTATATGGGTGATAGTAGATTGCCTAATCAAATCCGCCCATTTCCTAGTTATAAGAATGGATTACTCGATAGATAGATATGTGGGAATATATGTAAGGCAAATCATGCACTTGCATGGAGTCCCTGTAACTATAATATCATATCGAGACTCAAGATTTACATCGAACTTTTGGCGAAGCCTCCAAGCTGCCTTAGCAACTAAACTTTAGTTTAGCACTACTACCATCCATCCGCAAACAGACGAAAAATTAGAAAGAGCAATTCAAGTTCTGGAAGACATGTTAAGAGCTTGCATGGTTGACTTTAAAGGTAATTGGGACTAGAAGTTATGTGCAATAGAATTCATCTATAATAATAGTTTTTAGCAAAACGTTGGCATGGTCCCATTGGAAGGATTATATGGAAGGCCCAGTAGAACCTTGACACATTGGAATGAGGTAGGTGAGCGAAAATTAACAGGGTTAGAGTTGGTGCAAGTCACCTCAGATGCCGTAAGGACTATTAAGGATCAACTAAAGATGGCCCAAAGTAGATTGAAAAGTTATGCTGACAAGTATAAAAGGCCTCTAGAAATTAACATGGGAGACTGCGTCTTCCTAAAAGTGTCATTAATGAAAGGCATATTCCGGTTTGGAAAGAATGGCAAGTTAAGCCAAAGATTCATTGGACCATTTGAGATTCTTAAAAGAACCTAAGTTAGCAAACGTACACAACATCTTCCATGTATCGATGCTAAGGAAATATCAGCCAAACCCCACTCGTATTTTGGACTATTAAACAATTGAAATGGATGAGAAAGTGAAATACATGAAAGAGCTAGTGCAAATATTGGATCAGAAGGAACAAGTCCTTCGAACAAAGGTAATCCCACTCATCAAGGTTTTGTAGCGATACCATGATATAGACAAAGCGACATGGGAGGATGAGGAAGAAATGAGGTGACAATACCCTCATTTGTTCAGTTGAGTTTAAAGGATGCCCAAATTTCGAGGATGAAATTTCTTAAGATGGGGAGATTTGTGATATCCAGATTCGCACTTAACAAAATCAAGCTCTACAGAGTACGAAACCTGTCATTGTCACACCATCAAGCCACATCTTTCTCTCCATTCGTCCCTTCCATAGTAATGACAGATTTTCATCTTACTTAGTGAAGAAATAATTGCGATATTAAAGCCCAAATCAGCCGTGTCCCGAAACACCAGCCGCCTCTCCTTGTACGACTAAATTGTTGACCACCTCCATGCCCTTGCTATCAAAGAGAGGGACAAAGACCCCCCACCAACAAGACATGTCCAACTCCACGTATTTCTCCATGGGGCTGCCACGATCGAAGACCTTTGACCAAGGAAACCCAAGGCAATGATGAGTGATTAAGATTCCAAAACAAGCCACGTTCAGCTGATTTTTTATTTGCCTAGTGATCTCAAACATGGCCGAATTCCCAGCTTTAGGTCATGCGGAAAGTGGTAGAGAATTAACATGAAACCAGCCCCTTCACCCTTTCAATGGCATCTTCAGTAAACCTCAAGGTTTCATCACCAATTTTCTTCATTTTCACCCCAACTAGATGTTGGATGTATGCCCTAAAGCTACTATGTAATGATTACATATTAGGGATTTCGGTTGTACTTTCATTATTATTATTTAATTAATGGCAATGACGTATTCATTCATTTGTCCAATTATTTTATATTGATGAATGATTCCATAAGATCGGTTGCAACTAGACCTATTCTTGAGACGTCAAGAGTATATGTGACGGGTTCATAGTTAGACTGAATCTTTAAATCGTTCTCGGTCAATGGATTATTGAGTGGATATTAATAATCCTATTGAGATCGGTGTGTTCTTAATTTCGCCATTAAGTATTGGATACTTTAGGGAATGATGAGTCACAGGTCATTGGGTATTATGATGCCTAAGTTAGAACACAGGTGTTTGTATTAGACTTCACTTAACGTGACGCATATAGAACGATTAGCGACATGGAAGCTTTTAGCATGGTCAATGTCTAATTGTTCATGCTTTGGTCTTGTGTAAATAATCCTTAGACCTGAGGCACAATGTTAACTTGTGTATTAAACAACTATGGTTCACGGGTGCACATAATGCCGGGTCGTTGATCCGTCTTTATACCTGATGGTCATAGTTTGTTCATATATGAAGTTACACGTGTGCGTAATATGGAATCTGTCTCCTTGTTATATGCAAGGTAGATAACGATGTCCTATGCGATCTAATTATGACACTGCATTGAAATCCTCGACCGGGGTTGTAATTGAGAATAAATTGTTTATGTCTCAAATAAAATGCATGTCAATTAGATTTGTGCATATGATTGAATTAATGACTTGACAAATATTCCATGGTCTTTGTTTGATCGGGACATAGTAAGACAGAGAGATTGAATTACACTATAGCCAAAGCTGACGGGTTCATTATGTTCTTAAAGCATTCACACTATCTGGGTAGCCATGACATATTGCTAGATGTCAATCATGGCTTGTAGGACCTAAAAGATTAATCGGGACAATTAATTCTTTTGGAAGTACTAATGTGTTAGTACAAGTCTTACTACCAGCTTAGTGATGAACCTAGGGATGTCACACACCATAAACAATTAGGATGACGTGGAACAAGAGAGAAATATTATTGCATATGTGTTTGCAATTACTGCAATCGAATTGACTCGATTTGAAATTAATTTAAATGAGATGTAATTTAATTTGTATTATAGTCACGAGCCTACTTGCATATGATGCACACGCATGCCCGAAGTGGATATATGTTAACGTACCCCAATTGTACATATAAGGATTATGTTATTTTAATTTTAAAAGGAATTGATCAATTAATCCTTTATTCGTTTAATTAATTAATTAATGTACAAATGGTTGCAACGCACATGATATGTGCGTTGCCTTTTATTAGTAATAATTTTTTTTTTTATTAAAGCTTAAAGCTTCGTGCATGTGCATGATTCTTTAAATCGTGTACATGCACGAAATCGTGCACATGGTCAGCGGTTGCTGACCATCATGCACAAAGATCGTTGCTGACCGTTCTTGCCCGATGGTGCATGATCGTGATCAGCAACGGTTGCTGATCCCACGATCAGCAACCGTTGCTGATTCGTGAAGGCTTTAAGAAATAAAATGCCACACAAAGGTTGCGAGGGATCAATGATGCTTTGCTGAAAATAGAGAGCAAAGTGTGTGCGTGTTCTTGTGTCTTTGAGACGCAAGAAAGAAGAGCGTTATCTCCTTCGGGCCATGACCATTATACATCAAGAATACAATGGATTGTTTCCACGTGATTGCTAGCACAATCGAAGTGGTGAATATCCAAAAGTTTTCTCTTCCGATCGACGTTCATTGTTGGTGTGTCTAAACTAGAGGTTCGACGCTTGTGGGACTCGAACTGTAGAACATCCGAACCAATTCATTTCAAAGCGCGCTTCAAGAGGTAATTCGTTTAACTCCCTTTTATGTTTAGATTTTTGATTAAAACGCACGAACAACGCCTTAGGAGAATCATGTATAAAATATATTTTTGTTTTCGCTGCGTTCATTTTGTTAATTTTTCTTATACATGATTCATGAAACCCCAACACTAGAAGCATCATAGCCCTCATTCTAGCTTCATTCTGCTCACGCCACCCCCACTATCCTCAAGCCGCCCCATCAACTTGTCACGAATCAACGAACGATAGGCCACAACCGAGCTTCCAAGATCTCGCCAAAATCGTGTCAACACTTGCATTGGACTAAAGACAAGGGAATCATTGCCCATTTATGTTACGTAGGTTAATTTATGTCCGTCGTGGTCAATCTCCTCAAGTTTTAGTCATCTCGATTGAATACGTGCTTGATTATGTTCATCAATGGTGTTAGGATATTGGTGTTGCAAGTAGTGTTAATAATTTAGTACCTTGAGTATATTAATAGGTTGTTGAAATGCTGGTCGCTAAGATTTAAGTGCATTTGAGTTTGAATACCATGAATTGTGGACGGAATTCGGGTGCGCGATCATGTTGAAATTCGGTTTACTATGTACAGTGGATTTTGCCAATTTGATTCTGATTTCTATGGTACAAACTTGATGGGGCTTTCTTCATGAAAGTTGTGCGTTTTACGTTTTCCTACAACATACTTAAATTTCAGATTTTTTGGACTTTGTATGTGCAAAATATATTTCAAAAACTCTGTGGATCCGAAATTGTTTTTATAAGTTGTTTCCCAACCTTTGTTCGGTTTCCATTTTCTACCAAATCTTTTGACAAAAAATTTGGACTAGTTTCCTTCACAACATCTTACACTATAATGTGGAATTTTTCCATGATTTTTGGAGTCCATTTAAATGTCCAAATGTGATTTCCTAACCCGATTGCAATCTAGATTGGTGCTCTATTTTGACCTGAACTTCAGAAAATTATTGGGACCCATATAGGCTAAAACGGACCTCAAATCCTTCACAAAACACATTCCTCAAAGTCTCATCCACGTTGACTTAAAGTTTCATGATTTTTCGAAGAGATTTGCTTCGTAAATACCCTTGATTTCTACGGACGGGCGAGCCTTCTTTTTATGTCAATTATGGATAAACCTTTGTTCTACAACCAGTCTTTTGAACCAGTATGGGTGACTAAATGTTTGAATTTTTTATCGGGTCTATAAAAGATAGTTGGTGGTAGATACTAAACTACTACTATGTATTTTACTCGATGTATGGTCTATTTGTATTGAGATATTTGAATTGCTGCACCATAGAATGAGTGTGATTTGTGAATGCCATTAGTCTTTAGGATGACACTGCCTTGAGTTGTAGTAGGGATGCCTTAGGATGTAACATGGTTCCCTCGGATGTTTGGGGGTGTAACACGATTCCCCAAATGACCTCGTGATGCCATGGGCATGAGATGCCTGGAAGGGTAATTGGGTTCCTCCGAATACCTAGGGCCTGGGGTGTCACACCCCGAGCCTCGAGCACACACCCATCCCTCACTTTGGTCGATTAATAGCAATGTCTCAAGATGCATCGCCGACCCTTTTTCTTTTTAATACACATGCGGAAGCAGATAAAAATCCCCAGACAATAAAACAATGTGATAGAAAAGTAGAGTTATACTTTTCACAACTGAAAAACTACAACCACACTTTTAAACAAAGCAAACCTCATAATATATATTACAATACTATTAAGAAGTCAGATCTATCATACATCAGATCACAACTTAGAGTTTGCAAAACAAGGTGAGGTCTCATTCCTCATCTGAGTCGTACTCTGGGTCATCCTCAGGATCCTCCTCGGACCCCTCCTCTAGTTCCTTATCAGGTTCCTCCTCTTCGGGTTCTTCCTCCTTCCTCCTCCTCGAGTTCCTCCTCGTAGTTCTCCTCTGGGTATACCTCTTCTTGTTCAACCTCTCCTTCTGGCATGCTCTAGCTGAAGTCTACTGCTTAGGAGAGTCAGGGTCATTCTCGAGTTTAGGGTCTTTGGCATTGGTCACCACTCTGTCCTTGGGATCCACAGTCCCTTCTCCGAATGCTTCCTCTAAAACAAACAAAGGCACATCACCTTCTGGCATGGGACCCTCCCTTCGCCCATCATGATATTCATGATACCACGACTAATACTTGCAAGGCCTTAGATCATCTCTACCAACATCAACGTAGACAATCGGCTTAACCAGAACATGATTTTAAATCCAAGAATTATTAAATAAATACAATAAATCCAATTTATGCCCGTAATACGTAATTGGAAGCCAAGATGAGCCCGAAAAATTACCGAGACTTGTTCAATAAATACTAAGATCTATTTCCTTGCTAACTACACTAATCACTTGCCTAACATGCATCAATAAGTCTCTAATTTAATTACTCTAATCTAATATATCCACCTAATTACACTTAATTAAATCTAATCAACCCCTACGCATCATTAGCCTACTAAGTGAGGATTAGTGAGCAAAACTCACCCGTTTAATGATCCGTTCGGATCGAAACGTCGGGAACGAAGCAAATGTCACTTTTCTCTAAAGCGAGCCTAGAATCCAAGGTTCACAAACACCTCAAAACGAGCATAGAAGACGCTGTGAAACCCACTTTTCTGCTTGTGAATGAGACTGCAAAACAGAAGAAAAAAAAGCTAGCTTGGTGCGATGAGGACAACGGTGGACCGGTGGGGGACTTCAGCGGCTTGAAGGGCGGTCCATGGCGACGGCAAGAGCTCCGGTTGAGCTCGACACGACCTCGACAGCACCTTGGATGGCAGAACAGGTAGCTGGAACGATGGTGGCTGGATGGTGGCTCATGCAGCATGCGGGCAAGATCGGCGGCAGCAAACGGTGGTGGCACGGGTGGTCCTATTCTAGCGGTGGTTGCTACTTGCACCGGCGGCTTGATGGTCTTCTTCAGCTACTTCTTGTGTGCAAAAATGAGGAGGAGGGAGAGAGAGATGGGCGGCAGCTAGAGAGGATAAGAGAGAAGAGAGACAAGGGGTCCACAAGCCAAATTTTTCCTCTCTTTTGTCCCCTAGACCAACCTCAACCATGTATGGTTTTCATAGCTGGAATTCAGCCACTAAGACCTTCACTTTACAACCTTGAAATGGTCCAAAGACCATAAGAAGATGGGGCATACGAATTTGTTACATTTTTCCCCCAACTAATCACTTATTTCCTCTCAAATCAACCTCAATTGGCCCTCATAAACTCAATCCACCTACCATCGGTCATCTCGGCATTTTTCCTCACCCATATATCCATCATGCTTCCCAAATTTACGATCAAAACGATACCCACCCTTTTTCTGAATAAAAACAACCCTAGAACGACTTTTTCCCAAAAAGTCTCAAGTTCTAGAAAAATATTTTGAGACTGAGTCTACGTTCTTAGAATTTATTGTGACATGATAGAATCTTTAATTTCTAAAATTGAACTCGAATTCGCGGTTAATTTCCATTTAGCGTGTTTTTAGCGTGACTTAGGATACTGGGTAGTTTTTAGAGATTTTTAGTGCAAATAACCTGTGATCGATTTTCTTCGAGCCACAATGAACCCATTCAACTCATTGGCAACTCTCAGTTGTGAAAATTTCGAGAATTCAAATACAGACACAGGGTACCAAAATGATAGAAGAATCAGTTTAGTGCTGATCGACGAGAATTTTTCAATTTAGTGGTGTCACCCACGATTAGCCACATATCTCAGTCGAACAGACCTATCTCTGATCTCAAATCAATTTTTAACTGTGCTGTAATGGCCTCTAAAAACGAGCATGGTCGAGAAGTCGATTCCTGGTCGAATTCTCGAGTCTATTGCATTATATTTCCTTAATAACTTCCCTGAATAGTCTAGTTATTTTGAGAGTAATCAGCTTTGAGAACAGCCTTATAGGCGCATCGATGAAATGCCCGATTTATTCAGTAGAAAACATAATCGAAAATCTAGGATATCACATGGGGTGTAACACGGTTCCCCCAGATGTCCTCTCAATGCCGGATGGATTCAAGATGCCCCAAGGTAACAAGGTTCCCCAAAAGATGATGGTGATCAATTCACAATAAAAATTATCAATTTCACTTCCAGATTTCATTCGAGCTTTATTGGGTTACTGTTTTCATAGATAATGTTTTTTATTTGTTATCCTGATTTGGAGAAAGATCCTCAAGAAAGTTTATGTCATTACGATCTTCTGCCTTTTATATTTAAACTTCTTTGTATGTATTAGTATTGACTTATGTGGTATAAATGGGTCAATAGTTTGCTTGTTGAGCTTTGTGCTCACTCATGTTTGATTGTTATTTTTCAAATTAGTAGCATTTTGGGAAGACCGGGCCAAGATTTTGGATGTATTGTGGGAGGAAAATATATTACGTAGTACATATGTAGCATCCAAGTTGAGATGATGTAGCTATTGGAGCCTTTCGATGTAGTATAGAGTAGTGTACCTTGTGCTTGTCCCCCTAAGTGTCATGCCCCGATCCTCCGAGCACGTGCCCATCCCTCACTGTGGTTAATTAATAGCAACGTCCAAGGATGCATCACCGACCCTTTCATTTTAATAGCATACGAAAGCATATAAATAATCCTCAGACAATAAAATAATGGGATAAGAAAGTAGGACCATAAAATTTCAAACTATACCAACCACACTTATTTATATATATAACACAACTAGTCATATATAATACAAGCCAAACCAAACTTTGATTATCCAAATACTTAAGGTTTAACAAACAGGGGCGGGGGTCTAGCAACCACGTCTACTCCTCATCGCTAAACTCGTCTTACTCCACATCCTCGTCCCCATTTGAGCCGTATGCCGAGTACACTGGAGACTCTAACTCTTCGAGCTTTGGATCCTTCGCATTGTCTACTGCTCCACCCTCAAGGTCTGCTATTGATGTGAATTGTTGCGGAAGGATCGTTCTACAAAGGCCCAGATGGTGCGAATTGCAAACTTCGACCTCCAATCAAACCTGTGATTGGCAACCTCGGTATGAACGTGACTTGTTGACGAACACGTGTCAACCAACCAACGTTATAGACACCACGAGCGAAAAAATTCGCTATCTCGCTCGATAAGTCGAATTGACCGCCACAAGAAAATCTTGATTAGGTCAAGTCCTCAAAAGAACAGTAAAAAGAGAACCTCTCAATTATTTTCCTCAAAAATAAAATATATCTGTCCCCAAAGAAATTTAACAAATCCTTTATATAGGCTGCCACACAAACCCTAAAAACTAGCCCTAAAAATCCAATGCGTTATATTCTAAAATATTCCTATTTTAGAATATTCTTAAACAAGAATATATATAAATTGACTTGGTCAATTATTTGGTGACAAGATAATTAAATTGCACCAAGATTTTCAAGATTCTTCAAGATTTGATCCAAGGTCATCTTCACACCAAAGATCACGAACCATGACGCCAACAGCTTGCCTGAATTGTTTGGCCCACGCTCGAGTAATCGAAGCAGTAGGAATAGACAATGGGTCCCTAGCACCTCCTCTTCGATATGACTCGATGTCCACATCATTCCCTCCCCCGTGCAAAGGATTTGTCCTCAAATCATCACTGGTATCAAAAAGAGTCAAGTCAGAAACATTAAATGTGGTACTAACGTCATACTTACCTGGAAGATCAAGCTTGTAAGCATTATTGTTAACTCTTTCCAAAACCATGAATGGTCCATCCCCTCGCGGTAATAACTTAGAATGTCGCTGCTCAGGAAATCTCTATTTGCGCATATGAACCCAAACCCAATCGCCAGGTTCAAACACCACTTCCTTGCGCCCTTTGTTAGCTTGCCTTGCATATTGCTTAGTCTTGCGCTCAATATTTGTGCGCGTCTTCTCATGCAACGCCTTGACAAATTCAGCTTTCTTTGCTCCATCTAAATCCATATGCTTATCAACAGGTAAAGGGGTTAAATCTAACAGAGTTAATGGATTAAAACCATAGACAACCTCAAATGGTGTAAATTTAGTAGCATAATACATGCTCCTATTATATGCAAATTCAACATGTGGCACACAATCTTCCCAAAATTTTATGTTCTTTTTAATAATAGCACGCAACAATACCCCTAAAGTTCTATTAACTACCTCGGTTTAACCATCGGTCTGTGGATGACAAGTAGTAGAAAATAACAACCGTGTTCCTAGTTTTTTCCACAATGTTTTCCAAAAGTAGCTAAGAAATTTAGAATCTCAATCTGAAACAATCGATCTAAGCATGCCATGCAAACGTACAACCTCCTTAAAGAACAAATTAGCAATATGAGATGCATCATCAGTTTTATGACAAGGTATAAAATGAGCCATCTTTGAAAACCGATCAACAACCACATAAATAGAATCTCTACCATACTTAGACCTAGGCAATCCTAACACAAAATCCATAGAAATATCAATCCAAGGATGCGTTGGAATAGGTAATGGTGTATACAAGCCATGCGGTTTAGTTGTAGACTTCAATTGCTTACAAGCAATGCATCTCTCACAAACACATGTGACATCTCTCTTCATATGTGGCCAATGAAAATGTTCATACAGCACTTCATAAGTCTTATTAATGCCAAAATACCCCATTAAACCACCACTATGCGCTTCTCGCACTAACAATTCACGCAAAGAACACTTAGGCAAACATAGTTTGTTTTCACGAAAAAGATAACCTTCATGCCTATAAAATTTATCAAATGCAGCGTGTTCACATGCTTCATATACTCTCCCAAAGTCATCATCATCAATATATAAGCCCTTGATATGCTCAAAACCTAGACACTTTGCTTCTAAAATAGTTAGAATCGCATACCTTCGAGAAAGTGCATCGGCTACCACATTTTCCTTACCTTTCTTGTACTTGATCACATATGGAAAAGTCTCAATGAACTCCATCCATTTGGCATGTCTTTTATTCAACTTTTGCTGTCCTTTCAAGTACTTTAAGGTCTCATGGTCGGTGTGGATCACAAACTCCTTTGGCCATAAATAATGTTGCCAAGTCTCCAAAGCTCGCACTAAAGCATACATCTCCTTATCATAGGTAGGATAATTCAATATTGCTCCACTCAATGTTTCGCTGAAATAAGCTATGGGATGCCCTCCTTGCATCAACACGGCTCCAATTCCTATACCATAAGCATCACACTCTATCTCAAAAGTAGCACTGAAATTCGGCAAAGATAATAAAGGAGCATTAGTTAACTTATCTTTTAGCACATTAAATGCTTTCTCTTGCTCTTCTCCCCACGTGAAACCCACGTGCTTCTTGATTACCTCAGTTAATGGTGCGGCAATAGTGCTAAAATTTCTCACAAATCGTCGATAAAAACTCGCCAATTCATGAAAGCTATGCACCTCTCCTATGGTCTTAGGTGTTGGCCATTCACGAATTGCTTTAACCTTTTCTTCATCAACCTGTATACCATTAGCACTAACAACAAATCCTAGAAATACTAATTTGTTGGTAACAAAAGAGCACTTCTTTAAATTAATGTATAATTGCTCGGCCCTTAAAACCTGCAAGACAACTCGTACATGCTCAATATGGTCATCAGGACTTCGGCTATAAATTAAGATGTCATCGAAATAGACAACCACAAATCGACCAATAAAAGCACGCAAACATGATTCATAAGTCGCATAAACGTGCTCGGTGCATTAGTTAATCCAAATGGCATTACTAACCACTCATATAATCCATACTTAGTCTTAAATGCAGTTTTTCATTCATCACCTTCTTTCATCCTAATTTGATGATAGCCACTTTTCAAATATATCTTAGTGAAAACGCAAGAACCATGCAACTCATCCAACATGTCATCTAACCTAGGAATAGAATGTCGATACTTTACCGTAATATTATTGATTGCTCGGCAATCGACACACATTCGCCAAATTCCATCTTCTTTGGCACTAACAAAACAGGGACGGCGCACGGGCTAAGACTCTCTCTCACATACCCCCGTTCCAATAGTTTGCTAACTTGCCGCTGAGGTTCCTTTGTCTCCTCAGGATCGCTTCGATATGCGGGTCGATTAGGTAATGGCACACCAAGAATCAAGTCAATTTGATGTTTTATGCCTCGAATCGATGGTATCCCTCCAGGAAGTTCATCAGGAAAGACATCTTCAAATTCTTGCAATAAAGGTACAACAGGACTAGGCAAACTTGGGTCAAGATCGTTAGTAGAAAATAAAACCTTCTTGTACATAAATACAAGCATTGGTCGATCTAGAACTAAAGCTCTCCTCACTTCACTTGATTTTGCATAAAAATTATTTTGCCTATTTTCTTTCCTCTCTTCTTTTCCCTCAGTTTTTACCACAATCTTTCTCTCGGCCTCTCCTTTTCCTTGTGTCTCAGACACACCATGCAAGCCCTCGAATTTCTCACCTTTTCTCTCTCTCTCGGCTTCTCGTTATAACTTTAGTTGATCTTGATACACCTCACTAGGTGTCATTGGTACCAAGGTATAAGTCTTTTGATTCATCATCAATGAATAACGATTAGTATACCCATAATGATGTACCTTTCGATCATATTGCCATGGTCTTCCAAGTAAGATATGACCCGCTTGCATAGGTACAACATCAGACTTTACCTCGTCCTTATATCCCTATCTCAAATGGAATTTGAACTTGCTTCGATACTTTCACCTCACCACTATCATTTAACCATTGAAGTCTATAAGGCCTAGGGTGCTTTGTTGTCTTCAAGCCCAACTTATCCACCATAATACAACTTGCCACATTCGCACAACTACCTCCATCAATTATCATACTACAGATCTTACCATTCACCACACACCTTGTATGAAACAAATTATCTCTTTGTTGGTGATGCTCCTCCTCCTTTACTTGCACACTCAGAGAACGCCTAACCACCAATAAGTCTCCTTTTATAGCTACTTCTCCATCACTACAATCCTCCAATGGTGGCATCTCATCATCATCTTCTTCCCTTTCACTTTCGGACTCAATAATAGCATGTCCAATCATGATCATCACCCTCCTATTAGGGCATTGATTCGCCATATGACCCATGCCCAAACACGTAAAACATTTAATTTCACGAGTTCTAGTGTTAGGATTTTCGGTTTTACCTGAAATCGGATTCGTTCCAACTTTACCGTCCCTCTCCTTCTCCTTTGAAGTTTCAGTTTTGGTGTTGTTTCCTCTCCAATTTGGCTTCTCATCTCTTCCAATTGGATCTCCAATTCTGATTTGAACCTCCTCTACTCTTGTGATTTCGGTCCAACTTCAATTGTCGCTCAACTTTGATGGCTTTGTCCACCAATTCTTCCAATTCAACATAGTGTTGCAGCTCTACCACCCTTGCTATGTCTCGGCTCAAACCACTCAAAAATCTTGACATTGTGGCCTCACGATCCTCCATCACATTAGCATGGATCATGGCAATCTCCATCTCCTTGTGATACTCTTCCACGCTCTTATTGCCTTGTGTGAGGTTTTGAAACTTTTGAAACAAATCTCGATGGTAATGACTTGGCACAAAACGCCTCCTCATCACCACTTTCATCTCATCCCACGTCTCTATCGATCTTTCACCATTGCGCCTCCTACTAGTCACAAGTTGATCCCACCAAATTATAGCATACTCAGTAAATTCAACAGCTGCAATTTTTACCTTTTTGAGCTCAAAGTATCGTTGGCAATCAAATACCATCTCCATGCGTTTCTCCCACTCTAGATACGCATCGGGATCATTCTTCCCTTGGAAGGAAGGAATCTTCATCTTGATGTTGCCAAGTTCATCATCTTCTCGATGTCTAAACCTTCGGCCTCCATTCCACCTTTCAAATCGAGCATCTCGATCATCCTCCATGTCGGCCTCATCATCATCATATTGCCGTTGCCTTCTATGTTGTATTCTAGAGGCATCTCGCTGATGTTGCGGCCTTCCTCGAGGTATCTCTCGGTCACCATCAACCCTCATGCCATTCCCCATCATTCGGCCACTAAGCTCCTCCACTACGACCCTCAATTGCTTTCCACGAGCCCTTCATCCCTTCGTATGGAGTCAACCTCCCGTTGATTCACGCTTTCTTCGCGCGACATATTTTAGACCTGCAAGTAAACGTTAGTCTAAAAAAATCCTCACCAATCACTCCCTCACGTGTTTCTCTCGAGATGTTTGTCACTCCTCTCGTGTTTAACTCAAGTCTAGGCTTTTTCCACCCTCAATTAAGCTTACACACTCTTGCCTTTTTCCTCTCGTATTCTCTTTTCACAAGCTCTTTATTGGACTCAAAACCTGTCTCTCAACCCCCTCACGATAATCAATTAAACTAATCAAACAAGATTAGATCACTATTGATTTTGTTTCAGCAAGTAACAATTTCAAACCAACAAGTACAACTTTCGAAATTCCAATTGAAACGCAAATCATTACTGATTTTGTTTCAATTTGGTCTACCAACAAATGAGTCACCTTCTTGATTTTTTTTTTTTTTTTTTTGTTCGGCTAATTTTTTTTTTGCTGAATCTGTTTTTTTTTTTCTCTTGCACACTTTTTTTTGTGCGTTTTCTTTCTCTTCTTTTTTTTTTTAACTTTTTTTACTCTTTTTTTTTTACGAACTCGAGATACAATTTAAGATCCTAGAAAAGAAAATTTTAAAACTAACAGCAAACAACTACATATGGAAGCACAAAAGCAATCGGATCCCTAAATTAACTAGAACCGAAACCCTAACTCAATAAATCTCAAATTGCTGAATATCAACAAAAAATTAAAGATAAATAGACGTTGTAGAATCTGGCTTTGATACCAAACTGATGTGAATCGTTGCGGAATGATCGTTCTACGAAGGCCCAGATGGTGCGAATTGCAAACTTCGACCTCCAATCAAACCTGTGATTGGCAACCTCGGTATGAACGTGACCTGTTGACGAACACGTGTGAACCAACCAACATTCTAGACGCCATGAGTGAAAGAATTCGCTATCTCGCTCGATAAGTCGAATTGACCGCTACAAGAGAATCCTGATTAGGTTAAGTCCTCAAAAGAACAGTAAGAAGAGAACCTCTCAATTCTTTTCCTCAAAAATAAAATATATCTATCCCCAAAGAAATTTGGCAAATCCTTTATATAGGCTGCCACACAAACCCTAAAAACCAACCCTAAAAATCCAATGCGTTATATTCTAAAATATTCCTATTTTAGAATATTCTTAAACAATAATATATATAAATTGACTTGGTCAATTATTTGGTGACAAGATAATTAAATTGCACCAAGATTTCCAAGATTCTTCAAGATTTGATCCAAGGTCATCTTCACACCAAAGATCACGAACCATGACGTCAACAGCTTGCCTGAATTGTTTGGTCCGCGCTCAAGTAATCGAACCAGTAGAAATAGACAATGGGTCCCTAGCACCTCCTCCTCGATATGACTCGATGTCCACATCAATTATACCCTTACCAAATGCAACCTCCAAAACATACCAAGGCACATCAGATTCTGGCATAGGGCCCTCCTTTCGCCTAGCATGATAGTGACGATACCATGACCAGTGCTTGTGGGGTACTTTTTCGGGTTCACCCACATCAACCCAGACGGTGGATTTTATCAGCACATACTCAAATCCTTCAGGGTAGGGGTGTATTGGAATATGATAACTTATCTTGGTAATTTCTTTAGGTGTACCAAAATGCACGGGAGGAGGGGGGTGCTGTCATCTAAGCACTTGAACTGTTGTCCCACAACAGGGTGAGACTATGTCTCAGTGAGTTCTACCCTCCTAAGACCCGATTAGGAAGCAAATACACCCTAAGAACTACCTAAGCATACCATGGGTCAGAGTACTTACCTTGGCCTCAGTTCCTTCTTGCAAGTTAGTATATATCAAATATACAGAAACCACATCAATTCACCCAATCAAATCGAACTATGATCAATCGATCACGACATTTCCCCGATCGGTACATTCAATAGTATAGTTGATAATATAGTATACTGTAAATATGCTTGCCCAAATCTAATAGATTGGGGCCATCAAGCAATCATAGTATACTATATATGCTCGTCCAAAACTGATAATATGGCATACTGCTCACCCAAAACTAACATATTGCTCATAGGCCGATATAGTATACCAATATACTGCTCACCCAAAGCTGATATATCGCTCATAGGCTGATATAATATACTATCTAAACTATCCAACATTTCCACCATTTTTATCATACTCGATAAAATACCGTGTGTGGATACATGGTCGGCCTTAGCCAAAATACAGTATTTTCACTCTTGAAAATCCCACCATTCATATGATCCACCAAAATATTTTTGGCGTATAAACCGATACTCAATTATTTTCCAATTAATTACCAAAATTGATTTAATTTAGGAATAAAATCCTAAAATCACAATTAAATCAATTAAGCACAAATCAGAGCTCAAATAAATAAACAGACTACACCACAATAACCAGCATAAAATTCTGGTCACCGACTATCCTGGTTTAATTTCTGAAAATTAATCAATTAATTAATTAAGAAAAATATTAAATAATTGCCAATAAATTCAATTTAGGCTCGTAATGCCTAATTGGACCCCGAGAATAGGCCCGAAATTTTTTTAACGTTCATTCAATAAATAATAGAACGTGTTCGCCGCTAAATACACTAACTAACCACCTAACATACATCGGCAGATAATTAAATTAACTAATCGAATCTAATCTATCCACCTAAATCATACTTAATTAATATAATCAACCCCTAAGCATCATTTGCCTACTAAGCGAGGATCGGTGAGTTAAACTCACTTGTTCCGCAAGCCAAATGGTTCAAAACGTTGAGGACGCAACGAGGCTCGATACTCTCAAAAGTGGGCCTAGCTTTCGAGGACCGGAATCACTTCAAAACGGGCTGAACAATGGTCTCGAGACCCATTATTTTTTTGTTCTGTTCTTGCTGAAATAGAAGGCAACAAGGCTGGTTTAAGGCGAGGATTGATCAGGGAAGGTTGAGAGGGCTAAACCAAGGTTTAGCGGGAACTTACGGAGTTTGAATGGAGGCGGGGAAACTCCGGCATGGCTGAAACAGCAAGCTGGATGGCGGAACAGGAGATTGGAGCGGCAAGGACACGTGATGAGGTGCGACTAGACGGCAGTGTGCGCGCAAACCATTGAACGGAAGCGATAGTGCAAATGGCGACATGAGGCGGCAACGACTGCTCTGGCTTCTCCTCTGGTTTGCTGGGCTTGAAAATGGCACAAGATGGAGGAGAAGGGGCTGGTCGACGGTTGCTATGGGAGAGAGAAAGAGAGAAGGGAACAAGAGGGGGCCACCTTAGCCACATTTTCTCTTCCATGGTCTCCCTTAACCATTCTCCACCAAGCTGTCTTCCTTGTCTAATATTCAGCAACCAAGATTCTTCTTAGGACATTTGAAATAGTCCAAAATGGGCTAGGCAAGGGGGCATATGAATTTGCTAAGGTTTCCTCTCAATTGGTTACTTATTCTTGCTTGATTCTGCATAATTCAGTCTCAATAAATTCAATCAACCCACCATCGATCAAATCGATATTTTTCCTTACTAATACAACCCACTTGATTCCCAATTTTGTGACCAAAAATGATCACTGTCTTTTTTTCTGAACAAAAGCGACCCTAGGAGGACTTTTCCCCAAAAAGACTTGGATTGCAAAAAAATCTTCTAAGACTAAGTTGATACTCCTAGAACTAATTGTGATATGAAAAAACTTTTAATTTCTGAAATCGGACTCAAATTCGCAATTAATTTCAATTTGGCGCGTCTTTAGCGTGACCTAAGCTACCAGGTAGGTTTCAGAAATTTTTAGTGTGAATGACCCGTGGTCAATTTTACTCAAGCCACAATGAACCCACTCAACACATTGGCGACCTCGGTTGTCATGAAAATCTCGATGATTCAAATACGGACATTGAGTACCAAAACAATAGAAAAATTAGTCAAGTGCCGGTCGACGAGAACTTTCCAATTTAGTGGTGTCACCACGATTAGCCACACATCTCAGTCGAACTTTCACATCCTAGATTTTCAGTCCTATTTTCCACTAAATAAATCGGGTATTTCATTAACACGTCTTGAGCTATTCTTAGAGCCGATTACTCTCAAGATAACTAGACTATTCATGGAAGCAATTAAGAAATTCTAATGCAATAGACTTGAGAATTCGATCGAGTCTACTCTCGACCGTGCTCATCTTTAGAGGCCATTACAGCATAATATAAAATCAATTTGAGATCAAAGATAGGCCCGTTTGACTGAGATGTGTAGCCAATCATGGGTGACACCACTAAATTGAAAAATTTTCGTTGACCGGCCCTAAACTAATTCTTCTGTCATTTTGGTACCCTATGTCCGTATTTGAATCCTCGATATTTTCACGACAACCGAGAGTTGCCAATGTATCAAGTGGATTCATTATGGCTCGAAGAAAATCAACCATAGGCCATTTATACTAAAAATCTCCGAAAACTACCCAGTAGCCTAAGTCACGCTAAAAACACGCAAATTGGGAATTAACCGCGAATTCAAGTTCAATTTCAAAAATTGAAGATTATGTCATGTCACAATAAATTCTATGAATGTTGACTTAATCTCAGAAAATTTTTCTACAACCCGGGACTTTTTGGGAAAAAGTCATCGCATGACCGTTTTTGTTCAGAAATTGCTGGTAATTGTTTTTTATCGCACAATGGGGATGCAATGTGGATTAATTGGTGAGAAAAAATACTAATTTGAGTATTGACTTGATAACGGAATTTATCGAGACCGAATTGAGTTGATTTGAAGACTGGTAAATGATCAATTTGAGGAAAATGTAAGAAATTTGTAGCTTCCCCTCCTCCTAGCCATTTAGGACCAATTCAATGTTACAAGGAGGGCATTGTTGGCCTAAGCACAGCCAAGGAGGTGTGTGTGGTTATGGATGGTCAAGGTGGACATTGGAATGGAAAAACAAGACCAAGGTGGAGCCCTTGTCTCCTTATCCTCTTCCCTTCTTGCTCCTCAAGCCACCGGCCACCATTCCCCCTCCATCCCCTCTCATTTTCGCACACCAACAACCAAGGAGAAGCTGCCATCCACGCCACAAAAAGCCACCATCGCCAAATCACTGTTTGCCTCCACCGTTCACACTCCCCGCACGCGCACCGTGGGCCGTCACTACACGCGTCTCCGCTTCCCCACGCCGTTCCAGTCGTTGTCCAGTAGCTTGTGGAGCTCAGATGGAGCCCATGCTCCGGCATTCCGCCGACGGTAAGTCCCACCAAAGCTCGGTTTGGCTCTTTCCACCTTCCCCAATCAATCCCTGCCTAAACTGAGCTTATTTATATTCTTTTTTAGCAAGAACAAAACAGAATATTAGTGGGTTTGCAGCCGGCTTCTAGGCCCGTTTTGAGGTATTTTCAGGCCTTGAATCTTAGGCCCACTTTGGAAAAAAAACACCCCCTGTGACATTCCCGACATTTCAATCCAAACGGATTGTTAAACGAGTGAGTTTTGCTCACTAATCTCTCATTAGTATGCTAATAATGCTTAGGAGTTGATTAGATTTAATTAAGTGCAATTAGGTGGTTAGATTATATTAGAATAACTAAATTAGGGATTTACCTATGTATATTAGGCAAATGGTTAGTGTACTTAGCAAGTAGACAAGTCCTATTATTTATTAAATGAGTCTTGGTAATTTTCCGAGCTCGTCTCAGCTTTCTATTAGGCATTACAGGCCTAAATTGGATTTATTGTATTTATTTAATAATTTTTGAAATTATTTATTTATTTATTTTCCGGAAATTAGATAGGGATAGCCGACGATCGGAATTTTATGTTGATTATTATAGTGCAATCCATTTATTTATTTGAACATCAGTTTATGCTCAATTGATTTATTGGTGATTTTAGGATTTATTTCTAAATTAAATTAATTTTGATAATTGATTGGAAAAGTACCAAGCATCGGTCCACAATGTCAAAAAAATCTATTTTTGTAATGCTGAAAGGAGTGGGCGAATAAAAAAGAAATTATTGTATTTTGGCTAAGGCCAACCATATACCCACACACGTGTACTTTTATCAAATATGATGAAAATGGGTAAATTGATTGTGTCTTCTGAACAAAAATACTATAACAGCTCGATGATTCGTATGTCATCTGGAGAATGGACATTATACTATTATAACTTGATGACTCTTTTGTCATCTTGAAAAAGAATTGCTTGTATACCAACTCGATGACCCTATAAGTCATCTTGGAAAATGGACGGTATGAAATGTCGACTCGGTGATTCTATAGATCATCTTGGAGAATGGACGACATGCCATAACAGCTCAGTGACTCAACATGTCATCTTGGATAATGTACGTTATGATGAATATATTCGGTGACTCTATATGTCATTTCGGAGAATGAATATTATAATATATTAGCTTTGTAACTCAATAAATTATCTTGGAGAATGAATAGTATGTTATAGCGACTCGGTGACTTAGTGTGTCATCTTGGAGAATGAATCGTTTAATATACTAGCTCGGTGACTAGATATATATATATACACTATCTGGGAAAATGAATAGTATGGATTGAAATGACTGGGAAATGGTCCGCTTAACATGTAATCGATTAGGTCCATTGATCAATGATTTGATCTGATTGAGTGATGTGATGTGATAGTGTATATTTGATATATATACTGACTTGCAAGAATGGAACTGAGGCAAAAGTAAGTTATCTGACTCGTGTTGTGGTTAGACAGCCTAGAGTGTATTAGCGTCCTAATCAGGTCTTAGGGGGTAGAACTCGTTGAGACGTTATCTCACTAGTTATTGTATAACCATTTTCGGGTCCTTAGATGGCGTTGGTGAAGGACCAGAGGCCCGAAGAGTAGAAAGTGGAGCCTGAAGAAATCACTGTCCTGCCTGACTAGCGTCATAGGACAAGCCTCTTTTGATGGAAATTGATTCATTTCTGCAGACTTCGTTTTAGGAACTTGTGGTTTAGAACTTGACTTAACAAATCGACTTGTATATATGTGCACTATGATTTGCAATGTATATAAATGTGGTTGTTTTCAAAGTTGAAATTTGAAATCCTACTTTCCCATACCATTGCTTTATTGTCTGGGGATTTTATATGCTTCCGCATGCGTATTAAAATGAAAGGGCCGGCGATGCATCCTGGGAAGTCGTTATTTAATCGACCATTGGTGAGGGATGGGTGCGTATCCAAGGATCAGGGCTTGACACGAACCGACCTATCTCTGTTCTCAAATCAAATTTTAATTGTGATATAATGGCTTCTAAAGATGAGCACTGTTGAATAGTCGAATTCTGGTCGAATTCTCAAGTCTATTGCATTAAAATTCCTTAATAGCTTCCCTGGATAGTCTAGTTATCTCGAGAGTGATCGGCTCTGAGAACAACCCTATAGGCGCGTCGAAGAAATATCCGATTTATTCAGTGGAAAACAAGATTGAAAATCTGGGATGTCACAAAAGAGTATCCCGATCTTGTCACCTAAAATCTAGAAGAAATAAAAGTGTCTGATTCTATATTTATGCATGTGTCGCTTGAAATTAGTGTATACCAGGTTGTCATTACACATTTCACATGCTTAAAAATGAAAAGAATTGGATAGATAAGTTAGCCGTGAAGTGCTGGGGCGTCACAGCCTCAAATCGAGCCCTTGACACTACCGATTCACTTTACTGACTTGGCAATCTCAATTTTCTTAGAGAAGATCACGCCCTCTAGCATCGACAGGAGGGACATCCAGAGGAGCTTATGCTCAATGAGCTTGGTCTTGAGGCGCAACTCGCGCTAGTGGAGGTCCTCCACGATGCAGAGGAGCTCGGAGATATCCCGCGGGCGGGGATGGACCTGGGCGGAGGAGTGAGGCAAGTAGGAGCTATAGGAGTGGCCGAATGCTGTCTACTCGGAGGAGATCTTGGGCAGGTGGGCAACAGTGGCTCCTGCGGCAGTGGAGTCTCGAGCTTCGACTCATTTGTTTCGCAGATGGGTACATTCTTTATAGGTATTGCAAGGGTGGGTACTTCTTCCTCCCTTTTTATGTTATTCGTACTCATGGATCAAGAAAGCAGCAAGATGCTCTCAAGAATGTGTCCGAGGAACAAATGCATAATGTATTCAAGGTAGTGAAGTTGCCGAATGTGATCTCTTTCGTCTTTTGCTTGTGTTAGCAGTATTTTACATGGATTAACCCAGTATAGAGTTCCTTTAAATTAGCATTTTTTTTTTTTTTTGGGTTAGAAAATTAACAGATTTATCTGTATGCTTAACGTGGTGTCAGAGTTGGGGCATTGTAGTCAACATCATTAAGCTCGATTTGGCTACGACCAATCTAATACAATTTATCCTATTAAATGCAATAACATGATTAGTATTATAGAGGATGTACTCCCTACATATATATTCACATCATTATGTGACTGTCTGCTAATCAGGCTAACACCTTGCTCCTTAAGTTTTTGCGGTAAACGTTAATTTCATTATGGGAAGAATAACAAAGTTCTTTTACCAAACTATAATTTGGTAAGGTACATGGGAGTATCTAGTGGTGTATTTGTTTCACGATATGGTGGCAAGTGATAAATTTGCTTCTTCTGATGTGGTGGAATTGACTAGACATCATTGTGTAGACATGTCATGCACTTCCTCTTTATACATTAGTCTTTGTATTAGTAAAAATCTCCTGCAACATTTTTACCTACTTTATTTTTATTTTATTTTTTATTTATTTTCCTCTCTTTTTTTCCCTTTTCATTATTCTCTAATAATATATATTTATAAATTGAACTTATATTATAAAATTAAATTAAATTCGAATATATAAATAAAAATAAGATTAAATAAAAATAACAAAAATGTTATTTTTTGTTATTTTGAATTTATTATATTATAATTCAAATTTTATTTACATTGAAATGTAACTTTAATTTTGTGTTTAAAAAGCTTGTTATTCAAGAAAAAAAAAATTTCCTATTATGACTGTTATAAATTTTATTTACCTTTATCTCACCTCCTCCATGAGATAGTTTTATCCGGTTTATATCCTACTTATATTTGACTTTATCCTATTTTAAACAAACATCAAACAAATGATAAGATAAATTTTATTCTATCTGAATTTTATCCTAACTGTGAGACACAATCTAAATGTTCAATGTATTGAAAGTGCGGAAAATAAATACCTAGGTATTGAAAGCACTTAAAGTAAAGCACAAGAAATAAAACTTATATATATCTTTGTTCTAATACTTAAGATAGGATCTACATAAGTTAAATTCAAATTGAGTTTAACTCTTTTAATAAAAATCAATCTAATTAAATTAAGCTATATCCAAGGTAAAAATTGAAATCCCTTAAACTAAAAGCATATTAATAAATAAAACTAAGCTAAGTCCAGCAGTAAAATTAAACAACTCTAATCAATGCACCCATTTCAAGCCACATTCTGATTTTTTAATTTTCGAAAAATTTTAATTAATTTTTAAAAAAAATTAATATTTTAATTCCGAAAAAAAGACCTGGGCTGGGCCCTTATGCCCGGTCGAGATATGCCCCTACGCTGGCCTCATTGATCTGGGCTAATGGGCATAATTTGATTTTCATGTCGAGCCCTCTTCCCAATTAGACACAAGCCCAACTCATTAATGAACAAACTCAACGCAAACCAATTTACACCAAGCCAAGCCCAAGTTCACTTAAGAAGACTATCACAAACCCGAATTCGAAATCACCCTAAGCCCAGGCTCATTCAGACTAAATCAAGCCTAACTTGCCAAACTTCAACCTAAGCCCAACCTTACTAATTTTATAATTAAAACTAAGGCTAAATCTTACCAAACCGATTAAGCCTATTTTGTCGTTCTCCCATGCCACATTCTGTTTCCCAATCATCCACTCTTCTACCGACGTCCTCGTTCCTGGATCAACCAAAACCCATTCACATGTTCATCGAATCATTCCCAGAACAAACCGATGGAAAGGAAAACAATAGAAGAATCGATACGAACATGGATATTGAATCATATTTGGGCAATAGATACAAAGGTCACGAGCTAATTGTTTGGGATCAGAATCTTGTGTTGACTTAAGTTTCCTTGGATTATCGGAGTGTCTAAGCTAAGCCTTGTCCCAAGGATTGATCAAACGCTCACATAAATCATAAAGAAAGAATCTCTGGGAAAGAATGTTTTTATTGCTCAAATGTTTGGTGGATACAAATGAAAGAGAGAGCTCTCCTATTTATACAAGAGCCCATCTCATTACAACCGTTGATTTCCTTTCGATCTAATGGTGGAGATTGCATTTCTCCATCTTCCAATTACCAGCAATTATACCAAGAATACTCTAGAACTTAGATATATCTACCAAATTGCTTATCCTTGGGAATATTTGGAAAATCCTATGAGACATGGCCCAGTCTTCTTGGATTTTACACAATCCTTTGTTCATGGAGAACCTTGAGACCGTGATAATCTCCCCCACCCATTTGAGTGACATCCTCAACGCTCTTGACTCGATGCCTTTTGCTTGGATAGTTGGTTCCTTTGAATGTTGTCGATTATTCTGTTTCCAATGCCATTTTGTATTTTGGTTTCCTAGCTTCTCGACTATTTGGCTTCTTCTTCTGTTTGGCTATCTTGATGTTGTCCGGCAAGTTCACTTCTAGGAAGAGCACATGAAATGGCATCTCATGTTGATTTGGTGTAGGGCATTCCAACTCTACCTTTGGCTTTCCCAATGGTTGTGGCTTCGTGCTTGACTCAATTTTGAACTCCTCAACTCTTAGCCAATCATCCATGAGTCAGATTATGGAGATGTTCTTGGTCTCCGTCAACCAATGGATCATAGATACTACTGATGGGCATTATGGGTCAATGATGACAATGGACTTGGTCCTTATGTCAATCATGGCCCTTAAACTATCAGAGAATTCTAAACCCAAAATAAGATCATATATGTCAAGTGGAATTACCTCAAAGGTAAGAGTGCTAGTATGAACACCTAGAGGGGGGTGAATAGGTGTATAAAATAAACATTGGCAAATATATGCGGAATAAAATAAACTTCGAGTAAAATAAAGGAGTTAAGGAAGAGAATAAGAACACAAGATTTATAGTGGTTCGGCTTAATCCAAGCCTACGTCCACTCTCCCACTCTAACAGCCTTCTTGGCTGGATTCTACTATGCAATCAATAAGAGATTACAACTTCGAGTGTAAACACTTAGTAGATCACACTATCTCACTAAGTCACTCTTTTGGTATTTCTCTCACGATCACAAATGTTTAAGCTCTCCAAAGACAAGTGTATGAACAAAGATCGCTCGGACTTTGGAATTATAAATTCTACACTCTATCTCTTACTTGCTCATCGGTCCATGATCTCCTTAAATACTCCTCCACTTCCAAACTATCCGTTGGACAGTATCTCGGAGAATCGTCTTTCAATATACCCTTTGGACAGCTCTGTATCTAGAAGATTTGGTAGTCGTTAAGTGACAAATGTAGAATCTCAAATTGATTCCAATCGCCCATACAAACAAAATCTTGGTTTCCATAAGTAAAGCTTCTTCATATAAAAAATTCTTTTCTTCAAAATCCAATTGTCAATCAAATAGATTGAGTCAATTAAATTAATCTTCATGTGGAATCCAAACCAGATCACTAACCGTTATATGATTGGGCTTGAGTTACGATCTGTCTCGTTCTTGATGTAAAATCTGAGAGCAATAGACTTTACAATCTGAGTCTGAGTGCGATAGACTTTGCAATCTGAGTCTGAACATATTCTGCTTCAGCATAGAGTTTGTCTTCTTGTTCAGCTTCAGAGTCTGTCTTCTGGTTCTTCCAAGAATAGATTTTGATAATATCTTTTATGCATTCTATCATCTGCATAGTCTATTACTCAACCATCAAACATGTTAGTAGCATTTGATTTATTTTGTCATCTTCAAAACATTTCCCTAATAATCTTCCCATTTTTGATGATGACAAAACAATCTCTGAATATGCAAATTTGTAAACACGTTTTTTTTTTTTAAATATTAATTTAAATCAAAGGATATTAGAAGATAGCAAATAAATTGAGCATAATAATATATAGAAAAAATAATCATAGCTCAATATTATGCAATAAATAATATCAATCAATCAACACATATGCATATTCATATCTTCTCCCCATTTTTGTCATAATCAAAAAGCGATAACAATGGAAAGAGTATCACGTAGAGAATATAAAACGATAACAATTGTCTTGCATGAAATATAATTTCCAAAAATCAGCTTTTATAAAGTAAATCAAATATTAAAGATATGCAATATAGCTCAGTTCGATCATATATATCAGCAAATATTTAATAAAAATCACGGATGCATCATAAAATTCATTTATCATTTTTGTCATAATAAAATGATAATATCAATAAAATATTTGTTAATGACAAAAGGTAATAAAAGATGTACTAACCGGATTTTTTAGAACAAATTCTGACACATTTACCTTTTATTCCATTCATAATAAGATCACGACCAATCCAAAAAGATTTTTCCATAATTGATCAAAGCTCCCCCTCAATTTGTTGCCTTTTTGAGATGATCACGATTTTTTTCATTTTCTTTTGGATTTGATTTCTCCCCCTGTCATCATAACAGTATTTGCGAATAGAAACAATTGTTGCTTGTGCACGTTGAACATAATATTTTTCCCGTATTTCCTTTGTAGCAACATCCGCAAATATAACTTGCATTTTGAAATTCGAGGCAAAAATTTATTTTCTTTAACCAAGCTCATCTCGAATTCAACCTGCATAAACGTAACAAATTTTTTCCACAAATAAGCTGTAATAATATCAACATAATATATAATGCCCTTTCTTCAAATAAATAATTGAATAGCATATATAAAATTATCAAATATTAAAATTCTGAACTATTCAACAAGGGATTTCCTTAATAAGCAAAAAATTTTGCACATGGAAGGGAATTTTTGAACCTAAAAAAGATAGTATAAAATCTTCATAATTTTCAGATCAAGCTTTCCAAAATTCATATTGAAGATTATTTTGTTACCTGTAAAATCTTGTATAATAGATAATCATCTTTGCAAAAATGTCACGTAATATATTCCTTTAATTTGCAGATCAAACTTACTAGATATAATATATCTTCTAAGAATATAGTAAGAATATCCATGAATATGCAATATTATCTTTCAAGATCAAAGAGATTTCCTTGAACATAAATCTCAATAATATTATTGATGCACATTGCAAAACTAAAGCGGATATTTCTATCACATGCCAAATCAAATAAAAACTTGCAATGTCTTATATTTATGACAAAAGATATAAACAATCATCCAAAATTATGATAAATGCACGTAGAAATTTGTAAGGCCGAATGATTAAAAAAATTTCTCTTACCCAAGGTATATATTTGCAATATACCATTAAAAAAAATCATTACCAATCTTCACATAAGATGATTTTCTGATTGTATCATGATTTGTATAGATTTGCGATCATTCATCCCTTAAAGAATTTCCTGCAATTAACTCATTTCCCTTTTTGGTATCCATCAATTTGGATCCTTCCATGATGTTAGAGCAAAATATATAATCTCCAAATATTCTTTCTTAATTCATTATAACAAACTATTCAAAGAAAGAATATTATGCACAATGATATTTTGAAAAATAAATTGTCACTTAGTCATAGTATAATAAAAATAGAGAGAATAAAATCTTTGAATATCTAAGAATATCTTGCATCATCACGTAAAACAGATTTTCACTTTGCAAAATATGATTAAATCTAAGAGTATAAAATTAGACAAAATAATCTGAATTATCTCAAATAATCACACGTACTAAATCAAATCTCAACTCACAAATCACAAAAACAAATCATACGATTCTTTCTTCAATAAAGCAAAATATGATCATTATAAAATCTCAATCAATCAAGGATATATCGAATATCAAGTCTAATGAGAATTATTGCCCAAATCAAATTGAGAATAAAAAAATTCCTTACCAAATCCTCTTTCTTCTTTCTTCTTTATATCCTGCAAAAATAACTCATCTTTTCTTTGGTACCAATTTTTTCTTGGGTCCATGAGAGTTAGTAGAATATGCTGTTTTTACCCAATTTTTCTTAATAGGTCTCAAGACTTTAGGACAATATTTTTTAAAGTATTCTGAATTTCCACAATTTGAACACTTGACGTCATTTTCCACCAATAGGTTTTACAAACACTTTTTGAAAATGATTTTTGTAAAATGCCTTTGGGGGTCTTTATCTAAGTCTCTCCTTGATTTTGGGAAAATCAATTAAAGAATTATTTTCCTTATTGAAATCAAGTCCCGATTTATTATAGTAAGGTACTTGTATGGAAAGAATATGCTCTAAAATTTTTGAACCATTTGAAAATCTTGTCGAAATATTTGAAAATTCTTTCTTCAAAGAATCATTTTCTTTGACAAGTACATCTCGACTTTCTTTTGTTTGTAGAAAATCTTTTTGCAAAATTTCAAAAATTTCTTTTTGAGAAAGATCATGTTGCCTAAGCCGAAAATTTTCCTTTTTAAGTTCGGAGATCTTTTTAAGAGAAGATTTGAGATTTGAGTAAAGCTCATTTATATACTTTGAAACTTTGAGAGGAATTTTTAAATGATTTACCTCGATTTCCTCATTGGATTCTCGAGTCGTATGCGAGTTAGACTCTAATTCTAAGTCTGTGTTTGAGTCAGACTTAGATTCTGAATGTGCCGTCAAGCATATATTTCCTTGCTAATCATCTTTTTTCATTATTCTTTTCTGGCCATTTTGCTTGTATTGTCTTCTTTCACTAAACCTCCTTCCTTTTCTACTCAGCTTTTTGAATTTCTTGATCATAAAAGCAAATTCTTCGTTGTCCATGTCATTTTCTAAGTCTATTTCATCAAAAACAGCGTTAGATACTAAAGCAATGGACTTCTTACCTTCAGGATCTTCATCGTTGATTTGTTCCTCTACATAAGATTGAAGAGTGCCGATCAATTCATCAACAGAGAGTGGCATAATCCTTTGAGTCTCCCGAATTGAGGTCTTGACATGGTTCTAATCTTTTGAGAGATCTCGCAAGAGTTTGTTGACCTTCATCAGGGTAGAAATTTGCTGACCTTGATATGCTAAACCATTTACAATTTCTATAAAATGGCTGAACATATCTCCAATTGACTCTCCTTGCTTCATCTTGAAGGATTCATATTTGTCGAGAAGGAAATTTACTTTTGTTTATTTCAAACGATCGGTCCCTTCATATGTAACATGAAGTTTATCCCAAACTTCTTTTGCTGTTTCACATAAAGAGATTCTATTATATTCAGCAGGAGATAATGCGCAATATAAAGAATAAATGGCTTTTGCATCAAGCACTTCTCTTTTAGACATCTCCGTCCGAGACATAGGAGCGGGGAGTTTGGTTTCTTTGTCTTTGCCATTCTTGTTTGATGTAGACGCAGCAATGGGGTTGATTCCTCTTTCCACAACATCCCATTGCAAGGGATCTCTAGATCTTATGAATGCTTTCATTTTGTTCTTCCACACGTTGTATTCCTTTCCATTAAAATATGGTGGCCTTGTGCTGCTTTGTCCTTCCATAAGTCCTTATGCCAAGATACTAGCCATAAAATATCTTTAGCTCAAAAGTAAAAACACTTTTATAAACCGAGCACTTGGCTCTGATACCAATTGAGAGTGCTAGTATGAACACCTAGAGGAGGGTGAATAGGTGTATAAAATAAACCTTGGCAAATATATGCGGAATAAAATAAACTTCAAGTAAAATAAAGAAGTTAAGGAAGAGAATAAGAACACAATATTTATAGTGGTTCGGCTTAATTCAAGCCTACGTCCACTCTCCCACTCTAACAGCCAAATTCCACTATGCAATCAATAAGAGATTACAACTTCGAGTGCAAACACTTAGTAGATCACACTATCTCACTAAGTCACTCTTTTGGTATTTCTCTCACTATCACAAACGTTTAAGCTCTCCAAAGACAAGTGTATGAACAAAGATCACTCGGACTTTGGAATTATAAATTCTATGCTCTATCTCTTACTTGCTCATCGGTCCATGATCTCCTTAAATACTCCTCCACTTCCAAACTACCCGTTGGACAGTATCCCAGAGAATCGTCTTCCAATATACCCATTGGACAGCTCTGTATCTAGAAGATTTGGTAGCCATTGAGTGATAAAGGTAGAATCCCAAATTGATTCCGATCGCCCATACAAATAGAATCTTGATTTCCATAAGTAAAGTTTCTTCGTATAGAAAGTTCTTGTCTTCAAGATCCAATTATCAATCAAATAGATTGAGTCAATTAAATCAATCTTGATGTGGAATCCAAACCAGATCACTAGTCGTTATATGATTGGGCTTGAGTTACGATCTGTCTCGTTCTGGATGTAAAGTCTGAGAGTAATAGACTTTACAATCTGAGTTTGAGTGCGATAGACTTTGCAATCTAAGTCTGAACATATTCTGCTTCAGCATAGAGTTTGTCTTCTGGTTCAGCTTCAAAGTCTGTCTTCTGGTTCTTCCAAGAATAGACTTTGATAATATCTTTTACACATTCTATCATCTGCATAGTCTATTACTCAACCATCAAACATGTTAGTAGCTTTTGATTTATTTTGTCATCTTCAAAACATCATAAGGGATTTCCCTAACAAAAGGAGAGCTTGCCTTTCCGTCCACCAACTCGTAGCTCTATGTCCCCAGCAATGCCAACGATTGGCGCCGACTAGGTCCTTATGTCAATCATGACCTTCACAATATCAGAAAATTCCAAACCCAAGATAAGATCATATTTGTCGAGTGGAATTATCTTGAAGAAGAGCTTGCCCTTCCATCCACCGACTTGTAGTTCTATGTCCCAAGCAATGCCAACAATTGGTATATCATCCGTATTACCTGCCTTGAACTGATATCCAATTGGCTCCACGCAAAGTCCCAAACTTTCCACCGCTTTTGCTTGATAAGAATATACTCAACGCACCCCTGTCAACTAAGGCATAGAGCGATGTGCCATAGACCTTGACTTCCATGAACAACAAATGAGCTTGTAGGCTTCTTTTTGGCCTGTGATTGGGTCTTCACTTTAATGAAGTTGAGAACCTTTATGGTCCTAAGTCTCACTTCCCTTTTTTCTTGCTTCGGCTCATCCTCTTCAATGGCAAGCAATGCATTGATTTTGCTCTTCTCCATCGCAAAAGAAGCATAGGGATGGCGGTGGTTTCTTGTACCTATCTTTGTTGAAGTCACCTTAGAGTTTATTCCACTTCAGGTTGGATTGTTTGGAAGCCCCTTCTCCCCATGATTTTTCCTTATGATCTCTTAGATCACAAGTAGTCTCACCTTCTTCATCTTTATTGTACTCATGGTGTTGATCCGCTCCCCCACCATTTCCCTTGGACTCGGGCTCTTCTAATCATTGGAGGTCGATCAAGGAATCGTCCACGACAAGAGCTTTCGATAGTTCATGCACTCCACAGAGTTCAAATTCCACCCTCGCCCAAGGCTCAAGCCCATCCATGAATGTGAATAAGGCCTTGGACTCAGTCACATCTGAAATCTCCAACATCAGCTCGGTTAACTCCCGCACGTAATTGTAAACATCTCCCTTTTGAGAGAGATCGTGGAGCTTACTTCAAGCTTCATTCTTGGCACAATCTAGGAACAATCGCTCGAGGAATGCGGCAACGAAATCAGATTACCAAGTGATCGATTTAGCACCTCACCTTTCATCGTTGCACCGTTGCTGCTACCAAAGCAAAGTAACGTCAGTCAAAAACATAATTATATTTCTTAACTTGGTCCCATTATCCTTGATTCCCATGGCATCGAAGTATTGCTCCATGCCCTTTATGAAGTTGTCTACCTCTTTGGTGGTCTGTCTCCCTTGAACTACTTTGGCTTGGGAATGTCCACTCTTGGACTCGACATCATGGTGATTACCCCTTGCACCATGACCGTCTTGCAAGCCTTGAATCCATCTTTGACGTCTTCTAGATCACTTGCCATGAAGGACTTGCGAGCTTTGAATTCCTTCTTGACAAACTTGGTCAAGGTTTTGAATGCATCGCCCCTCTCGTTCGTTGACCTGGCAAAAGTGTTCACGACACCCGAAAATTCATAGAGGAGTGATTCTTTGATCTCGTCCAATCTCTCATTCTCTTCTTCGAATAACTTGTCCATCATTGATTTCATTTGGCGAGTCTCTCTTCGAAGGGGGTCGTGACATCCTTTGAGGAAGCTCTCTTGGACCTTGCATGGGTGTCCTTCTCTTGGGCCTTCTCACCAACCACGGTAGCAACGGCAGTGTCTTGCTCCGATATTCTCCCAAACACTTAGTGTGCACCATGAACTCCTCTCAATCACACTCTCTACAACACCCTCTGATACCACTTGTCACAGGCTGATTGTTTGAGATTGGGACTGTCGAATGACTTACTCCGATTGCTTTTTTATTGCACCTTCCTTTGCCAGATAATGATGTTTCCGAGGATGGTGATTTAATTGATTCCAAATGGAGAACTAGTAGTTAATGGCCTCTCAACTAGTCAAGTGTATTGCAGGTTTTCTACCTGCAGTGGAAGATTGTATTCTCAATTGACGAACAACTTAATGCTAAAACCGAGTCAATCAGCCTAGTTGGATTTGCCCTAAAACCGTAAAGTTGATGCTTTCTTGCTAGCTTACTGGGCTTATTCTTGCCATTCTTTGAATCGCAGTTGCAGGAACCTTTTTTCTTGGAAATGTCTTATTAGTACTGTTGTCTATGAATAATGTTAATTGATGTTTCTTGAACTTGTTTGTAAAAGAAAAAAACTGAGTTTGGTGGGTTTTGGTCGAGACTTTTTGCTATAGAGATTTGCTGAGTTCACTAACTTCGTAGAAATACCAGGGCCAGGTGGGCTCAATGCTTTGGTAATTACTTTTAACCTCGCTTGTGGAACCTGTTCCTTCATCTATGGACCGCCCAAAACCCATCTATATTTAACCAAAAACTAAAATCAAAACCCATTTCATAATTTATGGTTAGCTTATCGAACTGCTCCTTATAAATAATTCATTTTGTAGGTTTTTTATTATACTTTTTTTACTTTATTTACTCATTTTTATTTTGTCAATTTACTTTTTTAATTTGATGTGGAGTTTTTATCCAAGTAATATACACATGAATAGCTTAAAGTGAGTTAAATGGTTGGGTGAGGGTTTTTCTAAATTGAGTTAAATATCAATGTCTTTTTGTGATAGGAGTTGAATTAAAAACATGTACAAGTCGGGTCGAGTATTCGTCATTAAATTTACATTGTATGGAGATGGGTCAATATAGGTCGGATTATTTTCGACCCAACCCACCCATTTGACAGCACTAGACATGCACGTGGGTTCCATCTTCCACAGCCAATTCAGGGTAAACCTAGCGCTGGTGCAACTCTTCCCTCCACTAACTAACTCTTTATGATGGAATGATCTATAAAGGTCTTTAACGAAAGCTTCTCTTGAAGAGGGTCCACATCCACAAATGCTCCATAAACGGTCTTATCATTGCTATTGTTAAGGGAAGATCTGCTCTGGTCGCTACATAGGAGGACAGCATATTTGTTCTGGTCATTTGAAAATTATGAAGAATGCCGCATCTTCTTGCAATCTTTTGAAGCCATGACCAGTAATCCAAATGATCCAAGACTATCTTTAACTGAAGCACCCTTTTGGCTGCACAGCATTTGTGGGTTAGTTTTTGGTCTAAAGTCAGATTGCATTGGTTTTCACAGTTGAAAATAGCTACTTGGAGAGTGCAGTATTGATTGAACGGAACTTTTGTACTTGAATTGGGATTCTTTGATAATGTGAACAGGGAAGCCCGAGGCTGATGTGCCGCTCATGCGTTCGACATTAAGGGGTACGAGTTCAACTTTCGTCCTTCTCTGGTCTCTGGCTTCCTATCTAGAGGTCCTCAGGCGAATCCCATTGCACAGGTAAATATGATTTCCATCACACTAAGTTGCTCCATTTTGCTTCTAGCATGAATCCAGCGATTGGCGTTTATATAGCTGCTTTTCCATGAAATACGCTACTGTATTATTTCCCCCTTCAGATGATAAACGGCATTTGCTTATGGATCAGGTGTATGCATTGGGAGAGTTCATTGGGTGTATGACTCCTGGATGGTGTATTTACCAAAATGTGATTTTTTGCCATGTAGGGCGTGTTAGGTAACCATTTTATGTTGGAAATTTCCTATAATATTGACTTACATTAATTAATTGATTTTCTATTTTAAATAATCAGATTAATGGATATTCCAATATTTATTAAACCCTTAAGTGATTTTATTGAACTGAATTTTGATATCTATTAATAATGAGTCTAATTGAGTAGCAAAGTGTAGGCAATTGTGTTTAACTGAAGCTAGTAATGAGATAGGCTCAGTTGACTCGCTATTGATTAGGGTTTGCTAGGTCATCTCTCTAGCCTATAAAATGATAGGTTGTACCAATTAGTTATTTAATCCCATTAAAAGCTGCTATACTGATATAGGTCATAGATGGGAAGATTTGATATGCT
The DNA here is from genome assembly GCA_017140615.1 of Eucalyptus cladocalyx. Taxonomy (NCBI): domain Eukaryota; kingdom Viridiplantae; phylum Streptophyta; class Magnoliopsida; order Myrtales; family Myrtaceae; genus Eucalyptus; species Eucalyptus cladocalyx. The sequence goes on along the minus strand of CM029524.1, from coordinate 14,926,949 downwards.
AATAAATCTCTGATTATCAGGTTGATCTATTTTTCTCCAAGTAAAGTAATGGCTCAAACAGATACGTTTTGATTCCGTTGTGCTTATCAATTTTGGTGTTCTACAGTCATATATGGATCCGATTATTATTGATTAATTAATTATTTATGTGAATAATTTTTTACATGTGCTATTAGAGCAAGTCATATATGATTGTAGAATCCAAAATTATTTTCTTTTTCTGAACAAATTCGAAATTTTCCTCTCTGAACCAAATATTGGTGTTATTTTTTCATCTAGATTTTTTGATTGATTGATTCTAAAACTTAGGGCTTTTGTTCTACATGTCTAAATCTTTCCAACTATAGATAATTTGTATAATTTCGTTGAGAACTGAATGAGAATTTTGAATTTGAAATTCTAGGGTTTATACATTGAAAAAGTTCTAGAATTTTAAATTACATGCAATTGATTGATGTTCATTGTGAATTGTTGCATGAGTATTGTTTGATATATATGTTTTAGAATCTTTTGGTTACAATAAGGTAAATTGTTTGGGCTTAAACAAGAAAAAAAAAAGAATTTCGGCCATGGGTATTAGATCCAAAATTTCTTGAAGCTTAAATATAGTTGATTTCTTAGTATTTTCTTCATTTAATTTACTCTAGTCAATTATATTGATGTTAGTAGCAAGACCCATGAATAAATTTCAAGAAAAATTAACTTAATGGGTGTTTTTTGGTGTTCCGAGTCAAAACCGGGTCGTATGACCAGTTTTGCGGAGTTTGGGACCCAGCTGGTGGTTGAAGAAGACCTCCAGATTTTGGGCGTAAGCCCAAAATATTGGGCTTTAAACTCTAGCCGGCCCGGCCTATATTATGGGCGTAAGCCCATTGTTTCTTTTATTTTTTCTTTTGTTGCTATTGGTCCTAAAGGTCACACGGGCCTACAGCCCAAGCAAAGGGGAAATTATCCTGATACAACTTGGGCCTCAAGAGGAAAAGAATGCATTGGGCCCCACAAGAGGATTTGGTTTGGACTGCTTGCATGGGCTCCGGGAGAGAGTCCAAAACATAATAATAATAATAATAATAATAATAATAATAATAATAATAATAATAAAGGATTTAAAAATTTTGGCAAAAATTGTTGCTCGGTAAATGCAATATGATCTTAGAAAGCACGTGTTGTAAAGTGCTTCATATCGTTCGATGAATTTTGGACATAAATTTTTTGAGTTCCTTATTGATAAAAATTAGTATATACAATAACTCACTCAAAGGGGGTTATTGTGTATATTAATTTGAAAAATTGCATGAATATTAATTCTCAATTTAATAGATGGGGATGTATAATTGAAAAATATTTATCTTCCCAAGGGGGATAATTTTTTTGAAAATTATATGTAATCCCCCTTTATGTTGTGATAGTGGAGATGTATAATTTAAAGGTCTTGTTTGCACGAAGCGAATAAGCCCTTGATGATTATATATAATTCTCATTATCGTCTCTATATATTGATATCTTGAAGATATATCATTTAAAGGATTTGGGATCATTGACAATTATATATAATTCTCATTGGTATTGCTTTACAAATTTCATGCTAGGGAAAATAATTGTGCATTATACACTCTGCCCAAATGGGAGTTTATAATGTACTATTTATTTTTGTTGAATTGCTTATTACCATAATTGATCTTATTGCATTATGTATGACAAATAGTTACTTTTGCTATAAACAACAATAATGCCACTGTTGAAATGTGAACTAAATCAAATATTATACTATTAAAGACTTGGTCAAAAAGTGAGACATTATGATCAAGAATATTAGAACTGAGTTCATGTTGCATGATCCTTTAACAAAAGGCTTACAAGCCATGTTTGAACCATCACTTCACTTGAAGAAAAATAGATCAATCTAATAATAAGATATTTATTAGAATACCAAATCTTCCTCTCAATGACTTATTTTAATATAATAGCTTTTAATGGGATTAAGCAATTGATAGGTATAACTTACCTTTTTTTTTTAGGTTAGAAAGAAGACCTAGCAAACCTTAATCAATGGTGTGTCAACTAAGTCTCTCCCATTACGAGCTTTAGTTAAACACAATTACCTACACTTTGTTGCTCAACTAAGCCGGTTATTAATAGATGTCAAAACCCAGTTCAATAAAATCACTTGAGGGTTTAACAAATATTGGAATATCCATTAACCCAATTATTTAAAATAGAAAATCAATTAATTAATGTAAGCCACTATTATATGAAATTTCCAACATTCTCCCATTTTGGCTACATTAATTAACTTATTTTTATTTTGAAAAAGACTTTATATTGAAAACAACACTATCGGGTTACTAACTGAAAATTTTGTTTTATGTGGCCACAACTTTAAAAAAATAATATTCCAATAACGACATCTCAAAATCAATCTAATCATATATAATCTTAGTATAGGACTATGGAGATCAATATGTTAAGAAAATACCGCAACACATGACTTTCCATAATCATATATAATAAGCATTATATTTTCATAGATCATGGGCTTAGTAATGTAATAAGACAGTGCCAATATGTGATCAAAATATACACTATTTCTTATCGGTCCTCAATGTATTTTCTCAATGACATGAAATTGCATTGGCGCAATTTCTAAACAATGTGAAATTGCACGATTATGTCACAATCCAACATGAGATCTCATAATCGGTGATATCTAGTCGTCTTTAAACTAAAATTTGTTTAAAGACATGATTTATACTTCCATTTCTTAGTAACGGGAGAAATGATAACAATAATTAACAATAATGATAATTGAAAATAAATGTTTTAATAGATATCGTGAAAGTATTATCAGTTTGCATATAACTATAATATCTAGAAATATACTAACAAAAAAATCAAATAAATCTAAAACACCCATATTCTTTACATGTTAAATGCGTTTTGATTCCGTTGTGTTTATCGATTTCAGTATTTTACAGACATATATGGATCCAATTATTCTTGATCAATTAATTATTTGCATGAATAATTTTCTACATTCTATTCTCAAGAATAATTTTCGCTTAGAAATAATTTTTTTTATATTATATTCCTAGGAACAATTTTTAGTTTTTGAAAGGGTTAGATAACTATCCAAAATTTCTACTCTCGGGATAGAAATGCATTTGATAGAATTCTTTTTTTTTTTTGTTTCTTTTAATTTTTTAATACTTTGATTATATTTTTCTTATTTTTCTTTTTCTTTTTTTGTCCTTTTCCTTTTTCTTCTTCTTCCTCCTGGCCATGGTGGTGGCTAGCAATCAACTATGTGAGGTCTGACGAGCTCACTTTGGAGCCTCGCCGAGATCCGACAAGCTCACGGTATGCTCACCTAGCCACCACGAGGCTTGGCGTAGGCTGGGGGTCGACGACACTCCGAGGAGGTCATCGGCCCTCATCTACTTGATCACTAGCCATGGCCAAGGCTAGCAACCCGCCAAAATGAAGAAGGAGAAAAGGAAAGAGAAGAAAAGGGAAAGAAAAAAATTAGACTTGATTCTAAAAATTATTCCTGAAAATAATAAATAATTTTTTCTACTTCTTGATTTTGTTCCAAATCTATTTCCAGAAATAAAATAAAAAATGGATTTTTTTCTCTCAAGAACAAAAAATTTATCAAATGGATTTTTGTTCTTTTTTTGTTTTCGGGAGTAAAAGAACAGGATCAGTCATTCCTGAGAATATTGTCAAACAGGCCTCTATTGGCTCAACAGAGTCTTTGAAGATGGATCTTTTTTTTCCCCTTTGGAATGTCGATCACCCACCTAATTCGCAGAACCATCTATCTAATTCAAGATTGAAGAAAATGGTCATATACCATGTTCTGCTTAGTATGAAATGGGTTAGCTGATAGCCAGACAGCTGAGCCTAAATTAGTTAAACTTCTAATATTACTCACCATTGTCAATTATACGGATGCTAATGTGGAAATAGCTGGTCATTGCTTTCGGATGGACAATGAGGATACGGAGTTTCTCTATTTGTAATTCAGGCCACTGCACCAACTATTTTCCAGATTTGTCTGGCTGAAAAGTCCTTGAAATTGCCGGTTTTGAAAGTATTACGACTTTCAACAAGTCTGAGCGATGGCACTTGATAGATTCGGTACCATCTGTTCAACAATCATCGTTGGTGATAGCGTTACAGCGACACCCTTCCAAATCAGAGAAGGAACGACTGCTTAAACTAAGCCAGCACCATATATCGATGTGGCTACATAAATCAAAAGAATGAAAGTGATGAATTTAGCTTGAGGGTTGATGCATTTGACGTGAACGTGAGCAGCAATTCGTCATCGTCAAACAGCTTCCAGTTCGCACAAGTCCAATGACGCTATAGCCACCCCAGAGATCAAAGGTTCGCGGATTTTCCAATAGCATTGGGATTACACCCTTTCCATCTATAATCTCTACAATGCAAGTTCCACAGCTCACACCACCTTCACAATTCATCATACGTGACATGAACTTGCACATTCAAACGCCAAAGGAACATATTGGACAAAGAACAGAGAAAAGCAAATTCAAAGACGCATTACTTACTCGATACATCAGAAATCACGTTCAACAATATGAAAAGCAATCACCATGATATAGTGGGTTAATTCGACCCAGAGTGACCAACAACGAGAAGCATATTCATACAGATCTAGTTCTAGCATTTTCTCAGACAGGTGCTGTCGTAAACTAAAACCACTGTATGGAGCACGGTGCCGATCTATTACTAGCAACAGGCATGACAGAATTCAATCATATTACTGACCATTCCATGTTTCAAGGGCTGTTTCATATATATCCGACTCGGGATTGTCAGATTTAACTCGTGAAAACAGGACAAAGCTGGATATGGCACCATGTTCGATCCTACCTTCTTAACGTGCAAAACCGAGGCTACGAGTGTTGATTTAATCAACCATGCGAGCTTTAATGATCGTCAGTGAGCGGAATCTAACACCGGTGATGAGCTCTGCATGCGATTTAACTCACTCGGAGTGTTTGGCATTAAAACAGGGGAAGGCAGAGATTTCAGTCGAGGGTATCCTTCTGCTTTTTTCCTACGCAAAAAGATACCGGAGACTGGAAAGACGTGGATGTTGGCGAGGTTTGACGACAGCGGATGGGAAGATCCGGAAACTTCTCGATTTTTTTTCTTTTTTCTCTCTCTCATTTCGCTCTCTCCCGTCGGTCCCAAAAACGGTTCTCTCCTCATAATCTGAGTATGTCTGGAATGGTTAGAAGAAAGATAAGCTAAAGAGAGAATAAAAACGCGTAATCCTGTCGTGGTATCGTACGCGTGATGTCCTTGCCAGGTTCTTGCTTCGCTCAACAGCCGTCTTCTCAAACGCTCGTTACTTTTTATTCAGAAGAACGAGAATGACGATAATACATGAATGGCAAAAATAAAAAAACACGGGCAACTGAACATAAAAGTTTCGATAATAAGAGGCCTAGTTCTGCAGCGAATGGCCGAAGCCGGGACTGGAGCCAGAATCTGGGGGCTTGAAGGCGTCTGAGCTACGGCCGGGAGATGGCTGCGTTGTTGTGGCCCGCACCTTGGCACTTGGCGGCCGTGGCGGCGTGGAAGACACGTCGGTGTTCGTGGCTTCGTTCGAGGTTTCAGGATACGACTTTTTGCTCTGCTCCGCTATGGTTTTCCTTGGTTGCTTTTCTAGGAGTTCGTTCACATGTTGAAGCCTGTTTGGGAATGGGTTTTGCTTCTGCAGGAACCTCAACTTCCTTGCTTCAGTGGACTCGAGCTTTAGAGAGACGGCTAGAAAAAGAAAGAACAGGGACCACAGAACCTTATTCTGGGCCATGGCAGAAGGAGCGAGAGAGACAGCATGAGAAGGCATCAAACTCCACCTGCCCTGGAATTTATAGAGAGAGAGAGAGAAGGTACTAGACAGCACCGCACCTTGGAGAGCTCGAGGAGGTATACAGAGCTTGAGAAGGTTATAGACGGCACCTGCCCGGGAATTCGTGGAATCCGTGGATGGTCAGTCTTATCAGGCTAGACAGACGCGGATCCGATCCTGCCGAGACAGCACCCAACTTTATTTTAAAGCCTGTCTGTCTGATGATGCTTTTTAGGGGATGCACTAAGGTTTAAAGTTCGTGAAAATTCCTAGCCCTCCCACGTGACGTGGCTCTCATGTATTAAGTGTTTTATCATTCCTTTTGAACCAACACATTAAATGAAATTTGACGACATACTGAATATAAATCATTTGTGCAATTTTGAATTCCTGAAGTATAAGAGGGAGAGTCAATATTCAATTACTTTTTCTTTTTTTGTGATATCTAGTTTAAAAATTCGAAAGAAATCAACCTAGACTTGTATATTCTACATAATCATCACGATATAGAACATGAGGGAAACAATTTTTTTGTGATACTCCGATGAGAGCGAAGTATCCATGCCATAGAGAATGGCATTGTTTTGGTTCAACCTCTTCCGATTTTTCTTCTCTTTCTTTAATCATCAAAGCTTAAGACACGATTATCGACCGATGGCACTTTTTGCGAGAAGGAAAGCACGGGGTAATTAGAAAAAGTGTTTTTGGCGATATCGAAGTGCGAGTTTTCGAATGCATGTGGAAGACAAGACGTGTAACTCCCAGCTAGCCCTAGGCCCCATTGCATACACGTTCTTTAAAGTGCTGTCTCGGATCTTTCTCTTTTATTGCTTCGAGGAAATGTCATATAAACTTGCGAATTACAGTACGTTACCGATATTTTATGGTATATCCAACGAGAGAATCAGATATTCTCGATTGCATGAACTTCTTACGTGTCTTTCTCCCTCAGGAAATATTTAAATCATTAAATTAAGTACAAGCAACCCACCAAAAAAACAAACTACAAGCGTTAGCTTTCCAACCTCCTTTTTTGAGGTCGGCCAAAAAGTAATACGATTAATAAGTAAGAAAATGAGTGTGACCGAACAACTAGCTTTAGGATCTCAGGCGGCTCTTTCCGTGTTGGCTTCTTATTTTAAGTTTTTGCGGCTATAAACAATTCAAACGGTACCTTGACCCATTGGAATCGCATGGAGCCGTCGCCTGCTCTCGTAAGAATTGCGGGGAAAAAGTATGAAAGAAAATTTCTAAGTATATTATATCGATATTAATTTGATTATAATATTTCAATTAAACCAATTTAATCATAATTATTTTTATATTGGTATCAATTTAGTTCATCTAGTCAATTTAGATTGAAAATGTTTTTTGATGTTTGGATCTCATTGGAAAATGATTTTAATTTCATGATTTTATCTAAGTAAAAAAGAAATCAATTTATTTTAAAATTCCAATATTTTAATTTTAAAAAATTCAATTTTTTTTTTAAATTACATATTTTTTTCTTTTCCTTCTTTTTCCCTTTTTCTTTTTATTTTCTCCTTCTTCTCCATCGCTCCCTTTCTTCCTTCCATGCCATCCCCATCTACTTCCTCTGGCAATTTGTCCCCGGTCAAGTCACGAGGGGCAAACTCAAGCCTCGCTACCAAAGGTCGTGAACTTGCCCAATCTAGTAAGGTTCAAGGCTGATCGCAAGAAGCCATGAGTTCGCTAGCCTTAGGCGAGCTCAACTCTCGATGCCTGATCTGGTAAGGCTTGATACTCGCCACTTGTTGGCCTTAGGTAAGCTCCATGCTCCCTGCCAAAGGCCACAAGCTCACTTGATTGGGCAAGGCTTGACACTCGTCTGCCTTGGGCGAGCTTGAGCATTGCCGCCGAAGGCCATGAGCTCACCTGATCTAATGAGGTCCAACTTGGTGAGGCTCAACACTCGTTGCTTGAGGCCAACGAGCTCCAAAGGTTGCAAGCTAGGTGGCCTTGCGCGAGCTTGAGCCCCGCTACCAAAGGCCATGAGCTCACTGCCCGAGGTCACGAGCTTACTCAATCTGGTGAGGCTTGATACTTGCCACTCATCGGCCTTAGGTGAGCTCAACACTCACTACCAAAGGCCACAAGCTTGCCTGATCGAGCGAAGCTCGAGGCTAGCCGACCTTAGGCGAGCTTGAGAATCGCCACTGGAGATCGTGAGCTCGCCCAATCTAGCGAGGCTAAGGCTCGCCGACCGTCACTATGACCGATGACAAGTTGAGAAGAAGCAAAAAAGAATGAGAATAAGAAAATAAAATAAAAAAGAAAGCAAAAAGAAAAGGAAAGGAAAGAAAAAGAAAGAAAAGAACAAATTTAAATAAAAATTTTGATCTTTTTAAAAAATAAAAATAAAAATTGATCTTTTTAAAAATATATTCTTATAAAAACAATCTTTCATTAATCAAGCACCCAAATCTAAGCTTTGGTAGATTCGGAAAATGTTTTCCGGTTCTTTTAAAGGGAAAATCATTTTCTTGAATTTAAGCTTAGGTTGGAAAGCCTTTTCCATTGATTAAGAAAACATTATCCATTTACTCATTTTTCTAAACAAACCAAACGTTGGAAAATGAGGAAAATGTCATGAGACAAACGTACCAAAAAGCTTCATTTGTTTTATGAAAAATAAATTATTTCAAAAGTACTTTTCTAAAAAAATAAGTCACATATATTGCTTGGAATAATTAGTCATTGGAAAATGTTTTAACTATTAACAACAATTTATGTCTAAACATTTCCGTAGATGATGAAAATATTTCTTGTTTATTTAATTTCTAGGAGACATAAGTAATTTTTTTAGGAAAATATTTTCTAAATTATTTATTTTTCGTAAAACAAATGAAATAGGTCAATTTGTTTGGGATGGTGAGGCGCTTGTCATTGCAACTAAAGGGAGTTAATGGGCTATGGTGATTTATCCCTGGCCCATTGCAGCAAAACTCTAAACAATGTGGTAGATTGGTTTGTTAAAGCCCATAGAGATAGACACCTGGCATTTGATTGGTTGTCTAAATCCCCAGTGCGTGATGTGCATATGTGCTAAGTAGCATTGATATCGACATGCGATACGATACATCGACACGTCATTTTCATAAAATAAAATAAAAAAGCGAATTCCGACACGTGTTGGGAGCGTTGTATATTAAATGTATATTTTTTATATATACATAATAAATTTTCATTTTTATAATTATTTCAATCAAATTAATTTGATTTAAATTCATAAATATATAATGAATTTACACTAAAAATATTAATCCACAATTTATTAATATCATTCATTGTTTCAATTTGACAAATTCAACTCTATTCTAATAATCCATAAAACTTGGAGGAAAAAAAATAAGCAATTCATATTCTGGATTTGTGTGTCAGACATGTTGGAAGAGAAGAAAAAGAAACTCGGGGATGAATTATGTATCACAAAAAGTGAGAGTCAAAAGAGAAAAGAAGACTGTTTTTCTTCGTTTTCCATTTATTATTTTTACTATTTTTTTTATCTTTTTACATATATACATTTTAACCTCTCATTTATTGAATTTTTTTTTTAAAAAATTGACATCACGTGTCGTAATCACGTGTTGGAAAATTGCATGTCAAATTCCGACTTGAGTATTGGAGAGTGTCAAGAAAGTTGACCGAGTGTTGGAGAGTGTTTGAGAGTGTTGAAGAGTATCGGACACGTGTCGAAGTATCCAACATAATATGAAAGCTCTCAAAGAGTATCGGTGTTTCCTAGCATATGTGTATACCATCAATATAATAGAGTAGTTGGAGGAAGTTTCCTCCAATTAGAATTGAGAAAAACATGGCTCTATTTCTAGAGCTTCTATGCAAATATTATTTTGTTATATTTTGTTCATTTCTTTAGATCATATCTTCGGTTGGTAAGTTAAAAATTATGGGCATCATTTATATACAAACTCAATTGAGATTTAAATACGGGTGATGTCATGTATGTAATCCACCAAACAAGAAAGTAGTTAGAGGAATCCAATGAGTTTCTATGGATAGAAAGAAACATGGTCCAATATTATCTTTGACGCGCTATGTTCGCACATGTATGGATTCTTGCAAAGGTTATTTCTCAAAGAAATATTACTTCTATCAATAAGCTCTATTTGGTCATTCAGATTTTTAGACAAGATAGAATAAATTAATATTATTGGATTTTTTTTTTATCTCAACTGTATTTGGAATGATCTATTGGATTAACAGACATATATACCCATCTCGTGAAAAGAGAGAAAGAGTCATGCTGAGTCCATCATTCAGAGTGCGATTGCCATACAATTTTATCTAGGCTTACTCGACCCTAAGTGGTATGCTTTTTATGGTTGGTTCGTTGCCCTAATACAATCTATAATCACATAATAGCGGGGAAATATCATCATTTATACGAATTTGCACGTCATCCATATGACGTTGCCCTATAGGATTATAAAGTCGTGTGTACAAGAAATTATCATATTTTCTCGTCGGTGCTATTATTCTTGCCCTCCTTTTCCATTTAAAGTTGGGATATTCTCCAAAATTAAGAGACAATTAATGGACTCAAACCTAATGCCATGATACATTACATAAAATGCATCTTTAGTAACATAATGAGATTGATCTTGATATAGAACTTTTCTTTTTTTTAATAGAATTGGGGTTTCCTCAATATCTGGTTGAATACGAAGGAAACTCCCTGCAACCGATCTTCTAATTGGTAAGGTATAGGCACATACATCACTCACATCCAACCTAACTAAAATGAAATTTGTAAGATGTCCGTATTAACAATTCACTAATTGGAAAATCGGTTGGGGGAAGTTTCCTCTATTTACCTTTTTTCTTTCCCGTATATTGTTGGGCTAAACAAGAGTTCGTTTCGTGAAAATCTAATTGACTACTGAGCTTAGGCAAGAGCTGAGCGAGGCGCGGCGAGGACAGTTTTCAAGCGGTGAAAGCCTAACTCCCGCCGGAAACTTGACTGTGAATCACGGCTGCACTCGCCGGGAGTCGTCGAAACCGCTGCAGGAGGACGCATGGTCGCTGGACGGCTGCTGTGGTGTCAATGTTGATTCGGGTGATTTGCATGTAGACGCGACTGAAAGGGAGGAAAAGCCTACCCCGGTGTTGGAAGGCTTTACTGCGGGGCGGAGAACTGATGTCGGAGACGTGAGGGTCTTTCTCTCCTTCTCTCGGCTGTTGTGCCTCTTTGTCTTTCTTTTTCTCTTTGGCTTTTTGTATGTGCCCACCGCACGAGTCATTTGGGTGGTGCCTGGTGATTACCAGGCCATATGTTTGTGAAAGCTTCTTATGAAAAATCAAATTAATCACAAATAATAATTTGAGAGGAAGAGACACCAGAAGGTTCTTTCTCCCTTAATATTAGCAACTATTGTTCGGGCATGCGTAGTTGGATAATTGTGCGAGGTAAAGAAAATGAGTAGTTACATGAGGGAGCGGATGTGATGGTAGTTATTAGAGATAGAAAAAGCTTGTTCAACTATCTTTAATCAATTGCGAGAATAACAACCTATTTTAGGTCATAAAAAATAGAAAAACAAATAATTAGTAAAGAATTTCTGGCTCACAACCTGTTACTTTCACACTAATGCAAAACCGTTATGCTGGCAAAACCAATTGGAGATATAATGGGCTCGTTTGGTTTGGATTTGTGGAAATGGCCTTGAGAAAATTCAAACACCTTTAGGATAATGGGGTTTTCCAAAATGTTACACAATTTGGCAAATTGCAACTTTAAATAGTATTGGAAAATAGTTTTGACATAAATGTCATTTGGTAAAACCCATAGTTATAAAGGGCTTTTGCTATTTTTTTTAAATGAGAATTAAATTCGGTGGAAGTCGGCCACCAGCCAATTGCCGAATAATTGTCAGACGGCTAGATCTGGGCTGCCTGAGGTCGCGCAACCTCAGGCATTGCCTAGGTTGTGCCAAACGGCCAAATTTGGCCTCCAAATGACCAAATATGGCTGCTGACGACCACATCTAGCAGCCTGAGGTCATGCAAACCTCTAGCAAGGTGGCCTAAGGTCATATGACCTTTAGGTGTTGCTTGAGTCATGGGTCGTGCCACCCTAGGCGGTGGTTGCTGAGGATGTACGACCCCCAGGCGATGGTGGCGGTCACTTGAGAAGCCCAGCTCTTAGGTAGCAGATCAAGGAAGATAGACAAATGTGGATGAATGGGGAAGAAGATGAATAGTGAATTTGCATTTTCGAAATGCTGAAAACTCAAAGTAAGTCCCTACTTGCATTGGGCTTTCAACATTTAGAATGCTAGCATTTGGTTATAGGAGTCTTAAAAACACTTGCCAACTCAAAGTCTTTTGCAAAAGCTGAACCAAAGAGGCCAATAACTATATCCTTTGTTGTCTTTTCATTGTTTAGATAATGAGTCCTTTGAATTAGGGGTGATCAGGTCCAGGGTGGGTAGAGTCTAAATATGGACCATGTACCCGACCCTATTATAACTGGTTCCTCTTTTTTGGACTCTATACTCGACTATGTTTGTATTGGACCCTGTACCCAACCCATCATGTTTTTTCGATCCGGTTCCAAGGTCAACCTTGTTTCCACTGAACCTGTTTTGCAATCTTCCGATATCCTATACGACTTCGAATTTTATATTAATACGCGAGAAAATAACGTAATCCTCCTAATTTGTATTGAAACATTAAGCACTTGTAATAAATAAATACATGAACTTTTTGACTAAACGAAAAATTAAGGATCCACAAGGTTAATTATAATAAATAAAATCATAAGGAAAAGAATTAGCAACAAACATGAGTTTAATATTAGTCTTATTCCCACAACTATTACATGAAGCTACTCATTTATCCAAGTATAACTCTTCTTACAAAAGAGAAATTACGCGAGCCAATCCATATGATACATACGAATTTGGCGGCGCGAACACCGTCTATTTATTGGACGGTGCGAGAGGGAGCTGGTGAGGGAGGGAAGCAAGTGAGGAAGAGGAATAACAAAAGAGGAGTGCCATGTGTGTTTGAAAGAGTCAAGAGGAAAAACGTCGTGTGATTGCGGGAGTAAGAATAGAAATCGGGGGAAAAGAAAAGGGTTTTGGACCTCTACTTACAAAACCGGTTTCCGGGTGGGTAATCACTCGGAACTTGTTCCTAGACCGGTTTAAACCAGTTCCGAATTTTGGGAACCGGTTCCCTGACCAATTTCAAAGAGAACCGGTTCCCGACCCTATTTTCCGGGTGGGCCAGTCCGGGAACTGGGTATACCCAGTCCGGTTGCACACCCCTACTTTGAATAATTAAAGAGCATGGAGGGATTTAAGGGAAGCCCATGCGGATAGGTCTCAACCATATCCCCAAATTGGCCCATTAGAAACTCCAAGCCATTTAACCACGTGTTTGGTCTCTCTTCCTCTCTCACCACTTACAATTTTTACCGTGAACCTCTGCACTTTCTAAGCAATTATATCGTTTTCGAATATTACAGTACCTACTACATATCTTGTTTAGCCTTAAAACAAGATGCATTAAACTTACCAACATACTTAGAATTGATAAATCACTTATGGGTTTCTCAAGATTTAAAGGCTGGATCCATTCCTGTTAACAAATGTTTCAAGTGCAACATATTTACTTTGAAATAATTTGATTGTCAAAATATTGCTTACATATAACCGAGGACAGTCAATGCATTAATTGTTGTGAAGTTTCCTCATGTTGTTAATGATAAGTGCCCGGGGGCACTAGTTAACGAAATCTTTATGCAATTAACCTATGTATCTAAATGAAGGTTTGGTGTTGGAAGTAGGCTAAGATACATACCTTAAATAATAGAGGACAAGATGCTGGGTAGTATAAGAAACATAGAGGAAATTTTTAAAATGACAAGGCGTGCTATAATAAGCATAATGTGGTCAGTGAACGTGATGCTGGGTAGTATAAGAAATATAGAGGAAACTTTTAATATGACAAGGCGTGCTATATATTGTGGTGCTTTCATCGATTTATACAAAACCTTAATACGAATATCACATGTTCATGTAAATTGCTAATGCTTTCGCTTTGGTTAGTTTACCATTCGACCAGTAGAAAAATGTTGATGCAACATACCTATATGATAGAGTTTTATGATGCTTTCTTATTTTGCTTCGTTAGTTGTCCTATATTGTAAACTTCAAGAAGGTCATTTTTTAAATGACACAAGAGGTTTGGTTAATTGCGCACTAGTGGTAAATGTTCGGGCTAAATATATAGACACAATCAAAACAAAATTCTACGGTTATTGAAGGTTTCGGCTACACTTTAAAAAAAAACGTTCAAACTATGGGGCTTTTAAGCATTACAATCGATTTCAAGGCTTCTAGGTATTCACTCTCGAGGAAAAAAAAAGTCAAAGGGTAAATTACCTCAAGTAAAATGTAATTGGCCCATAATCCTTGGATGGATTTGCCCTTCATAATGTAATTAAATTAGTCACGCGACAAGCTTACGCCAAAGTGCACACCTGAGGAGGACATTTCAAACAATATGAAGACTTCAGAGGGCATATGACAAAAATTAAAAGTCAAGGGGGAAATTTGTATTTAGTGTTAAAATCTCATGGGAGCAAAGCATAGTTCGCCTTACATGTCAGACGTCAATTATGTCGGCGATGACCGCTGGACAAGCAAGAGGCCTATTGCTGGACTAGAAACAACTTCAGGGACGACATGACTCGATGACGTTCCTAACGAAAATCATTCGTCCGACCAGACACAATCAACAAAAACTCGGATTTCATGGAGATCACCTAAAACTCACCATTATAAAAGATCAAGACAAGTAAATCACCCTATATTCTTTGCAAATTCTGTCGTACGTTCTCAATCTCGTCTTAGTTTCCTTTTGTATCCCTCCCAACTCCATGTGCCATAAACCATGGTGATAAACCACCACGCCGAGCAAACGACATGCAAAAATGAAGAGAGAAACGAGAAAAGCGTGGACTGCGCCTGTTCTATCAACAGGATAAAAAACTTTGAACACATTATATCCCAAAAATAGAGGCAAGAAAAGTAATGAGAAATCAAATCCGTTATAAAAGACAATCTGAGAGCCTCCTTATTAATTATAGCTAGTAATTACTCTTTGATTAAGTAGCCCGGCAATCAGCCTGTTTGGTTGGGATGTCGGGATAGCAAAATGACAAAGACTACTCTTAATTAGCAGGTGCATCAGACCTAGTGCGCAATAATCAAGAATGAATTTCGAGCTAAAAGAGGAACAAAATATACTGAAAGATTCAACTACGTGTTGAAGTGATGGATTTATGAGATGGGCTTAAGGCCCATCCGCTCAAGTTGGGCCCAAAAAGGCCCGGCCCACGGGAATAGGGCCCGTGGAGGGGGAAGGTATAAAAGGAAGGAGAGAGAGAGAGAGAAGACACCTCTTGGCATAACGTACGTTCCTTTCTCTCTCTTTTTCTCCCAAACGCTCAAGGCGACGCCGTTTCCCTTTTCAAGGCGAATTGACATCATCGGGGCCAGAATTTCTTCCTCTTCTTCGGCATTAGTGTTTAATCTGTGGCTAACAAGGTACGCTCGAATCCGTGGTGTGCTTTACGATCGGTGATGCGTGTTTTCCCGGGCTTCGTCTTCCGCATTGATTTAGGGGTTCGATTCGGTGTCGAATCCGGTTTTCGGGAATCTGTTATTCCCAACATTGGTATCAGAGCCCTAGTTCACGTTTTTCCCGATCAATTCTGATGTTTTTGATTGATTTTTCAAGAAATTACTTCGGCCGTACGGAACCGGGCGAAAATCTTGACACCCGAGCGCTTTTCGGCCTTTTTTCTGAGTTTTCGTAAGTCGAAATCAAATTCTGAAGGAACTGGGAGAAACACGACGTCGAGACGAGTCCGGCGATGTGTTGATCACCGCCGGGAGCCGCCGCACGCGCCCACACGCGCGGCCGGAAGGCGCTTGCGCGGGGCGCGACGCGGGAAGCGGGGGCCCGCTGGCCGCCGGCGCGTGCGCCGGCCGCCAGCGCGTGCGCCACACGCGCCGGTGGCGAACCGGCACGTGCACGCCGGCGGCCGGCGAACCGGCACGCGCCGGTCCACGGACCGACGCGTGCGACGTCATCGCCAATGACGGTTGGCCGGCCGGTAACCGACCGCAACCCGACCCGACTCGATCGGCTGGCGCGTGCCGCGCACGTGCGGTTGACGCCCGTGTGACGTCAGCCACCCCACGCGCGCGGCACGGCCAGTCCGACCGCCCCGACCGGTCCGACCCGCGCGCCCGTTGACCCGACCCGTTGACCGTTGACTCGAAAAAAAAAAAAAAAAAAGGAATTTGTTTTCTTTTTCAGTCATGCCTATGTGGGTTATAAGTAATCCATTTTTTATTCTGTATTTGTTGCATGAATTTTGGAAAATTATGTATTTTCTCTTATATTAATTATGGATTATAAGTGATCCATTTTTAATTCTGCATTTGTTGCAGGAACTATGATGCGTTATGCAAGGATACCTGCAATCCCGAGAACGGACGAGGGAAATGCAAGACTTAAGAGGCGATGACGAGTTAGGCGATTATCAGTGGCATGACGGTGATTTAGTATCACATGTGGTCAGGGTCAATCAAATGATACAGGAAATCATCTGGAATGGTTATCTTATGCCGGATTTTGAGAAGGTGCCGACTTTGATGAACACTCTTCCACCTGAATGGCAAGCAGTGTTGGATCGGCTATGGGAGGTCAACGTGGTCCCGGGTTATAGGAGGCTGGTGGAAGCTTTTGTAAGAGAGCACTATAGGATTGAGTTGGCCAAAACTTCAACCCTTAGATAGAGCGCCACATGGCGCCGAGTGAATGCGCCTTGGAGGTGACATGAAAGCTCTCCAAAAGTTTTTCCATGGTTGGCAAATGTGTCTTCAGTTTTCTCAGATATTATGGCTGATAGATTAGAAGGGACATTCCCTATTTATTTCTTTGATTAATTGTGTAATGATTACTACCTAATTGTGTTAATTGAAAGCATTATTGTTTTTTAATTGTATGTCAATTATCGTTGCTTTCTATTATTGCTGGTTCTTTGTGGGTAATTAGTGTGGGTAGTAATAGAAGTTTTTGTAACTTCATAGAATTTATTTGCATAAGATAATTATATTAATAATAATTTTAAGTTAGGATTTTTTGGAGGATGATTGGAAACATAGTGACCTTTTGATTCTGAAGCCTTACTTGAAATTATTTATTAATATGATGGGTCTATGCAAATAGAGATGCATAAATGATAGGCATTAATTATTCGTGCATGTATGTCTGATGTGTTCAGATCGATGGTTTCAGCAACTAAGAACGTGATTGCTGATATGAACGGCAATAATTATGAAATATTGAATATAAAGATTCAATATGTGATTGGAAAAGCAAGAAGCACTAGAAGCTATTGACCACATTATGGAAGATCTTGAGGATGTCGTGTACCACCTTGAGCTAGTAGAGGACCGCTTAACGGTATTTGAGCCGAAGATAGACATTTGCTATGCTGGTTCTAGCTTAGAAAGGGCTTTGTGCTCTAAGCACAAATGTATTGATTCGTTCAATATGTATGAATGCAAATGATCAAGTCCTTATTGTAAGAAATCAAGAATTAACCAACAAGAGAGAGGAAAGCGTCCTCAAGTGAAGAAAATGTCAAGGGTGTGATGTTACAATTGTGACAAGAGAAGTCACTATGCTCGCGACTGTCATGAGCCAAAGAAGGAATGCACCTCTTGTACATTTGAGAATTTTGCTTATGTGTCAAGTTCTGCATTATAGGCTGAATCCAATCCTTTGTGGAATGTAGATTCAGGAGCGACATACCATGTAGCAAAGGATAGAGGATCCTTTGTGGAATTCCGACGAGTCCCAACTGGAACTGAGTGGATCCATATTGGAAATAACTCCAGAACTGAAGTTAAAGGGATTGGCACCTGCCAATTGAACATGCATGGTGGATGCATCTTGATGTTCTATATGCTCTGGAGATTCGTCGAAATTTAGTGTCTGTCTTAGTGTTGGTTAAGCTTGTTTTTGGTATGAACTTCTATAATAAATGTGTAGATTTGTGTTTAGATACAAACTACTATGGTTGTGGTCACTTTCTAGATGGTTTTATTGTACTAAACGTTGACTGTGATGATGTCAATATGTTATCCCCTTGTTTCACGTCTTCTATCTTATATGATAATGATGTGAATATGAGGGCATGCTTGACTTGGTCATATGGGCCAACAACATATGAAAAGACTAGCCAAAAAGGGCTTGTTGGGCAATATTGAAAAAGTTGATTTGTCCATATGTGAGCATTGCCTAGTAGGGAAAATGACAAGGAGACAATTTGGAAAAGGTAAAAGAGCTGAATTTCCTCGGCATTTAATCCATTTGGACGTCTGTGGTTCAATGAATGTGAGAGGAAGGCAATGGGCTGTTTGTTCCATCACTTTTATAGATGATTCTACTTGATTCGGATATGTCTATTTGATTTCTCATAAATCTGAAGCATAAGTTTTTTAGAAGGTTTATGAACCTGGTAGAAAATCAATTAGACAGGAAAATAAAGGTATTTAGATCCGATCGAGGTTGAGAATATTTATCTGATAAGTTCAGAAAATTATGTGATGAAAAAAGGAATAGAAAGATAGTTGTCTATTCCATATACTCATCAACAAAATGGTGTTGCAGAGAGAAGAAACAGAACCTTACTAGAATGGTTAGGTCCATGAAGGCGCATGCTAACTTACCCATCACTTTATGGAGTGATGTGTTGTTAACTGCTGCCTATATACTTAACCGGGTGCCTTCTAAATCGGTTATTTCCACTTCATATGAGTTATGGACAGTTAGAACACCAGACTTAAGTTTTCTTAAGCCATGAGGTTGTGCTGCCTATATTCATGAGTCCTCTCACAAGTTTGGGAAATTGGGTCCCAAAGAAAATAAGAGTATTTTCATGAGATACTGCGAACACTCAAACAGGTATGTGTTCATAGATGAGCAGGAAAGTGGGAGTATAACTGAATTTGAATCACGAGATGTCACATCCTTAGTGGATGAATTTTCTAAGAGGGGCGAAATAAGGGAAAATAACTCCCTATTTGAAACATTGGATTAAGATAATGATATCAGTGGAGTTCGTCCAAGTGGGAGTAATATGAGATGTAATGAATTGAATTCAACTCATTCTCAATTGCAACCACCTGATGGGACAACATCATCATTACCTAATCCAAGTGGGAGCATGATGGGGAATGATGTGCTAAGTGTACAATCTCCCATACGGTGAACAAGTCGCCAAAGTATTCCCCGTCGATGTTTTGACATTGAAAGGGAAACTTTTATGGTTGCTCCACAAGATGAGGATGAGTCAAGAAATATTAATGAGGCTCTGAACTGCCCTAATAAGGAGAAATGGATTCATGCAATGAAAGAGGAAATGGAGTCAATGAAATCAAACCAAGTCTGGGAACTGGTTGATCTTCCAAAAGGACGCGAGCTATAGGAACAAGTAGGTTCTCTAAATAAAGCGAAAGGCTGATGGCTCAATAGAAAGGCATAAGGCTCGCCTTGTGGCGAAGAGTATAATCAACAGGAAGAAATTGATTATGAAAATACATTTTCTCCTGTAGTGAGATTTACCTTGATTTGCATTATTCTGGCAATAATGACTAGTATGGATCTTGAGTTACATCAAATGGATGTAAAGACTGCTTTCCTCAATGGAGAATTAGAGGAAGGAACATATGTGGAACAACCTGCTGGTTTCATAATGAAAGGCCAAAAGGAAAATGTATGTCGACTTTGTGGGTCGATATATAGTCTTAAGCAGTCATCGAGACAAAGGTATATACATTTTCATAATGCCATAGTGGCATATGATTTTACAATGATTGACGAGGATCATTGTGTATATACCAATAGATCCAATGATCAATTTGTGATCATATCATTATATGTTGATGATATACTAATTGCCGGAAGCAATATGGAGTTGGTTAATACTGTCAAGAGATGGTTGTTTTCCAACTTTGAGTTGAAGGATATGGGATTGTAAACCCATAGACACTCCTATTGCAAAAGGTGAAGGATTGAGCCATAAACTGTGTCCAAGGACTCCACAAGAGAAGGAACAAATGAAACATGTTCTTTACGCTAGTGCTATTGGGAGCTTAATGTATGCTATGATGTGTACAACACCCGACATATGCTTTACAATTGGAATTGTGAGTAGATACCAATCCAATCTAGGTCAAGCACAATGGAAAGCCGTTAAGAGAATACTAAGGTATCTAAAGGGGACTGCTGATCATACGTTGAGTTATTAAGGAAAGGATCTGCAACTCAAAGGCTATTCTAATACTGATTGGAGAGGAGATTTAAATGAAAGGAAATCACCTCTGGGTTTGTTTTCTTACCGAATAATGGCACCATATGTTGGAGCAGTAAGAAACAGAAATATATAGCCTTATCCACGATGTAAGTTGAGTTCGTGGCATTATCAGCAGCAATATAAGAAGATGTTTGGCTTAAGAGATTTTTTGGATCATTTAGGTGTTATTGGAAGTGCTGCAGATTCATTGTTGGTTAATCGTGGTAGCCAAGCAGCAAAAAGCGTATACCAAAGATCCAAAATATCATGGCAAGACCAAACCTATAGATAGCAAGTATAATCTTGTCAAGGATATGGTTGCACGAAAAGATGTGAACTTAGAGTACATACTACGCATGGAATGGTAGCAGATCCCATGACAAAGCCAATACCTAGAGATGTGTTTTGTGGCCATATGAAATCTCTAGGATTGCGTAGAGACTGATGTACTGAATATTATATTTTCCCTAAGTGTTCACAATTTGATGAATTTGTGTTTTCATCATTAATGCCTATGAATCTTTGTTTAATCTTTATGCATCTTAATGCTTAGTGCATTACTTTAAGTTGAGAAGTATGTCGGACAGATATAAGATTAGCCCACTCACACGGGTAATCGCCCTCGTTTCTTGTGTGATAAATAGAGATGAGACTGTTTTTAAGCTTATTATCTAGGTGATAATCGAGAGCTCAAGCTTAAAACACGTATGTCGCCTTAATCTGGGTGTTAAGATGAGGACATAATACTTACTATGTCCGAAAGTGAAATACCCAACATATTTTACTTTATCTGTCTAAGATGCCAGATGTGAGTTCTG
The DNA here is from genome assembly GCA_017140615.1 of Eucalyptus cladocalyx. Lineage (NCBI taxonomy): Eukaryota > Viridiplantae > Streptophyta > Magnoliopsida > Myrtales > Myrtaceae > Eucalyptus > Eucalyptus cladocalyx. The sequence goes on along the minus strand of CM029524.1, from coordinate 14,905,816 downwards.
ATGAATTTTATGAATGAGTAGATATGTGAACTCAAGTTAGACATTGGGTATGTCTGAACTATCATCTGTACGGTATTGAAAAGTGTAGACATACGCTCCATGGGAAAGGAGTTAATACCGTAATACGTATTTCATACTACGTATGCATGAGACGACCAATAAGAGTGGCAAAAGTTTGATCTCAATTTTTATGTCGTGTGAGACTCTTGAGGAAGAGAGTTCCTCAATTTCTTAGTCCCCTCATGACTCTTACTTATTCTCAAGATTTCTATTTAGTGTTTGCTATCTTAGGATGTTGCCAATGGTCATGAGTTTGATTCGATCTAATGGGGCATTTCTAGAAAAGCAAGCTGGACTGAAATTGAGAGTTTGAAGGAAAGAGGAAGATCGTTTTTGGAGAGTCACATTGTAGTTTTGTATTCACCGGTTAACCAATTATGACTGTCTTTGTGATAATCATAATTGTGAATACAATATATATATCATTGTTTGAAAGAGATCAAGAGAGATATAAATGTGATCGATCGATCTAGGGTACGCATACTAAATCTACTCAGGATATGATGCCTATTATGAGCTGCTATATATTCCTAACAGATGTATGGCAACGAGCTCTCAAAGTATGCTGGTCGCACGGATTATTCACCGGTATGAATGTTGAAGAGAGGAAAAGAGGATTATGTTCGGCCCACCATGTTAAGTGAGAGTCTATGATGGTTTTTTCTCTGATGGGGCTGAGTAGGGCCTGTCCGCCCATGTTGGTTTTGCACCACCATGTGCGAGTGGGAGATGATGGATTTATGAGATGGGCTTAAGGCCCATCCACTCAAGTTGGGCCCAAAAAGGCCCGGCCCACGGGAATAAGGCTCGTGGAGGGGGAAGGTATAAAAGGAAGGAGAGAGAGAGAGAGAGAAGACACCTCTTGGCATAACGTACGTTCCTTTCTCTCTCTTTTTCTCCCAAACGCTCAAGGCGACGCCGTTTCCCTTTTCAAGTCGAATTAACATCATCGGGGCCAGAATTTCTTCCTCTTCTTCGGCATTGGTGTTTAATCTGTGGCTAACAAGGTACGCTCGAATCCGTGGTGTGCTTTACGATCGGTGATGCGTGTTTTCCCGGGCTTCGTCTTCCGCATTGATTTAGGGGTTCGATTCGGTGTCGAATCTGGTTTTCGGGGATCTGTTATTCCCAACATGAAGAAACTAGATTCGGGCCCCCAAATATTCTGTAAGATTCAACTATATGTCGTTAGCTTTCTGCGCCCAAAAAATAATGACTAACTTGAATTTGATAAGTACATGATTCCGAAATCTTGCTGAAGAAGCAAGGTTCTAGTCGGCATGGATGAAGCTCTCATAAGTAGTCCTGTTGAGCGTCTTCAAGACGTCATTCTAGTTCTTGATACGGTCCGACAATGGTCCACTATGTATCTTGATCTAGTGGCTTGTCAAATCCTTCGTCGGCAGGCTGAGGAACTCTTGTACTTCATTTAACTTCTGCACAAGAGTGGAGAAATGAACATTAATGTAACATTGGAGATAAGTCAATTTTTATAGAAGTGAAACTAGCAACAGTAGCTTTCAAATGAGAAGCAATCGCAACCGATTTAGTATAACACTTCAGTTCATCATCATAAACTAGACTTCAAGTAGAAAGTTATATACTTTGGGCTGTTTTGACAGGATTCGCAGTATAATGCTGCACTGTAGAAGTGATCTGTTTGATTTAAGGGTTCTCGCGAGATGTCATGGTACGAGGCACTTTAGTGCATTTCTTCATGGGATCTTGGTAGTATGTCAAAACCTTGAAAACGGTCAACTCCATTGCCTTGAAATCATTGACCAAGGATGAGGAGTTGATTGTAAATTTGCACCGCGAGTGTCACAGCCTGCAGCCAATATCCAGGAAATGCATTCATGTATCAGTGTGCTAAGATGAGTGAATGTGGGCATGTGCCTATAGTCGCGTGCCCTCTGGGCGAATGTGTCTGTAGAGAGAGAGAGAGAGAGAGAGAGAGAGAGAGAGAGAGAGAAGAGACCTTTTGAGGAGAATGGACGTGGGACTTATGGGTTCCATTCAACAATTTAGCATAGCGGTCATAAGAATTTACTAGCACTGAAACCATGCAGCGCATAAGATTTCTACGGCAGAGGAAAATTACAGAAACATGTTGGTGGGTAAAGTACTGCCAAATTTCTACATGGTGATCCATCATTCCCTACATGAATTGTAAGCATGAAATGCTCAATTTCCTAAAATTATCCACCAACAATTTGACAAGAAGCAACATTTTGCTGCATCAACAATCTAGAAATAAGAAAAAATATACTTGCCCAGCACCATCATAAAGCTTAGGTAATTGCATTTGCAAAATGTGTATGCCCTCAAATGCTTATTTGTAACATGTAATTTGATTGGATTTAGATGATGATTTCATTTGTGCACAACCTTCTTATTCCTTGTTTTTTCGTTCGCCAAAGTGGTACCCAGCTTCTAAACCAACAAGCTTTTGGAGAAAAAGTCTCCTTTGGCATAATCCTAGGGTTTCCAAAAATTCTGAAAATTTCAAGGGGTGAGCATTTTCTTTCATGCATTTGCAGCACACTATAGATTTCAGCAGAATTACATGTATCAAAGACTCGTCACCAATGAGATAGTTAGTATAAGCACCTAGAGGGGGGTGAATAGGTGTAGAAACAATTTCTCGAGATACGAAAGCGATACTAGGCAGACGATAGAAAGGAAGATCTCCAAAACAGATTATGATCAAAGTAAAGCAGAGAGTAGGGAAGAGAAAATTGAACACAAGGTTTATAGTGGTTCGGCTTATTCCAAGCCTACGTCCATTCTTCCGCACTGACAGCCCACCGGCTGGATTTTACTATGAACAAAAGAGATGTTACAGCACAGCTTTCCCTTGATTCCACAATGTAGATATTCTACTACACTTCCTCAAGGTTTCTCACGAATATAGACTCTCTTTTGCGTACAAAATTTTGCTCAAATGAATTGACTAAGAACAAAGAGCTTCAGACTTTGGAATTCTTCTATCGTGCACACCTCGAACAACTGGAACGTCTTCCTTTTATACTCCTTTGTGCCATCATACCCGTTGGCACTTACCAAAGGAATTCTTCCAATCTACTCGTTGGACAGAATCAATTAGGAAGATTATTCAAGCTATTAAAGGAACATGTCAATAGCCCATCAATCCTGTTCACCCATACAATCAGGATCTCGATTTCCATAAATATAACCTTCCAAGAATATTTCGCCAATCATCGGATCCTTAATCTCCAAATCAATCATGATCAAATAAAGGATTCCATTATGTCATATCCAGCCAAGAGATCTTCTCCAGTCGATAATGTTACATCCTTAATAAAACATCCAGTTCTGGATAACCTTTCTTCAACAGATTAGAAACTATCGATGAGGATAGACTTTGAATCTTGAGTCTAGCTGTCCGAAGGTCTTCAGACTTTAAATAGTAGAGTCTGCAAATCTTCATACTAGACTGATGGAAATGTTTTGTCAGCTTCAAAATATTCCAGAAATATTTCTCCAACAACCAATTCATGTCTCTGCTAAAGGATTCACCTTATAGAGTCCTATGCTCTAAAGGACTATGGAGTGCTCTTTGATCCAGTAATACCACAATATTCCATCCCCACCTTCTTCGTACATTCTATCTTTAGTGACACATAACCCAAATTATAGTAGTTTCATCGATCCATTTGGATCGAAAAATTTGAGTTCAATTGAATAAATTCACAAATGATGTCCTGATATTTACCTGATTAAGCATCCACTTGAAGCCAACTGCAGCAGAGCACCCATTCTGGGAAGTGCTGCAAAACCAACCCAAGCTATCAACTTTGTCAAATCGAGGAAACATTCTTCCTCTGATCCATTATGGAAAAAATCTCCCCACTGGAGCTTCACATCGGAATGGCTAGTTAGGAGCGTCTTGAACCACCCCCTACTGATCTCTGTGTCGGTACGATAATGAGATATCATACTGAGTTATCTGCACAGTTAGCCCTCATATTAATTAACATCGAAATCAGGCGGAACCTAGCGAATCATCATTTCATTAACAACAAAATCCTCGTTTTATTTTGTCATTTGTTACCTGCTAAAAGTTTTGGGTTTTGGATAATGGATTGAAGGCTTATCGTATTGTTTCATGCCATGGAGCTCGCAAGGTTCCTCGGGGATTTGGATGTTTATGAGATTTGGCTTGGCGAGTTATTCACTTAGACAAATCGAGCATGTGTATGTTGAAGATATGTTTGTAGTTTGGAGATTTTGATTCTAATTGATAATTGATTCTGATTGATGATTTGTATTGGTTGTAATTGATAGGATAATGTGGATTTTTTAGGACTAAAAAGATTAGGAAAAATCATTTACTTTTTTATTGAATGTCTTGTACGGTATATGCATGGTTGTATCATATACAGAAAACAATGAAGAAGAAGATACAATTTTCCACACACGAAATTTCACATTCTATCTCTCGGTATTCTTTCTTCTCGATTTGTGACATGGTATCAGAGCGTGTCTTGATCCTGGCATAGCTTCTGCGCCTGAAATAGTCTATGTCCGTTCCCCTTTCTTTCTCTATCTCTTCCCTGTTTCCTGTTGCTGCAACACTCGTAGAACAGGACAGCTTCCATTCACCTTTCTTTCTTCAAAAGCAAATCTGCAAAATAGTTTTTTTAGAAAATCGTCCTCATGACAAACCCACAGACTCTTACCTCGGGATCCAGTGATCAGCTTGTAGGGGAAGCAACACCACCAATCTCGTAGATCCAGGAATCATCATCTGCTGTCATCATTTCCAAAGAACAAAGGCAGCCACAGACTCAAATGCAGCATGCACAATGGGTACCTATTCCGGCTTAGGCAAATTTGGGGCAACCCTATTTAGGCCAACCTTACCAATGGGTACCACATCCTTGGTACTATGGGATCAACCCAAATGCATCATTGCCGGGATTTCGATCTGATGGAGGCCTACCAGCCAACAACGGGGCAGGCACAAACACCAGTTCACAGCAGATGGGCGGATCAATCGAACCGGGCATGGGAACAAATCCCTACCCGGGTTTGGGTTCTTTTTTTCAAATACAGGTAACACGATCGGATCTGAGGGGTCGGGTTTAGGAGCAAACCCATACCCGAATCCACCACCAAGTCTCTTCCCGTACCAGATCTACGCTGCCAGTAGTCGCCCGGAGCCCGGCAACCCTCTATTCACAACAAATGCCGACGGACCAGAACTGAAGATCATTGCCCAACAGTTAACTGGACCAGATAATTACTCGAGTTGGTCACGCGAGTTTTGGCGTGCTCTGGTAACGAAAGATAAGGAGGGCTTCATTGACGGAACAGTTCCAATTCCGTCCGACGAACGTCTAGCGCGGCTTTGGAAAAAGTGTAATCAGCTAGTCATAACGTGGATCGGAAACACTCTCACCTCCGAAGTCGCAGCAGGTCTTCCCCCAACAGAGGACTCAAAACAAATGTGGGAAAACATCAAGGAGATGTATGGAAAATTAGATCAAGTCAAAATTTTCTCCTCGACGCAACAGATCTCGAGTTTAGAGCATGAAAATATGACTGTTGCTGCAATTTTTAACAAACTTTCAAGTCTGTGGAACAAATTGGAAGCGGCTGAAGAAAGATTTGACTGGCTGGAGCCAATTTTGCAGCAATACAAAAAAAATGAGAGACAGGGAGAAGGCAATAAGATTCCTTCTCATATTGAATGAGTCTTACTTTTCGTTTTGACCGCAGATTTTAACCATGGAGCCGATGCCAAACCTTGGCCGCATCTACCAGCTCGCTATCCAGGAGGAGAGCCAGCAGAGAGTAGCAGATCTCGGTAAAGAAGGCGAAAGTGTGGCTCTGGCGGCAAGGGTTTCCCCTCACCTGCTACAGAAAACCACAGGAGGAAGAAAATTTAGGGTTCCACGAAGGAACCGCAGGAGGGAGAGAGGGTCGAGGACCCAATTTAGGGTTTCACGAAAACCCTAGGCCTTTTATACGGTCAATTGATGGCCGTGATTTCTCTGGCCGATCCGACGGCTCAAGATCGATTCTCGGGGCTACTGGATCCGACGGCTCATAGAAAGGCGCGACTCCTGAATCAAATGGTCCATGAGCTGGGGGCTTCTATAGCTCCGAAGGCCCACGCGGGTAGTTTATTTCTAGGCCCGACAGCCCAAGAGGCCAATTTTTCGCAGCATCTAAAGACCCATATGGGGGTATGGCAGCCCATGCCGTGAGCAGGCCCTCATCATTTATAAAACACAACAATCACAAGGGAAATGGTAAGCTCTATTGTGAATATTGTAAACGCCCGCATCACACAATTGAAAATTGTTGGAAATTACACGGTAGACCGGGAGAAAAAGAAAAGGGAAAGTTTTCAACTGTCTTTCAGGTGACAGGAAATTCAGCTGACAAGTCAATTACTCATGGGGAATATCAAGAGCTGATGGAAGCTCTGAAGAAATTGGATCCTTCTGACAAGGCAGGAAGTTTCACAGGTATTTCTTACTGCCTTATGAATTCAATTTCAAATTATGAATGGATCATTGATACAGGAGCTAGTGATCATATTGTTTGCAATCCAAAATTCTTTTCCAATGTCAATAAGTTATCTTATCCAATCTCAATCAGCTCCCCAATAGAAGTAATACACATGTTGGAATGACTAGCACTATGAAACTTAGTTCACTCATTACCCTAAAAAATGTCCTTTATGTCCCCATTTTCCACTTTAATCTCATATCAGTCTCTCGAGTTTGTGAAGAAAATTCTTGTCGTGTCGTTTTTTACCATGACAAATGTTTATTTCAAGCCCTTTTGACTGGCAAACTGATGGGCTTGGGTAGAGTCTATCAAGGATTGTATTTCTGGGTTGATATTCCAGACAATTTTACATTATCCTCTGTTACATTCAATAAATCGTTGTGTAACACTGTTGCCAATGAAAGAAATTTTCTTTATCATAAAAGATTGGGTCACACTACTTCTATGTCTGTAGAAGATATGAGAACTGGTCGTCCATTCCTATCGGAAGAAGATCTATCTACTGGAGAATCTATTCTCATTAGCTCCCCTCCAAAAAATCAGATAGTAGATACAGAATTGTCTTCACCATTGCCCTCACCACTGCCCAATGGTTCATATGACGACATTTCTAATCGGGAACAACTCATGGAACAGCAATCCCAGGAGACAAATAGCGAAGAGTCTAGAAGTATTGAAGAATCATCCTTAAAGATATCGGATGAGCCACCTCGACGATCAGGTCGAATAATTCGTCCACCAACCTGGACCAAAGATTATGTTTGTTCCTCATCACTATCATCATGTACACGTTATCCTATATCATCATATGTGTCTTTCAATCGCTTGTCGTAAGATCATTTATGCTGCATTAGCCGAATTTCTGAGGAAAAAGAACCTTCAAATTATGATGAGGCTATACAAGATGATCGCTGGCAAAAGGCGATGGAGGTGGAACTTAAGGCCTTGATTGATAATCACACTTGGGATATTGTGTCTTTACCTTCTGATCGTAAACCCATGGTATGTAAATGGGTCTATAAGATAAAATATAGAGCAGATGACTCTGTGGAACGATACAAGGCTCGGCTGGTGGCCAAGGGATTTACACAACAAGAAGGTTTTGACTACCATGAGACATTTTCTCCAGTTGCCAAAGACGTCACAGTCCGTTCTTTCTTATCAGTTGTTGCCTTTCGCAACTGGTCATTGCATCAAATGGATGTCCACAATGCTTTTCTTCATGGAGATCTAGAAGAGGAGATTTACATGGACCTTCCACAAGGATTACAGAGACAGGGGGAGTCTAAGGTATGTCGTCTCCGCAAATCTCTTTATGGATTGAAACAGGCTTCTCGACAGTGTTTACTACTGCACTTATGGGAGCAGGGTTTCAGCAATCCAAATTACACATTGTTCACTTGGGCAAAAGGTGCGTCAGCCATATACTTGATGATTTATGTTGATGACATACTCATTATGGGAAATGATGATTCTACAATAAAGAAGTTAAAGGACTACCTACATTTGTCTTTTCACATCAAAGACTTAGGGTCGCCTAAGTATTTTCTTGGGATAGAGATAGCTCGCTCTGATCTGGGGATTTCCCTTAATCAATGAAAGTTTGTGAGATTATATCAGAAGCGGGACTATCAGGATGCAAACCAGCAATCATTCCAATCGAACAGAATGCCAAATTGACCAGTGTTGACTATGATGATGGAACGTTGCCCTCCTCTGATGACCCACTGTTGAAAGACCCGACAAGCTATCAAAGACTTGTTGGGAAGCTTATCTACCTCACTATGACTCGGCCAGATATTTGTTATGCAATACAAACTCTCAGTCAGTTCATGCACAGCCCAAAGCTATCACACATGAATGCAGCTTTGAAAGTGGTGAAATACCTGAAGAGTTGTCCAGGACTAGGAATACTCCTTTCCAGAAGATGTAATATGGAGATGACAGCCTATTGTGATGCAGATTACACCACATGTCCTATGAGTAAGAGGTCTATCACTAGTTTTTGCATCAAATTTGGGGAGTCACTGCTTTCATGGAAAACAAAGAAACAATCCACTGTATCTTTGTCATTAGCAGAGGCTGAGTATAGATCCATGGCAAAGACAGTTTGTGAGATAGTGTGGCTTCGAAGTTTGCTTCTAGACCTTGGGTACAAGTTAAAAGTCCGACATTACTCTTCTGTGACAATGATTCAGCACTCAAGCTTGCGGCGAATCCTATACTACATGAAAGGACAAAGCATATAGAAGTCGATTGCCACTTTACTCGAGAGAAGATCAAAGAATGAATCATCGAAACCAGAAGGATAAGGACCATGGAACAACCAGCAGATATTTTCACTAAACGCCTTTGTCAGAGACAGCATACATATCTTCTGAACAAGCTGGGCGTCTTGGATATATACAAGCCACCAGCTTGAGGGAGAGTGTTGAAGATATGTTTGGAGATTTTGATTGATAATTGATTCTGATTGATGATTTGTATTGGTTGTAATTGATAGGATAATGTGGATATTTTAGGACTAGAAAGATTAGGAAAAATCATTTACTTTTTTATTGAAGGTCTTGTACGGTATATACATGGTTGTATCATATACATAAAACAATGAAGAAGAAGATACAATTTTCCGCACACGAAATTTCACATTCTCTCTCGGTATTCTTTCTTCTCGATTTGTGACAATGTACACCCCACAAAACAGTGAAAATGCCAAAACTATTATCCAATATACTATAGGCGATTTCTTGGGAGGATTAACAATCAAAGTGTCCTGTCAAGCATAAAATAAAATAAAAAGAGTAAATGCCATCAGACAAAAATATATATACCATCGGACAGAAACATGACCTCAGAGCATGGTGTTAGCAATAACAATAAAATAAAAATAAAAAACTATGCAGGAAAAATCACTAGAGGAAATCAATGCATGTGAAGTTAATAGAATTAATTAGGCAGTGCAGGGAAATAATTAAAGGTAGATTTAAGTTTTGATCCAGAAGTAAAATCAGTGAACTGCCCAATTACTGGTACAGGGCAACAAAGTGATTAGCTCAATAAGATCAGTACGACTTGAGATTAACATTTCTGATCTGAATTTGAGTTGTTTTTCTCTTCCTAACTCAAAACACGAAAACAAGAATAACGCATCAACAACTTCAACAAATAAATCCTGCTTCATACACCGTGAAAAGCAACTATTTTTAGACATAATACAGTGAGAAGATGAATTTTTAAGAAAACCCATCTCTCTTCGGCCAAGTTAAGCAATAAAGTAACATGTTTAAACTTTCCCCCGGCCCACCCGTGATAGGAAACTTTTCTGATGGTGGGTTCATCTTGGGAGAACCGAAATTCAACGAGTCATGGAGAACGACATTCCACTGGACTACATAATGATTGGTTGAACTTTTGCAATCAAATCCCACTGGATTTTAACTTCCTAGCCAATCCTGGTTATTGGACAAATCGTAGTGGCATGGAGCTATCACATCATAAGCCAAATATCCTAGGAAACTTCTTTTTCCTTTTGTGGTAATCAAATATCCTGGAAATCTTCACGTTGAGTATTAGATGACAAACTTGTTAAGCGAACAAACAAGGTGAAGGAGTTGTGGAAAGGTAACATGCATACATAAGAGAACTCACAAACGGAGGAACGGAGAGCACAACAAATTTGACTCCATTGATAATTCTTACTATGATACCATATTAAAACCGAACATATTGTCATAAGTGTCCATTTGTGTATACTTAAAGAAAGTACTCTATACTATATTTAGTTTCCCTTCAAAATTTTAATATAGTATTAAAAAGTTTAAACCATTCTAAATAGATCTTAATAAGTTACTAAAGCATGGCGTGAGCTGTACTTTGAATCTATAGAACTCTAACCAATTAATAAATACAAATTCATGATACTGTCAGGTGGCATTATATAAAACCTCACACATAGTCGGGGATTAAGGGTGCGTTTGGTTCTCAGTATTCCCAAGAGGCTTTCAACCTTCAAAGCCCTTTGAAATAACTTTCAAGTAAAAGTCAGCATTGGGAAAGCGAAAACCCAGATTAATAGGAACTAGTTTTGAGCTTTTAACATTTGGTCAAATGTTGAAACTTTTTTTTCCAAAACTATCCTTACTTATTCTTCAAATTTTTGATTTTACCCTCGTTATTATTTTTTTAAATGCCAAAATAATGCTAAAAATATATATATAAATGCTAAAAAATTAAATATATTTTGTTCCTTTTAAAAAAATTATTTATATATTTGATTTTTTTTTAGCATTATTGTCAAAAATTATATTTAAAAAGTTGCATGCATTATTTTTTTTTCAATTTTAAACAAATAAAAATTATAGAAATTCAGACAAAGAGTTTGGTATTTTTTTTAAATATATATTCATTTGATTTCTTGGAAATATTTTCAAGATTATATTTAAAAAAATTGCATACATTATTTTTTCAAATTTAAAAAAATTAAAATTAAAAAATTTTGACGGAGGATTTGGTCTTTTTTTTTAAATATATACATGTATTTGATTTTTATAGTATTATTGTCAAAATTTATATTTAAAAACTTGCATACTTTTTTTTTTTTCAATTTTAAACAATTAAAAATTTAAAAATTCTGATAAGGGTTTGATCTTTTTAAAATATATATATATATATATATATATATATATATATATTTGATTTTTTTAGCATTATTTTCAATTTTATATTTAAAAGGTTGCATACATTATTTTTTCAATTTTAAACAAATAAAAATTAAAAAAATCGATAAAGGATTTGGTCTTTTTAATATATATATATATATATATGTATTTGATTTTTTTAGCATTATTGTGAAAGTTTATATTTAAAAAGTTGCATACATCATTTTTTTCAATTTTAAGCAAATAAAAATTAAAAAAAAAATTCTGATGAAGGGTTTGGTCTTTTGAAAAGAAAATCATATATGTATTCGACTTCTTTAGTATTATTGTTAAAATTTATATTTAAAAGTTGCATATATTATTTTTTCAATTTTAAAAAATAAAATTAAAAAAAAACTAATATTAATCACCCATAGAGCTTTTTAAATATGTTTTCTATCAAACGACATTTCTCTCAAAATTACTTCTCAAAACATAGTTTACCAAATAGCATTTACATTTGCCTAAAGTCTTTTAGGCTAAACTAGTTTGCTCCCAATGGATTTTTAAAATCGAATCAAACGCACCTTTAAAAAATCAAGTCAAGGTACAAGAGCCATGGACCCCCACCGCTCATCTTTGTCCATAGTACCGGTCCCTAGTTATATATTTCGCATAAGTCAAAGAGACAAATGATGAGATCCAAAGTGCATGCCTCAGCCTCCCAATCAAACACTTGCTGCTTTTTACCCAATGAAAAACAATTAAAGTAATGAGCGTCATCTGACAAAAGTATGTTTGGTTGGCTCTTAAACGGGGAAGTCATGGGCTATCTTTGATTTAACTTGTCCCCGGGGTTCCGGGGCTTCAAGTCCGTTGAGAAATGTTTTGGGTGTCTGACCGGATTATTTGAAATCTCTTTGGCCGAATGCTGGCATTAACAAAGCCAAAAGCTTCCAACATTTTTTTTTTTATCGGAAACTTTCAACATTTTTAAAAGGCTACTTTTACTCGATTAATGAAAATTAGCTAGTTACCTTTTCTTGTCCTCAAAAGCTTGCTAAAAGTTTGATTCTGCCCATTTGAGAAGGAAAAAAAAAAACCAACTTCTCATAAGGCTTCGCTTATTACCACCTCTTATCATGGGACTGCTCTGGTCTTTTGCTTTGTTCTGTTCTCTCACTCGATCGCTCCGATCGCTTCGCTCAATTTCACACAAGAGTGTCCGATCGCTTGCTTTCTTACTCACTTTTAATCTTTGCATCTCTCTGCAGGATCAATCTCTCTCTCTCTCTCTCCCCCCTCGGTGGATCTGCTTTCGATTGCGTACGTTCGTACTTTTTCATGGTCTCTCACTCTTGTCTGTAATGTTTGCCAGATTGGAGTGGCTTGTGCTTAGTCATTAGTCCTGGCCGCATTTCCTCATCCACTCATCATCGACCTTGACAAGTTTGAAAGCCCTTATTTTTGCCAAACGCTAGGCACCCCCCAACTCCCTCCCCACTATAAGTCTTAAGCATAAATAAATCCGAAAATGAGACAAAAGAAATAAATATTAGAGCAAGAAGGATCGTTTGATTCGCTCTGCTTTGTGTTGACTGGAACGCGCGAGTTTCGCCGAACATATAAGCATTCTAAGCCGTCAAACTTTAAAATGTGAGTTATCCCCAAAAAAAAAAAAAAAAATAGAGGTGGAAAGACGACGAAGGACCTCCAAAGATATTTTCGGAATCCCAAATATCAAGGGCCAAATTCTTTACACAATTTCACTTTCTCTCTCACCTTTTTTTTTCTGGCAGTTAGCACAATATTATGAACTAGATATTATTTCTTATGTAGAGCGAATCTCAAGTTTGAAGAGTAATAGACATTATTCTTCATATTATCATCTGAAATTTTGAATTTTATGGAGTGTCCATTGAGTATGATTTGAGAGTCGTGCATTAAGCTTGTGTTCCACCATATGCACCTGAAGTGAACAGATGACTGCTACATAAGCATTTGCAAGAAGATTAATGATTATGGGTAAAAGGAGGACATAATTTTTTCTTAATTAATGTTAAAAACTTGATTGAAAATGAAGAAAAAAATAATCATGGTATTTTTCATTGTTTAATAATTTGAATCTATTCACAACAAGGCGATTTCACTCATTATCTAGTCTAATAATATGAAATAAAATTGAATGTTTTTACATTTGTATGACTTTGATAGTGTTCTTAAGAATATTATTCTGTGATTTGCAAAAGCATGTCAAATCATTTCAAAATATTCCACAAATTTCTAAGAAATTGAAGTAACGAGGTGCATTTAATATTAACAAGAATTCATCTTTATAGTAATGCAAATATTAAAGGCTTAAACAATCACAAGTTACAAGATTTCATTAGCATGCATATCCAATATAATTTCATAATTTTCTTATATTCTAAATCTTAGCTAAAATATTCTTTACTCTTGCAAATCACTTGCATGTTATGTCTATATAATGCCTTTATATGGAGATAAGGATACTATAAATACTATAACTTTTGTGCAATACTCACTTGAAGTTCATAACATTTTTTGACCACTTAAGTGTCATGATTTTCTCACCCCCCAAAAAAAAAAAAAAAAAAAAACTTAACTTCATGACTTTCAATTGATCACTTAAATATTATAATTTGTTTAAAACGTTCACTTAAATACCAAGAATGTGATGTTACATGGGACTTGTAGTAAATATTTAATAAAAGTTAAGGTACTTAAGTATACAAATAAAAAGTTATATAACATTGAAGTGATTGGAAAAAAAAATTATGGAACTAAAGTGAGCGTTGTACATAAGCTATAGCACTCAAGTGATAATTATATGACCCTTGTGGTGTTATTTTCTCCTTTATATGTATGAGAGAGAGGGGGGGGAGGGGGAGAGAGAGCTATCTAATACATATTTTTTGCTATGGACTCATCAATGACTCAGCGCAAATGTAACATTCTCGATTTCGACCTTAATTTTGGTCCCAACTAGGAGGCTAAGCTGGATGGGTCAATCTTTTTGAAGAACAAAAGTCAAATGCACTAAATGGGGATAATGAGTATGGGAGCTCCTAAGTAATTAATTAAAGAAAATAACTCATAAGCTTAGGTGTATAGTCATCATGACAAGCCATTAATGAATGAGATGAATCACATGTCCATGTGTCCGTATTAGATTAGAGTTATCATTTCCTCTACTTTGAGACTTGGAATACAAGTTATTTCCAACTTTAAATGCTTGATGAATCATCGGCCAAGTAATTAATGAAGGATGATCTTGGAAGACCATTAGGGGCGCCACCTCTCCACCATAGACTTCCCACCTTGAGTTTCACAAATTTTGACTTCTTAGTTTTTCAAAACTACTAGACATTTCCTGCTTTCCAATTTTATAGAGCTTTTATGCTTCGAATTTGTAGAAACTTTCTTATGAAAGTTGTTTAAATCATCTTAATCTATAACATACTTAAATTTCATATTTTTCTAAGGTGAAATGGTTGGGACGAAGGCCCAATTAATTACCTTATAGAACATGCCCGATATAATGAAAATGGTAACCAAATTACTTTCTCGAATTTTCATAAAATCTTCCTTTCGAATTTGGACATTCTTCATTTGCAAAATTTTTAAATGACATCCATATATACGACATATTAAAATTTTAAAGATTTTTCTGAAGATTTGGATTTCGAAATGAGTCTCTCTCTCTTTGATCGTTGAATCTGCTCGACAGATGAATTTTTGGATTGTGTTCAATGATTTAATGATCTTCCCACATAACGAATTTGGTTTGGATTCCTCATGAAAAATGTTTTTTGAGATCTTTTCTACAACATATTAAAATTTTATAATTTTTTGAGTCTGTTTGATAAGGTAATGATATTGATTTTGAAAATTACTCAAAACTATTTTTCACCTTAGAATGGGAGAACCATGCACCCAACTTGGAGGGGAAGGGGGTTGCACACCCAACTTGAGGAGCAAATTGATCTAGAGACTTCTTGGCTTAAATATAAGAATGCATTAAATGCTTTTGGACTTAAAGAGAAGAAACTTGGAGAGCAAGTTGGCTAATGTGAAGATATCTAAACCTAATGATTGCATGAAATCTTGACAATTAATGAAAGAGGTGAGTCACCTACTTAGGTGTCCCCTAGAATCTTAGGTGAATCTTAAGTTGTGATGGCCCTAGATTGTAGCCTTGGTGAACAAGGTAAGGACCAACTCATTAGAAGAAAACATTAGGCATTAGAGGGGCTTATGTGTCCCTTAGGCCGTATAGGCAATAATGACCCTAGATTGAGCCTTGGAGAACAAGCAAATAGGTGGACCAATCACAAGCCAACACCAAAAGACTTAGGTGCCAACTCAGGAAGATATGTAAGCCAACTCACCATTTAGACGTAATCATAAGTTTGCATAAAGATCTAAGAGGAAGAAGTCTCTAAATAGGAGTAGGCATCCTCACATTTTAAGGCTTAGCCTTTCTCTCCTTTCCTCTCCATTTCCCCCTCTCTTTCACGCCCTTCTCTTCCAAGCCGCCCTAGACACTGACCACTACCAAAGGAGCATATTAAAGCTATGTCCAAAAAGTAGTAAGTAGATTTTCCTAACTCTTCGATAGGGCGATGTGCTACACTTATCGATTTTAGGATCACGCCATCGTTTGCTTGTGTTGGCTTTGAATTGTTATGCTTGTTATATTCCTATTGCTTGTTGTTGCATTAAGTAAGCTCATGATCTCGCATGAGTGCTGAGTACACCCAAATGTCGAGGAAGTCTCGATGACTATGGACAATGCTAAAGTTTGAGCAAATGGTTCCAAGTCAAAGTCACGATCCTAAATCGCATCCAGCATGAGCTTGATTTAATAAAACACAAGAGTCGTTCATTAGTTCACCTTACATGGCATGCCTTTAGGTCTTTCATTCGACTAAAGTTTAAACATAAAATGAACTGATTGATACTTGAAATGTATGGACACACAATAGACTTATATGCCGACGCTGGGGGATGCCGAGTCGTTGCCTAGGGTGAAGCCCTGGATGCCATCCCGATATTGAGATCATGGACAATACTAGCTCAGGTGAGGCCGATGCTTGGGAATCGCCCCGGATGCCATCTTGATAATGAGATCGGGACGATGCCGGTTATGAAGGGGGGGACTGATACCCGATTGTTATCGGAAGAGTCGATTAATTTCAACTAATATGATACTAAAAAAGAAAAACGAAAGTCCACATGTGGTCCGTGACTGATACATGTATGATGCTTGCAAAAGCTGAGTTTATTTTTATATGTATTGTTAAGTTATTGCATCAATTTGAGCATATATTTGAATTGGGTCACTTAGTGCTTGAACGAGTTTTATGAGATGCACAAATCCCTTTTTGTGACCCAAAATGATCATAAACCATAGATCTTTGGAAAGCTTGTTCATATACACTAACTCCTCATTTTTTATT
The DNA here is from genome assembly GCA_017140615.1 of Eucalyptus cladocalyx. Classification (NCBI taxonomy): domain Eukaryota; kingdom Viridiplantae; phylum Streptophyta; class Magnoliopsida; order Myrtales; family Myrtaceae; genus Eucalyptus; species Eucalyptus cladocalyx. The sequence goes on along the minus strand of CM029524.1, from coordinate 14,889,090 downwards.
CCTAAAAGCACATAGACAATTGAGAGCCTTTCATATGTATAAGCAAGGCAAGGCACAAACCTTGCTATCGATTTGTCATCGACAAGTGGGTGGTGATCTTGTATCCAACGATCGACGGCGAGACATCCTCCTATAGGAGAGTTAAGGATTTCTACTTACTGAATCATCAACTCACTCTTGTTATTCTCACAATTTCAGGTGTGTGATGGATGAACCTAGGTCCAATAAGGGAATGGACTTAGTATGGGGGCCGCTTTTGGGAGTAGCTCGGTAGAGGAGCTAGGCTACCCTAGCCCTTTTGATTGACTATATATGGAAACGAAAATAAGTAGTCCAGGACTATTATGAACATGTAATCAAAACAGCTTTTGATAAGTGAATATGTATATTTATACATTACTTTTATTTGTTTGGCTTGCAAATATCTTGCCTGGCTTCCATATTTGTACGGAGATTGTTTATGATCGCTTCCGTATGTGCTTAACTAAAGATAAAAGACTTTCGGGATGTTTGATGTTACCTGAGCTGACGCTAACGCGTTAGGTCATGCTCTCATACCGAGGACGGAATGGGGGTGTGACAACAACCATCTCTCTCTCACTAATTTTTTTGTCCTTTTTTTTTTATCTCCTATGAGATTTCACATTGGCTTACTCAAGTGGTATGCTTTTTTTCATGCTCCGTTGTCCTAATAAAATCTATGGCAACCGGCAAGCACCAACCACAAAATAGCAAGGTAATATCATTGATGATATAAAGTTACATGTGATCCTTGTAATGCAGTAGTATAATAATGTCATGTGTGCAAGAACTTTTCAATTTTTCTCGTCGGCGATCTTATTCTTGCCCTCCTTTTCCATTTGAAATTGGGATAATCTCCAAAGTTTAGAGAAAATTAATTGATTCAAGCCTAATGCATTTATACATTACATAAAATGCATCTTTGGTCATATAATGAGATATGATCTTGACATGAGAACTTAGAGAGGTTTTACGTTTTGAATTTTGGTTACTTCAATCCCTAGTTGATAAATTTTTCTTTTTTTCTTCAATTGGGGATGTAGGAAACTCCCTCCTACCGATTTTCTTATTAGTGGGGGTATAAGCACAAACATCACCCACATCCGACCTAACTAGAGATAGATCTCGAAGATGTCTGTATTCACAGTCCACCAATTAGAAAATCGGCTGGAGGCAGTTTCCTCCACTCAGAAATAGAAGAAAATATGATCCTTATTTTGTTAAACATCGAACTTGGTGTTCACCGATTTAAGCATGGCCATTTAGCTAGTTTTTCTTTTTTGTATATTGTTGGGCTAATTGGGAGTCCTTCGGTCAGGCCCATTTATCGAATGTCTTTCTCTTATGTGCTTCCCTGCCCTTAACTTAAGACGCGGACACTTAGACCTTTCTTTTGAATTTGTACTAGCTTCAATTCATTCTACACGGGTGTTACTGACACGATGATAATTACAATGAGTAATGACTTTCACACAAGCATCGATTTAGGAAGTGGTGGATGGTGACTCCTAGGCCATAGTTTTGTGAAAGCTTTTTTATGAAAAATCTAATTAGTCACAAATAATGATGAAAGAGGAAGAAACACCGAAAGGGTATCACTCTCTTAATTATGTAGGAGGAAGACAATAGGTGGTTATATGAGGGAGGCGGTGATGGGCAGTCATCGGATATATGTTCACTTTGTCCTTTGTTGTTTTTTCCTTATCTAGTGTTAGGGCAATTTCGGAAAGAAAAAAGTTAACAAAAGACACTTTTGTTTTAATTTATAGATATAGATAGATGTGATTAATCAATAGAATTTGAGAAAAACGTTGGACAGAAACATCTTACGTTGTCATCCCACATAGTGTTCATGTAATGAATTGGATGTACATTTTAGTTTGTACGGGTAAATAAATTTGACAAATTGTTGCTGCAACATTAGCAATGTGATGGCACCGAAGCTATACTGAAATTTAAACATGATGCATAACTTACTATTGAAAAGCACAACTGAATCGGTGAGTGCAGTTTTTTTAGTGAATGTGGGTGGCTTTTTTTCGGGAATGGTAGTTTTGGAAAGAATAGAAAGTGAGACGCAACAGTGTTTGGGCTTTATGATTTTTAGATAGCGTGTCACTTTAGATATGAGTCCTGTGAATGATTAAAGAGCATGGACGGATTTGGGGAGAGCCCAAACAGATAGGCCGAAACCATCCCCCCAAATTGGCCCATTATAAACTCCATGCCATTTAACCTCCCCCCAAATTGGCCAATTATAAAGAGCATGGACGGATTTGGGGAGAGCCCAAACAGATACGCCGAAACCATCCCCCCAAATTGGCCCATTATAAACTCCATGCCATTTAACCTCCCCCCAAATTGGCCAATTATAAACTCCATGCCATTTAACCATTCGTTTGCTCTCTCTCTCTCTCTCTCTCTCTCTCTCTCTCTCTCACACAAAGGCTCCGCTCATTTAACGAAAAATGTGGCGTTTTTGAAACTAAGAAGTCATTTTCCAAAAAAAATGTAATTATTTTCCGCTATTCGATAAAACCGAAAATGAAGTGGAAAATATTTTTCTCTATTCGGTAAGGAAAATCTTTTCCTTCATATACTATTTTTCATTTATTTTATTTTTTTAAATGGATATTTCATGTTTTTAAAATTTGATTTTAATTGTTTTTTAATATTTAAAACATATTATTAATATTTTTCTTTTTTCTTTTTCTTTTATTTTTCCCTTGTTTTCCATCTCCTCCTTTCATGGCCAGTCGCCGGCCACGGTAATGGCTCGCAACCGGCCACAGACAAGCCTTGAGCTCGCCGACAAGCACGAGGCTTGCCACTCCCTAGATTAGCGAGCGCAAACGTCAAGCTCAAGGCTCGCCAAATCTATGAGCACGAGCTTGAAATCAACGAGCTAGAGGTTCGCTCGGGCGACGGCCGACAACTAACCAAGAAAGAACAAGATGGGAAACAAAGAAAAGAAAAAAAAAGAAATTAAAAATAATTCCAATAAAAAAATAAAAGAAGAAGAAGAAAGGGGAGGAGGAGTGAGTATTTGTAGAGGTGTGAGATAAGAGAGATCAAGTGTGGAAAATGTTTTCTACTTTTCAAAAGTGGAAAACATTTTTCTCTAATTTAGAAGACTTTTTTCCTTTCATGGAAAACATTTTCCCCAGAGAATTCATTTTCCGTTAAACGAACGTCGGAAAATCGGAAAATGTTTTTAAAATTATTTTCCACAAAATGAACGAAGTCTAAATCTTGGTACTTTTTCATCATTTATATTGTTTTCAAATGTTGCAACACCTACTATATATCTTGTTTAGGCTTTAAAACAAAATGCATGTAAGCGTACCAACATACTTAGAATTGATAAATCACTTCTTGGTCCCTCAAGAATTAAAGGTTAGATCCATCCCTTTTTTTTTTTTTTTTTTTTGGTCGTTCCTACGCTAAGCCTACTCTAACACTCACTCTCAAACTTTTGTCCTGCCTCATTGCAGGGCGTGGGAATCGAAACCCACTCCTCAAATGAATGTTTTAAGGGCAACATATTTACTTCACAATAATCTGGTTGTCAAAATATTGTTTACATATAACTTGAAAACGGTCAGTGCATCAAGTGTTGAAAAGTTTCCTTAATCTGTTAATTAAGAAGTGCCGGGGCACTAGTTGATGAAATATTTATTCAATGGATCTATACATCTAAATGGAGGTTTGGTGAAGAAGTCGAGGTAGGCTAAGATAGGTGCCTTAAATAATAGAGGACAAGACACTCAGTAATTTAAGAAATATAAAGAAATAATCCGAAGATGACATGAAGTGCTATAATAAGCAAGCATAATGTATATATTGGGGTGAGTTACCATGTTTACTCCATAAGCCTCTTTTTTCTTGTAAAGGAAAATTATGATGCTTTGGTGATTACATAAAAAATTACACAAAACTTAAATACAAGTATCACATGTTTATGCAAATTGCTAATGCTTTCGCTTTGGTTAAGTTACCATTTGAAAGAGTCGAATAATGCTGATCCAACATGTTGATATGACAAGAGAAGTTTGGTTAATTATGCGCTAACGTTAAAAGTTTAGGCTAAATATATAGGCACAATCAAAACAAAATTCTACAATTTTTAAAAGTTAGAGCTACACTAGAAAAAACGCTCAAATTGTGAGGCTTGTAAGCGTCATAATCTATTTCAAGACTTTCAGGTGTTCACTGTCTTTAAAAAAAGTCAGAGGGTAACTTACCTCAAGTAAAATGTAAATAGCCTAAAGTTATTGGATGGATTTGCCCTTATAAATAAGCAAACTAGTCATGCGTTAAGTATGTGCCAAAATCAAACACCTAGAGGAGGACGTTGCAAATAAGAAGATGACTTTCGAGGGCATATGGCAAACATTAAAAGAATTCAAGGGGCTGTTGCGACCCTCTTTTCCGACATAGTTGAGGAAAATAATAAATTTAGAAGTAATGCCCAAAGGTGAGTCAGCAACTCTCCATTAGGCACAGGTTCTCTCAAACCCTTATCTTGTATGACATTTGATTCATTTGTAAGTTTTATTTAGCCTATAACATTTTATGTAAAAAGAGGGTCGCCACTAGCTTATTAGAGTGAGTTAGAAATCAAGTGAGACACTTTGCCTCACTTCTTACGCATCCAAAAATTATCTAAGATTGATAACTTGATTATGCCAATAGCCTAATTAGCACCATTCCGATACCTCTAACTCGATTGGTATGTTCATCTAAATGATCAAGCATTTTTTTATTACCAAGTATAAGTCCTAAAGGCCATTTGACGTCACTAAGTGTTCATGTAATGTTTTTTTAAGAATTTAGTATGATCCTAATGTGTTCCCTAGCCATCCTAAAGAGGAAATTTCAAAAGATCAATCTACCCAAATTAAGCTACATCCAAAGGTCACAACTGAAAGCCCATAAACTAAGCATTATAATAAATAAAACTAAGCTAAGTCCAGTGCTAAAATTAAACAACTCTAATCAAGGCCTCAATTTCTAGCCCTATTCTGATTCTTTAATTTTCGAAATTTTTTAATTAATTTTTTAAATATTTTAATTCCAGAAAAGAAAAGGGGCCTGGGCTGGGCCCAGTCCGGATATGCCCCTACGCTGGCCTCACTGATCTGGGCTAATGGGCACAATTGGACTTTCATGTTGGGCCCTCTTTCCAATTAGACACAAGCCCAACTCATTAAAGATCAAACTCAGCCCAAACCAAATTACACCAAGCCAAGCCCAAGATCACTTAAGAAGACTGTCACAAACCCAAATTCGAAATCACCCTAAACCCAAACTCATTCAGACTAAATCAAGCCCAACTTATCAAACTTCAACCTAAGCCCAAATTAACTAATTTTACAGCAGAAACTAAGCCCAAATCTTACCAAACAAATTAAGCTTATTTTGTTATTCTCTCACGCCACGTTCTTTTTCCCAATCATCCACTCCTCTACTGACGTCCTCGTTCCAGGATCACCCAAAACACATTCACACGTTCATCGAGTCATTCCCGGAACAAACCGATGGAAAGGAAAACAATGGAATAACTGATACAAACATGGCTATTGATTCATACTCAGGCAATGGATGCAATATTCACAAGCCGATTGTTTGGGATTAGGATCATGCGACGACTTAAGTTTCCTTGAATTATTGGGGCATCTAAGCTAAGCCTCGTTCCAAGGATCAATCAAATGCTCACATGGATCATAGAGAAAGAAGCTACGGGAGAAAGTGTTTCCATTGCTCAAGTATTTGGTGGATACAAATGAAGGAGAAAGCTCTTTTATTTATATAAGAGCCCATCTCATTATGACCATATATTTCCTCTTACTCTAATGATGAAGATTGCATTTCTCCATCTATCAACTATCAACAACTATACCTAGAATACGCTAGAATTCCGTACATCTACCATATCGCCTGTCCTTGGAAATATTCAAAAAATCCCAAGAGACTTGGCCCAGTTTTCTTGGATTGTACATGATCCTTTGTTCACGGAGAACCTTGAGATCATGATATTCTCCCCCACCCATTTGAACGATGTCCTCAGCACTCTTGACTCGATGCCTTTCGTTTGGATAGTTGTTCCTTCGGACGTTGTCAATTCTTTCATTTCCGATGCCGTTTTGTCTTTTGGCTTCTTGGCTTCTCAGTTATTCGGCTTCTTCTTCAGTTTGATTATCTTGATGTTGTCCGGCACGTTCACCACTCCTAGGAAGAGCACATGGAATGGCATTTCATGTTGATTTGGTCTAGGATGTTCCAACGCTACCTTTGGCTTTCCCAAAGATTTGTGGCTTCATGCTTGACTTGCTTGACTTATTTATGAACTCCTCAACTCTCAGCCCTTCGTCCGTGAGTTGGATTGTGGAAATGTTCTTGGTCTCTGTCAACACATGGATCATAGGTACCACCAATGGGCATTGTGGGTCAATGATGATAATGGACTTAGTCCTTATGTCAATCATGACCTTCACACTATCAGAGAATTCCAAACCCAAGATAAGATCATATATTTCGAGTGGAATTACCTTGAACGAGAGCTAGTTCTTCCATCCACCAATTTGCAATTCTATGTACCAAGCAACGCCAATGGTTGGTACATCATCCATGTTGACTGCCTTGAACCAATATCTGATTGGCTCCACACAAAGCCCAAAACTCTGTGCCCTTTCACTTGATAAGAATATATTTGATGCACCCATGTCAACTAAGGCATAGAGTGATGTGCCATAAACCTTCTGTTCCACAAACGACAAATATGAGCTTGTAGGCTTCTGTTTGGCCTGTGATTGGGTCTTCACTGAATTGATGGAGTTGAGAACTACCCTTTTTTCTTGCTATGGCTCATCCTCTTCAATGGCGAGCAATGCATTGATTTTGCTCTGCTTTGGGTACTATCGGGTCCAACGGGGACTGTCGCAAAAGAAGCATAGGGATGGCAATGGCTTGTTGTACCCTTCTTTGTTGAAGCCACCTTGGGGTTTATTCCACTTCGGGTTGGATTGTTTGGAAGCTCTTCTCCCCATGATTTTTCCTGTTGATCTCTTCGATCACAAGTAGTCTCGCCTTCTTCATCTTTGTTGTGGTCAAGGCGGTGGTCCGCTCCCCCACCATTTCCCTTGGACTCAGTCTCTTCTAATCATTGGAGGTTGATCAAGGAATTGGCTACAACAAGAGCCTTCGATAGTTCTTGTACTCCACAACATTCCAATTCCACCCTCGTCCAAGGCTCAAGCCCATCCATAAATGTGAGTAGGGCATTGGACTTAGTCATATCCGAAATCTCCAATATCAGCTCGATTAACTCCCGCACATAGTTGTAAACATCTCCCTTTTGAGAGAGATACTGGAGCGTACTCCAAGCTTCATTCTTGGCACACTCTAGGAAGAATTGTTCGTGGAATGCAGCAATGAAATCGGACCAATGAGTGATCGGTTTGGCACCTCACCTTTCATCGTTGCACTGTCCTTGCCACCAAAGTAATGTAACATCAGTCAAAAACATAATCATGATTCTTACCTTGGTCTCATGGTCCTTGATTCCCATGGCATTGAAGTATTGTTCCATGCCTCTTATGAAGTTGTCTACCTCTTTGGCGGATTGGTCTCCCTCCAACTACTTTGGCTTGGGAACGTCCACTCTTGGACTTGGCATCATGGTGATTACCCCTTGCACCATGACCGTCTTGCAAGCCTTGAGTTCATCTTTGACCTCTTCTAGCTCACTTGCCCTTAAGGACTTGTAAGCTTTGAATTCCTTCTTGACAAACTCGGTCAAGGTTTTGAGGGCATCGCCCCTCTCTTTTGCTAACCTGGCAACAACGTCTAAGGCGCCTGAAAATTCATAGAGGAGGTGATTCTTTGATCTCGTCCAATCTCTCCTTCTCTTCTTCGAGAACTCATCCATCATTGATTTCATTCGGCGAGTCTCTCTTCGAAGGAGGTTGTCACATCTTCTGAGGAAGCTCTCTTGGACCTTGCAGAGGTGTCCTTCCCTTGGGCCTTCTCACCAACCACAGCAACAGTGGCAGTATCTTGGCCTGATATTCTCTCAAAAACTTAGTGTGCACCATAAAATTTTCTCAATCACACTCTCTACAACTTGCTCTGATACCAATTGTCATGAGCTGATTGTTTGGGATTGGAACTGTGCAATAACTTAGGCTTCTCACCAACCATGGCAACAACAGCAGCGTCTCGCTCTGATATGCTCTCAAGAATGTCTCCGGGGAACAAATGCATATGCATTCAAGGTAATGATGTCGATGAATGTGAGGTCTCTTTTGTCTTTTGCTTGTATTAGCAAAATTTTCCGTGGATTAACCCAGTTGACATTTGCTTTAAATTAGCAGATTTATCTGTATGCTCAACGTGTTACCAGAGTTGGGGCATTGTATTCAACATCATTAAGCTGGATTTGGCTATTGCCAATCTAATCCAAAAAAATGTTGACACAAATTATCTGATTAAATGCAATAAAATGATTAATAGCATAGAGGATGTACTCTCTACATATTTAATTTCATCATTTCTGTAACTGTCTGCTAATCAGGCTAACACATTGCTCCTTAAGTTTTTGTGGCAAACGTTAATTTCATTATGGGAAGAATAACAAAGCTTTTGTACCAAACTATAAGCAAATGCACTATTTGGTAAGGTACTTGGGAGTATCTAGTGGTGTCTTTGTTTCACGATATGGTGGCTGGTGATAAATTTGCTTCTTCTGTCGTGTGGTGGAATGGACTAGACATCATTGGGTAGACATGTCATGCACTTCCTCTTTATGCATTAATCTTTGTAATTTTATGCAAGCCAATTCTAAGTTTATCTGTTGCAATATAACGCCTTGTTTACTTCCTTTTAATTTGTTTGACCTTTTTACTTATCCGGAAGGAGTCCCTGGACACATTTGGAAGTACCAAATGAAGAGCTAATCGAAGAGCACCTGCTGTAGTGGCGAGTATCTGGGCTCAAGGTCAAACTGTTGGGGTTTGGTTGAGAGACAAGATGTAAGAACATACTAGATTTATGACAAACTATGGTTCTTTGTTTGCAAATTGTGTTTATCCAACTTGATGGCTGAAGATTCTGATCTTTAATGGCATTATTATAGTTGCCTATGGCCAGTATAATGTTGATATTTTATGTCTGGGTTTCTTCTGTTCAGGAAAAAGTTGACTTGGCTCCATGATATCCTACTGCAATGACTTACTAAGTATAGCATGATTTGACTAGAGTTCTCAATCATTTATAGATCTGATTCTATGTAGAGTGACTTATCTAAAACAGAAAACAAGAAAGAATTATTTCCAACTAGCGTTGTAAGAATATGTTTTGCATATATAGTTCATTTGTTTTAATGTTGGTTGCCATGCAGAAGCTTGCTGGTTTTGGTTTGATGTGGTCACCCTGTCGTTCAGGTCATTACTTTCGTTCTACATTTTGCAGAACTTATTCCAATCTCTCTTTTATTGCGGCTTCCTTTGCCAGATAAGGATGTTTCCGAGGATGGTGATTTAATTGATTTTAGATGGAGCACTAGTAGTTAATGGCCTCTCAACTAGTCAAGTGTATTGCAAGTTTGCTACCTGCAGTGGAAGATTGTATTCTCAATTGAGGAAGAACTTAATGCTAAAACCGAGTCAATCAGCCCAGTTGAATTTTCCCTAAAACCGTAGAGATTGATGGCTTCTTCCTAGCTCACTGGGCTTATTCTTGCCATTCTTTGAATCTATGTCTTCTTAGTATTGTTGTCTGTGAGCAATGTTAATTGATGTTTCCTGAACTTCTTTGTAAAAGAAAAAATTTCGAGTTTGGTGGGTTTTGGTCAAGACGTTTTGCTATAGAGATTTGCTGAGTTTGCTAACTTGGTGGAAATACCAAGGCCAGGTGGGCTCAATGCTTTATTTTTGTTTTTTTTACCTTTGCTTGTGGAACCTGTTTCTTGACTTACGGACTGCTCGGAGCCCGTCTATATTTAACCAAAAACTAAAATCAAAATCCATTTCATAATTTATGATTAAATTATCGAAATTTCTTTTATCAAGAGTTCTTTATAAGTATTTCAATTTGTAGACTTTTTCATACTTTTTTTTTTGGCTTTATTTACTAATTTTTTTATTTTTTATTTACTTTTTAATTTGAAGTGAAGTTTTTATCTAAGTAATGTATACATGTAAATAGCTTAAAGTGAGTTAAATGGTTGGGTAAGGATTTTCCTAGATTGGGTTAAATATCAATGTATTTTTTTTTTGGTGACCGGGGAACCACTATACAGCCAACACGCAAGTGGTGTAAACCCAGAGCAGACTGAGCCACCATCACAGATCCATCCGCGGGTGAGTCGCACGAATGTGACGCCTATGGGATTTGAACTCCTCCCCTTCGTGAGAGGAAGAGAGTCTGAAGCCAGCTGCGCTACTACGGGCAATGGTAAACATCAATGTATTTTTGTAATAAAAGTCGGGTTAAAAAAACGTAAGAGTTAGGTTAAATATTAATCATTAAATTTATTTTGCATGGAAATGGATCGAATGGGTTAGACGGATCAATATAGGTTGGACTATTTTTGTCACGTTCCGAACCCTAGGCACACGCACATCCCTTGACGGTCGATCAAATTACAACGTTTCTAGGACGCGTCGCCAACCCTTTCTTTTTATGCACATGCAGAAGCGAACTAATAATCACCTAGACAACAAATAACACAGGGATAGTAGAAAGACATGCCAACACTTTTTCACAAAACTCACTATATGTACATATCAAGTTAAACCTATAGGTCTATACACATAAGTCTGACCCAAAAAGAAACTACCAGATAACCTACACCCCGAACCCCATCGCCTCGGGCTTCAGATCCTCCATGACACCATCTAGGATGTCGATGTCCAAAGGATGAGCTACCTCTACTCCGGATCCTTCAACCTCGAGCCCCGAGTTCTCCATAATATCATTATGTATATCGATGTCCATGGGGTGAAGTACCTCTTCATCCTTGGTTTCGATGGTAGGCCCATCAAAACCCTGCAAAGGACCCTCCCGAACCCCTTTAAGCTCGTTAAGGAACCACACTTTGAAGCGATGAGGTATCAAGTGAGATAGGCTCTCACCAACCCAAATAGTGGTCACCACGAGCTCATGGTTCCAAGTGGTCCCGAAAATGGGGAAAAAGGTAGACTCAGACTCCATCTCCCATGGGCACCCAAAAAGGACATGACGTACCTCCATCTAAGGACTTGAAAAAGGGTTAACCACAACGGGGTGAGATAAAATCTCAGTGAGTCGACACCCTAAATCCCGATTAGGACGAGAATTCATTCAAAGGCAACCTAAATCGGTGTCACACACAAACATACCTCACCTCAGCACCTTCCTGCACATTAGCTCATCACATATATCATATGCATACAACAAATGTGTTTCTTAACTGGAACACATCAATTCATCTTTCAAACAATCACATGGATCCCGATTATAAGGCCAAACCATTATAACACGTCACATCCCGTACCACACAATTTTGTCCCATAATCAGATGCGACTATCTCAATCACTTAGACGTGTCCTATTTATTTACAACATTGACCACAGGCAACTCAACAGTCGGCGGTCATCCGGCATAACTGGGCATCATCCCGTTCTGTCAGGCACAGTAACATCTACATCTAGACGGCATTCCATGAGGGAGCATCAGCCTAACCTCCATTGCAACCACCATCCATTGACTTGGGGCATCCGAACTTAATAAGGCATCACCCCAACTCCCATTGGGTGACAGGTTCCAATAGCGATCACACACACATCCATACTTGGCCAAGAACATTGTGCCTTTGCACTCAAACACTTCCATTTCAAATAATGGAGTTGGCCAATTTTCTTCATATTAAAAATTCCCGGTAAAATAATTGTGTGTGGTCACACCTTTAAATTGAACCATAAAACACACTACACTCCCATTTTAAAATTCCACGATTTTATATACTATATAAAATAATTTTGGCGTAAAAAACCAACAGCCCGTATTTTTCTGATTAAAGACCCATAAATTCAAATTTTGCAATAATAATTGCCAATCACCATCAAGCACGCAATTTCACATATAAGCAATCAATTTCACATATAAACTCAACCACGAAGATCCGTGTAAAATTCTAATAAACGACTATCCCATCACAATTTACGCTAATTAAAATTAATTAAATAAATCTCAGAAAAATAAATTATTTTAATTTAATTAACTTAACCATGATTAAAAAAACTAACCATGGTTAACAACCATAGTTAACTAACTAACCTAGTCAACTAAACTAACCTAGGGAAATTAATCCTAACCAAACTAACCCCTAACTAAACTAATTTAACTATCTTGTTCACCCAACTAAACTAACCAACTAATTAGTTAAACTAACTAAATTAACACTAATCCTAGTTAAGACTAAACTAATTCCTCTAAGTGTAATTAATTTTCTAATCCAAGATTAGGGCGTTAACTCACCGGATTAGCACGTCGGTGGGTTCACGGCGATGGCAGTGCAAAGACAGTGAAGACCCAAACCTATGACGTCTCCAAAAGAGGACCAACCAAGGCTGAAAAACCACAAGAGGCTCATGGCTTGGAGCTGCTGATTCAACTCAGTTCTATGGCTAGGGATGGGTCGAGCTGGAGCTGGGTTGGTTGGGACTATTTTCTAGTCACGGGGGCTGGCGGTGTGTCGCTAAGGGTGGCACCGGATGAGCGGGTGGTCGCAGGAGCTGAAACAGCTATAGAGGCGTGAGGCAAGCAGCCAAGTGGACGTGGGTGGTCAAGCGAAGCTAACGGTAGCTAGACCAGCGGACGTGTGATAGTGGTGCTGGCGGCAAGGTGGCCGCGAACTGAGCTGGAACAAGCGACGCGGGGATGGCAATTGGGATGGGCGGACTAGGTAGGGGCTGGACTTGAAGAAGAAGGAGAAATGATGAAGAAACAAGAAGAAGAAGCAGAAGGCTTGGCTGAAGCAAAAGGGGATGCGCACGCTTGAAAGGGAGAGGAGAATTGGAGGGAGAGAGAAAGGGATTGGAAGTACATTAGCTAGCCAATGAGGATTTGAGTGAAATATCTATGCATTTGAGTGCATGGCCTCAAAGTCTTCAGCCCTCTATGTCAAAACATCAACCAATGCCCAATTTCTTCTCAATTCTTCACAAAACAACTTCAATTTGATGGCCAAAAATGCCAAGGAAGCTGCCCATACGAATTTACATTCAACTCTTCATATAACAATTCAAATTGTTGGCCAAAAATCCAAATAAATGTGTTCATCCGAATTTCTTCCATTTAATTTTTGCCGAATTTGATTTTTCCACAAAATTCCGGGCTCGGCGGAATTTTTCCAAAAGATGAGACAAGATCCTAAAAATAAATCATGTCACACTCAAACATTCAATTCCCGAAATTGAATTCAATTTTGTGGTTAAAATCGATCGGATGTGATTTTAGTACAACCTAACCTACCGGGTAGCTTTTAGGGATTTTAATGTGTTTGACCTGTGGTTGATAATTTTCAATCTATATTTGTGCATCTTCGACTTGTAGGCGACTCTTGGTTGTCGTAAAAATCGCAAGATTTCAATTACGGACACCCAATATAAAATCAACAGAAAACCGGGTTAATGCCGTTCAACGTGAATTTTGTAATCATGCGGAATCACTTGCAATTCAATTACATGATTTCGTTGAATCGATATATATCGGATCATAAATTAATTATAATGATGTTGTATTGACCCTTGCCAATTATCACGGTCAAGCATTCAATTTCCGATCGAATTCTTAAGTTTTTCACGTTTATATCCCTTAACGACTTCACCTAATAAGTTAGTTAACTCATGAGTGATCAGCTCAGAGAGAAAGGACCATGCCGCGACCTCTTTTTTTTCGGCGCCCGCAATCGGGTACAGGCGCCTAAGGAGGCTAATGGCTCGGCTGAAATTGGTTAAGCCCGGACTCTCCCAAGTCCACCAATTCACGACTTAATGGTTCAAGTTTTTAACCTGTAAATCAATTTTTAAAATGGAGTCGCCACTAATCGATTTGGGGTGGGTTGATTAGAAACCCAAGTGAAGTATCGGGAGAAATACTCACTCCTACGCAACCAAAGAAATTAGGATTGGGGACTTGATTACACTAGTTGATCACTAATGCCCTTTCGGTACCTAATCTTGTTTAAACCCTAAGGCTTTTTGGATTTTTGGGGAATTTTCCATGCATTTTTGGGAGGAAAAACATTTTTTAGGTCTTTTTGTATTTTTTTGGACATAAAAGGGATTTTTGGATTTTTGGTATTTTTTGGAAAATACAAGTCTTTTTGACATTTTATGAATTTTTGGCTTTTTTTTTTTTTTTTTATTTTTGGCATTTTTTTTGGAAGATATGAAATATTTTTGATTTTTTTGGGAAAATAAATACTTTTTTAACATTATAAAAAAAATTTCGGTTTTCCGGAAATTAAACTATTTTTTAATATTTTTTCGAAAATAAATTATTTTTGATTTTTTTGAATTTTTGAATTAAAAATATTGCATAAAATAATATAAAAGCCGACTCAAGCCGAATCGCGGGTTGGGTCCGACTGGGCGGCGACCGAACGCGGACCCGACTCAGTTTTTTCCTCCTTTCATTTTTCTTTAAAAAAAAAAAAAAACAAACCGTTCTTGGCCCGTTTTCATAAAAACTTCAGCCCAAAAGTTACCCGGCCCACGCGCACAACCCAGCCCGACGACCCCACCCGCTTGATGGAAACCCTAGGGCGCCGGTCACGCGCCCGACCCAACTAACCCGATTTTCACAACCGCACGCATTCACGATCCGGCGGCCGTGACGAGCAACCGGGGGGGAAGCATCCAATCGGTGGTGGAGTGGCTTCGACGCGGCTACGGCAGAGATGGCCAACCCAGAAGCGAGGTGGCAGACGAGGGGAGGTCAGAGATGCTCACCAGCTTCGGGAATTTCAACCGAGGCTCGTTGGTAGGGGCGGTACAACGGTGGACGTCTTCGGCAGAGATATGGTGCTGCGACGTTGGGGACGGCGACGGCCTGGTTCAGGGCGACACGGCACGGCGAATGGACAGATCTGCGTCCAGTCAGCCCCCTCTCCTCCAGATCTGACCTTTCTCAAGTCCTCTTCTTCACGAATCTTGAACTCTCTCCTCTCTTCCGGCCTCGACTGCTCGCAGATCTGGCATGGCGAGCAACAGCGACGGTGACCCCTCAGCTCTCAGATCTAGCGTGGCGTTGGCGGATCGGTCGCGGCAATGGCTTCGTGAGGGTGGCAACGAGCCTTCGAGGCGATGGTGTGCGGACGGCGACACGGCTCGACGCAGCGTCCGGTGTTAGCGGCAACAGCAGCAAGAACCCTAGATTTGGACCTTGATCTACCCTCTCCCTTCGACCGCTCTCCCTCAGATCTCAGCCAGCTCGCTGTCGAACCTCCCAGGAAGTCTCTCAGGGGAAGTTCTTCAAAGTTCGCCGGCTTCGATCCTTCGGCCGTGCTCGCTCTTTGAGCTCCTGAAATCTCTCAGGGACCTCTCTAAGCTTGCTGGCCTCGTGGTTCTTCGACGGAGGTTGTGCCCTCCTATTTATAGGCGAGGAGGAGGCTGGTCGATGGAGGTTCGGCCGCCGGCCCTCGCACACCGACTGAGCCCCCGCGGCTGAACCGGCGTCTCATCTCAGCATTAAAGGCGCGCATTGAAGGCGCATGCGCGTCATCCTCTCCTTCGGCGGCCTACCTCCGTTCCTCCCTACCGTAGGCTGGCCTTGAGCGCGTCACTGGCCGCCGCATGTGATGCACAGAGGCACAGAAAAGAAGAAGGAAGGACAAGGAAGAAGGAAGGAGGGGGAAGGGTTAGGTCACGCGGGCCGGGCTGTGGGGGGCGCGAGAGAGAGAGAGAGAGAGAGGGGGAGGGGCCGGGCTTGAAGGCCCAGCCCGACAGTTGCGGGCTTCTTTTTTTTTTTTTTTTTTTTTTGGTTCTTTGTTTTGTTGTTTATTTATTTATTTATTTATTTATTTTTGTTATTTTTGTTATTTATTTTTTATTATCTGAAAAAAAAAAAAAAAAGGCATAATTAATAACCTAATCAAAATTTAGGTGTCACCGCACCATAGGCACGTCGACGAAAATGCCCATCTCATATTATTGAAACGGGATCGAAAATTCAGGATGTCACAATTTTCGATCTGACCCATCCATTTAACGGCCCTAAACATGCCAAGTGGGTTCTATCTTTCACAGCCAATACAAGGTAAACTTAGCTCTGGTGCAACTCTTCCCTCCACCACCGAACTCTCCATGAAAGAAGGACTTCAATGACAGCATCTTTTGGGGAGAAGTACACTATCGTGCCACAAATTGTGTACGGCGCTCACTTTAATACCAAAAGTTTCTATCGGATCACTTAAGTGCCAAATCGGAGAAAAAATGATCACTTTGGTGCCCGGCGAGAGATTCCGACCAAAATGATTATGTGACTTTTATATTTAAAAAAAAAAATCAAGAAGCCTTTTAAATGACGTCGTTTTCCGTCCTACTTAAGAAAACGACATCATTTTGCCATCAAATGTGGATGGCCTCACAAAAATGACGCCGCACAGCTCATTTGGATTGAAATTAAGGTTTTTTTTCTTCAATCCTCGCCAACCTAGCTTGCTCGGCCACCGTTGCTTGGCCACCGTGCTCAGCCATCGTCGCTCGGCCACTATGCTCGGCCTTCGTCGTAGTTGCTCGACTAGGAGAGCAAGGAGAGGCTGAGGTTGTTTCTCGGGCAAGAAGCGATGGGAAAATAGGAAGCGAGGGTGGAGGAGGAGGAAGAGGAAGAAGGGGGGTCAAAGGTGCAGAGAGAGAGAAGACGAGGAGTGCAAGGGAAACAAGGAGGGTGCAGATGGAGATGATAGATTGGGCTCTACTCAGAGAGTGGTTGGTGCTGGTGTTATTCTTCAGGGAAGAAGACAATGCTACCATGCCTTCTCTCTCTCTCTCTCTCTCTCTCTCTCTCTCTCTCTCTCTCTCTCTCTCTCTCTCTCTCGATTTGGGGATTTAGGGTTTCAACTTGGGGGAAAGACACCAAATGACATCATTTTGTGGTTTACATGCTGACTATACTCTCCAGCAAGCCACATCAGCGTCAAAAATTAATAAAAAAACTGCCACGTCAGATTTTTGGCCAACCAGATCGGCGTTGACACTGAAATGATCATTTTTAAAAAATTTTGGCACTTAAGTGATCCGACGGAAATCTTTGGCACCAAAGTAAGTACCGTACACAACTTATGGCACTGATAGTGTACTTCTCCCGCATCTTTTGAAGAGGGTCCACATCTACAAGTGCTCCATAAATGGTCTTATCATTGCTGTTGTTAAGGGAAGATCTGCTCTGGTCGCTACACAGGAGGACATCGTATTTGTTCTAGCCTTTGAAAATTCTGAAGAATGCTGCATATTCTGCAAGCTTTGGAAGCCATGACCAGCAATCCAAATGATCCAAGACTATCTTTAACTGAAGCACCCTTTTGGCTACACAGCATTTGTGGGTTGGTTTTTGGTCTTAATCCAGATTGCATGAGTTTTCACTGCTGAAATAGCTATTTGGAGAGTGCAGTATTGATTGGATGGAACTGTTGTACTTGACTTGGGATTCTTTGATTATGTGAACATGGAAGCCTGAGGTTGATGTGGTGCTCATTCATTCGACTTTAAGGGGTACAAGTTCGACTTTGGTCCTTCTCTGTTCTCTGGCTTCCAATACAGAGGTCCTCAGGCGAATCCCCTTGCACAGGTAAATATGATTTCCATCACACTAAGTTGCTCAATTTTGCTTCTAGCATGAATCCAGCGATTGGTGTCTATATAGCTGCTTTTCCATGAAATGCACTGCTGTACTATTTCCCTCTTTGGATGATAACGGCATTTGCTTATGGATCAGGTGTATGCATTAGGAGAGTTCATTGGGTGTATGAATCCTGGATGATGTATATACCAGAATGTGAGTTTTTCTCACGTATTGGCCCAACAGAGTCTTTCAAGATGGATCTTTAGTTTTTCCCTTTGGAATGTCGATCACCTACCCAATTCTCAAAACTATCTATCTAATTCAAGATTGAAGAAAATGGTGATATATTATGTTCTGCTTAGTATGAAATGGATTAGCTGATAGCCAGACAGCTGAGCCTAAATTAGTTAAAATCTAATAGTACTCACCATTGTCAAATATACGGATGCTGATGTGGAAATAGCTGGCCATAGCTTTCGCATGGACAATAAGGATACGGAGCGTCTCTATTTGTAATTCAGGCCACTGCACCAACTGTTTTCCAGATTTGTCTAGCTGAAAAGTCCTTGGAATTGCCAGCTTTGAAAATATTACGACTTTCAACAAGTAAGTCTGAGCGATGGGACTCGATAGATTCGGCACCAGCTGTTCAACAATCATCGTTGGTTATAGCGTTACAGCGACACCCTTACAGATCAAAGAAGGAACGACTGCTTAAACTAAGCCAGCACCATATATCGATGTGGCTACATATATCAAAAGAATGAAAGTGGTGAATTTAGCTTGATGGTTGATGCATTTGACGTGAACGTGAGCAACAATTCGTCATCGTCAAACAGCTTGCAGTTTGCACAAGCCCAATGACGCTATAGCCACCACAAAGATCAAAGATTTCACAGATTTTCCAGTAGCATTTGGATTACACCCTTTCTATCTATAATCTCTACAATGCAAGTTCCACAGCTCACACCACCTCGACAATTCGTCCTTTTGACATTGTTGACATAAACTTGCACATTCAAACGTCAAAGGAATACATAGGACAAAGAACATAGAAAAGCAAAGTCAGGGAGGCATCACACAATTACTCGATACATGAGAAATCACGTTCAACAAATTGAAAAGCAAGGAATCATTATGTTAAAGTGGGTTGATTCGGCCAAAGCGACCAATAACAAGAGGCATACTCAGACAGATCTATTTCTAGAATTTTGTCAAGGATGCTGTCGTAAACTAAAACTGTCGTATATAGCAAGGTATGAAACTACCTTCAGGCATGACAGGATTCAATCATATTACTGATCAATCCTCCTTTCAAGGGCTATTTCATATATATCTGACTCAGGATTTTCAGATTTGACTCGTGAAAACAGGACATGGCTGGATATAACACCATGGTCGATCCTACCTTCTTAACGCGCAAAACCGACGCTACGAGTGTTGATTATATCAAACGTGCGAGCTTCAATAATCGGCGGCGAGTGGAATCCAACACCGGTGATGAGTTCTGCATGCGATTTGACTCACTCGCGAGTTTTTGGCATTAAAAACGGGGGAAGGCAGAGATTCCAGTCGCCGCTATCCTTTTGCGTTTACCGGAGACTGGAGAGACATGGACGTTGGCAACGTTTGAAGATGGCGGATGGTTAGATCCGAAAACTTCTCGATTTTTTTTCTCTCTCTCACTTCACTCTCTCCCGTCGCTCCCAAAAATGGTTCACCCCTCTTAATCTGAGTATGTCTAGTGCGGTTAGAAGAAAGATAAGCCAAAGAGATAAAGAAAACGCGCGATCCTGTTGTGGCATCGAACGCGTGATGTCCTTGCCAGATTCTTGCTTCGCTCAATAGCCGTCTTCTCAAACGCGCGTTAATTTTTATTCAGAAGAACGAAAATGATGATAATACATGAATGGCGAAAATAAAGAAAGCGGGCAACTGAACATGAAAGCTTCGATAATATAAGCCCTAGTTCTGCAGCGAATGGCCGAAGCCGGGACTGGAGCCAGGATCTGCGGGCTTGAAGGCGTCTGTGCTACGGCCGGGAGATGGCGGCGTTGTTGTTGCCCGCACCATGGGACTTGGCGGCCGTGGTGGCGTAGAAGACGCATCGGTGCTCGGGGCTTCGTTCGAGGTTTCAGGATGCAACTTTTTGCTCTGCTCCGCTATGGTTTTCCTTGGTTCCTTTTCTAGGACTTCGTTCAGATGTTGAAGCTTGTTTGGGAATGGGTTTTGCGTCTGCAGGAGCCTCAACTTCCTTGCTTCAGTGGATTCGAGCTTCAGAGAGATGGCTAGAAGAAGAAAGAAGGGCAAGAGAACCTTATTTTGCACCATGGCAGAAAGAGAGAGAGAGTGAGAGAGAGAGAGAGAGGGCGTTTGAGAAGGCAGTACACAGCACCGGCCCGGGTTTATAGAATCTGTTGAAAGAGAGAGAGAGAGAGAGAGAGAGAGAGAGTTTCAGAAGGTACTGGGACAGCTCTGGCCCGGCCGGGGCATTTTTTGAATCTGTTGGTAGATTCTTTCTTGGCCAGACAATTATTTTAATATTGACGATGCTTTTTATGGATACGTGCAGGGCCAAAGTCGTGAAGAATCGTAACTCTCCCACGTGGCATCACACCGCTCTCATCTATTTGGTGTTTTATCATTCCTTACAACTTAAGCATCAGGTGAAATTTGACCACATACCGAATATATATAAGTTAGATAATCAATCATATAATTTCGGAAACCAAAACTATCTCTCAATATTCAATTTTATATATATATATATATATATTTGGTGATATCTAGTTAAAAACTCAAAAGAAATGAATCTAGACTTATATAGTTCACATGATCATCACTATCAAGAACATGAGGATAACAACTCTTTTGTGATTCTCCGATGAGCTGCGAGTTATTCATGCCAATTGCTTCAATCCCTTCCAATTTTTCTTCTATCTATTCAAATATCAAAGCCCAACGCACGATTATCGGCACGTTGTACTATTTACGAGAACGGCAGCATGTTGAAATTATAAAATATGTTTTAGGCAGCATCGGAGTGCGAGGCTCAGGAAGAATGTGAAAGACAAAATGCTGCAACTCCTAGCTAGCCCCAGGCCCCAGTGCATTCGCCTTCTTCCAGGTTTTGTCTCGGATCTTGCTCCAGTAAATATTATATAAACTTACAAGTAATCCGAGGGATATAATTAGTTACAATACATTTATGATATTTTTAGGGGCATGGACTGAGAATCTCAGATTTTCTTGATTGCAAGTACGGCTTTCATATCCTTATCCCTCGGGAAACGGTTAAATTATTGCCCATTAAATAAGTGTCAGCTTTCCAACTACTTATTCTTGTCGGTCAAGAAATAAGAAGATTAATAACTAAGAGATTGAGGGTGACTGAACTACTTAGCTTTTGCATCATAGGCAGTTTTTCCGATGTTACCTTCTTATTTAAAGATTTTGCGGCTATCAATGATTCAATCCGTATTTTGATGCATTAAGATTAGGAATAATCATTCTTTCAAGTAGAAAAACTGATTCCAAATTTCAAGATTTACAAAGTAGATTTCAAACTAAATATCACTAATATTGACATGTAACATATAATACAACACGACACGATACGTCGATACATTTGAGAAAATACTAAATAGCCTTGATCCAATCGGGACATTTTTTGAATATGTCAACATATTCTTTCTTGCCCAAACAATTATTTCAATATTGATGATGCTTTTTTTGGATACATTTAGGGCGAAAGCTGTGAAGAATCCTACCCCTTCTGCATTACATCACATCAGTCTCATGTATTTGGTGTTTATCACTCCTTTTAACCTACATGTCAGTTGAAATTTTATGACATACTAAATATAAATTTATATGTTAGATAATCATTCATGCAATTTCGGAACCCAAAAGCATCTCTCAATATTCAATTACTTTTTTTTTTTGGTGATATCTAGTTAAAAATTCAAAAGAAATGAACCTAGACTTACATAGTCTTCATGATCATCACCATAGAGAACATGAGGGCAACAACTCTTTTGTGATTCTCCGATGAGATGCGAAGTATCCATGCCAATTGCTTCAATCCCCTTCAATTTTTCTTCTATCTCTTCAAACATCAAAGCCCAACGCACGATTATCGGCACATTGTACTATTTACGAGAACGACAGCATGTTGAATTAGAAAAAATGTTTTAGGCAGCATCGGAGTGCGAGGCTGTGGAGGCATGTGGAAGACAAAATGTTGCAACTCCTAGCTAGCCCTAGGCCCCAATGCATTCGCCTTCTTCCAGGTGTTGTCTCGGATCTTGCGCCAGTAAATATTATATAAATTTACATGTAATCCGACGGACACAATTAATTACAATACATTTATGCTATTTTTAGGCATGTGCACTGCGAATCTCAGATATTCTTGATTGCATGTACGTCTTACATATCTTTCTTCCTCGGGAAACGCTTAACACTTTGACTATTAAATAATTATCAGCTTTCCAACTACTTATTGTTGTCGGTCAAGAAATAATAAGATAAATAACTAAGAGATTGAGTGTGACTGAACTACCTAGCTTTTGCATCTTAGGCAGTTTTTTCGATGTTAGCTTTTTATTTAAAGTTTTTTCTGCTACCAACAATTCAATCAGTATCTTAAGGATGACTATGGTTTTGAGGTGGAACCCAAAATTGAAGAAACGAACCAATGAAAATCTATCCAATTTCAACTTTAGGATTTGCAGTGTAGGTTTCAAGCTAAGTAACATCAATATTAACACACGACACCACATGACATGATACATTAATTTGTTGGGATATATTATATATTAAATATATATATTTTTATATATACGTAATAAATTTTCATTTTTGTAATTATTTAATCAAATTAATTTGATTTAAGTTTACAAATAAATAAATAATAATAAAAGCCTATAATGAATTTATACTAAAAAAATTAATTTACCATTTGTTAATATAATTCATTATTTCAATTTGACAACTTTAACTCAATTCCAATAATTCATAAAACTTGGAGGAAAAAAACAAGTAATTCACATTTGGGATTCATGTGTCGAAAAATAAGAGAGAAAAAACTTGGGGAATGAATTATGCGTTACAAGAAGTGAGAGTCAGAACAAAAGAGAGGACCAACTTTTTCTTCTTTACCCCTTTGTTATTTTTATTATTTTTTCTTTTTTGCATAATTACATTTTTTTTGTCAAATATATATTTAATTTTTGACTCATCATCTATCGAAAATTTTTAAAACTTGATCATGTGCATGTTGGAATTCGAACTTACATGTCAAAATAATCACATGTCAAAGAGTGTTGAAATAGTTGACCAAGTATCAACAAATCTTACACATGTTGACTGAGTATCAAAGAGTGTGGAAGAATGTCGAGCACGTGTCGAAATATCTGACATGACACAAAAATTCTCGGAGAGTGTCGGTACTATTTAAGTGCCAAGTTTCAAAAAATAGAAGAATCTATTTTGATGAATAGATTCTAAGTTATAGATAGGTGGAACTCAAAGAGGTTTTTATATTCTTTTCCTATATCTTTGCATGATCTGCGGTACTCTATGGTGTCCAATAATGAGTGTATAATTTAGAAGTATTAGTTTAAGCTTTCATTTTATGATCCAGACTTTTTACTTTGTTAATGTTTCATATTCTTCATTTGTCTAAATATAAGTTATGATTAGTGAATTATAACAGCAAATGGTAGTCATTAAAGATGGTGATTCTTAGTGATAATTTAATTAATAATATAGGTGGAGCCCAAATAGACAATGAAACTTATGACAGAGTATCTAGATTCCAAGTTTGAAAAAAATGAGCAACTTGTTCTAACAAATAGATTCCAAGTTCTAGATGAAATCTATATGGAATTTAGAATTGCTCACCCTAATTGGATTTGCTTGAAGCCATTTCACGCTCTTGTAAAAGTTGTATGCTTGTGGGCTGAGAGAAAGAGCCAATCTCTAGGCTTCGAACATGGAGTTACATATTCACCGCCAATTGGGGTCTCTTGTGAAGATTATGTGCTTTTTAAATTTTTATTTCTCGGGGTAATATTTTCTTTTGCTCATGATTAGGAAAAAATTCCTATGATTATATCTTTTACTAGTAGGTTATAAGTTAATATTCCTACATTTATATCTTCTACTAGTAGGTTACAAGTTATCATATTCTTCCACAAGCAAACTTAACTAAGGCTCCGTGGTTTTTTTTTCCTTAAAAATAAAATCAAGCAAGGATTGATTTTTTTGTGAAAAATAATTGATTTGAAAAATATTTTCTTAAAAGAAATTCACTTGTATCGTTTTGAATAATTAGCATTGAAAAATATTTTTACTATCTACAGTAATTTATGTTTAAATATTTTCATGGATGATGAAAATATTTATTGCTCATTCAACTTGGTAAGAGATATAAGTTATCGTCTTTAGGAAAATGTTTTCCAAATCAATCATTTTTTGCAAAACAAATGAAGAAAATCAATTTGTTTGAGATGGGGAGGCGCTTATCGGTGTGGCTAAGAGGAAGCTAATGGGCTTTAATGATTTATCCTGGTCCACTGCAACAGAAATGCGAACAAGGTGGCAGATTGGTTGGTTAATTAGAGATGAAAAAAAACGTGGCTTTGTTTCTAGAGCGTCTATGGAAATATCATTATGATATATTTTCTTCAATTCTTTCGATCGTATTTTTAGTTGGTGAGTTACAAATTATAAATATCATTTATGTGCGAACTCAACTGAGATTTAAATACGGGTGATGTTATGTATGTAACCCACCAAATAGCAAACTAGTAGGAGGAATCCAACGAGTTTCTATGGATAGAAAGAAACATGGTCCAATATTATCCTCCACATGCTATGCTCGCAAACTTATGGATTCTTGTAAAGGTTATGTCTCGAAGAAATATAACTCATATCTATGAGCTGTATTTGGTTATTTGGATTTTTAAAGAAGATAGAATAAATTAATATTATTGGATTTTTTTTTTTCATCTTATACTTTATTTGGAATGGATGGACAGATATATCTACCCTTCTAGTGGAAAGTCCATCATTTGGATTGTGATTGGTGCTTGCCGTAAAATTTTAGGGACAACGACATAAATGATCCTTAAACTTTAGCTCAATATGTAATGTGGTCCATGAACTTTTAATACGTTTAATATAGTCCTTGAATTATAACTTAATATGCAATATGGTATTTTAACTTTTGACACATGTTCAATTTAGTCTCTAAAGTATTTGCAAATGTTCCATGTATCTTTCAATTAATTCAAGTTTAGGGATAATATCGAACATTTTCATATAGTTTAGGACTAAATTGAACATGTACCAAAGTTCAATGACCATATTGAGTAAATTAAAAATTCATGGACTATATTGCACATTGTGTTAAAGTACATGAACCACATTGCACAAATTGAAAGTTAATTGATCACGTTGCACATTGAGCTAAAATTCAAGAACTATTTATATCATTATCTCTAAAATTTTATCTAGGCTTACTTGATCCTAAGTGGTATGCTTTTTATAGTTGGTATAAAATTTTTAATCACATAATAGCAAGGAAATGTCATCATTTATACAAATCTACATGTCAACCATATGACGCTTCCCTATAGTATAATAATGTCATGTGTGCAAGAAATTATCATATTTTCTCGTCAATGCTCTTATTCTTGCCCTCCTTTTCCATTGAAAATTGGGATATTCTCCAAAATTTAGAGACAATCAATGGACTCAAGCCTAATGCGATGATGCATTACATAAAAGGCATCTTTAGTAATATAATGAGATATGATCTTCAATCACTGGTTGAACACGAAGAAAACTCCCTCTAAACCGATCTTCTAATTGGTGAGTATAAGCAAGTATATAACTCACGTCCAACCTAACTAAAAATAAAATTAAATTTGGAAGATGTCCGTATTAACAATTCTCCAATAACCTTTTTTACCAAAAAAAAAAAACAATTCTCCAATAAGAAAATCGGGTGGCGGGAGTTTCCTCTATTTGCCTTTTTTCTTTCCCGTATATTGTTGGGATAAACGGGAGTTCGTTCCGTGAAAATTCTAATTGATTAATGAGCTTTGGTAAGAGTTGAGCAAGGCGCGGCGAGGACAGTTTTCGAGCAGTGAAAGCCTAAACTCCTGCCGGAAACTTGACTCTGGCTCACGGTTGCTCTCGACGGGAGTCGTCGAAAACGCTGGGGGGGGCGCCTCATTGCCGGATTGCTGCCGCGGGTTCCGGCGAGTTGCACGTAGGTCCGACTGAAACGGAGGAAAACCCAACCCCAATGTCGGACGGCTTTACCGCGTGGCTGAGAACTGATGTCGTGATCAGAGGCGGCAGGCCCACGTGGCTGTGACGGCGCTTTTGTCCTTTCGAGTCTCCCACCTCTCTCGTTCTCTTGGCCGTCGTGCCTCTTGTCTGTCTTTGTCCCTGACTTTTTGGATGTGCACACCGCACGAGGACAAAACCACCCCCTCCCTTCATTTGTGTGGTGGACCGTGATCTCTCTCTTTTGTCTTTTTTCTTTTTTTTTTTTTGCGAAAAGCTTTTCTAATGAAAAATCAAATTAATCACAAATAATAATTAGAGACGTCAAAACGCTATCTCTCCCTTAATAGTACCAACTAGTGTTCGGGCACGCGTAGTTAGATAATCGTGCGAGGGAAAGACAATGAGTAGTTTATACAAGGGCGGGGAAGATAGGAGTTATTAGTAATGACAAAAGCTTATCATCGCGAGAACAATTGTTTATTTTAAATTATAAAAAAAATTAATAAAGAATTTGTGGCTCACAATATAGTTATTATTTTCACATTAAGTAAAAAATTATTATACTAACAAAATCCTATACCCTTTATTGTTTTTTCATTGTTTAGATAATGAGTTTTGTGAATTATTAAAGAGCATGTAGGGATTTAAGGAAAGCCCATGCGGATAGGTCTAAACCATCTTCCCAAATTGGGCCATTAGAAACTCAAAGCCATTCAACCATGCGTTTGATTAATCTCCCTCTCTCACCAATTATAATATTCACCGTGAACCTCTATACTTTCTAATCAATTATATAGTTTTCGAATAGTATTGTACCCACTATATATCTTGTTTAGGCTTGAAAATAAGATGCGTTCAAGCTTACTAACATCTTAGAATTGATAAATCACTTCTAGGTCCCTCAAGATTTAAAGGCTTGGTCCATCCGTGTTAACAATGTTTAAGGGCAATATATTTACTTTGCAATAATCCGATTGTTAAAATATTGCTCACATATATCTGAAAAAGTCAGTACATTAATTGTTACAAACTTTCCTTAATTTGTTAATTGGCAAGAGCCCGAGGCCACTAATTAATGAATTCTTTATGCAATTAACTTATGTATCTAAATGAAGGTTTGGTGTTGGAGGTAAGCTAAGATAGATACCTTAAATAATAGAGGACAGGGCACTTGGTAATATAAGGAATATAAAGGAAAATCCTAACATGACAAGACGTGCTATAGCAAGCATAGTGTATATATTGGGGTGAGTGAGCAAGCTTTCTTGTAAAAGAAAGTTATGATGCTTTGGTGCTTACATCAATTTATACAAATACCCTTGTTCATGCAAATTATTTATTCTTTCGCTTTGGTGCTGATGCAACATGTCTATATGACGATTTTTATGATGCGGTTAATTAAGGTTTCGGCTACACTTGGAAAAATGTTCAAACTGTGGGCTTGTATGCATTACAACTAATCTCAAGACTTCCTAGTATTATTTATATATATATAAAATGGCAAGTTACCTCAAGTACAATGCTATTGGCGCATAGTCTTCTGTTGGATTTGCACTTTGTAATATAATTAAGTTAGTCATGCGATAAGCACATGCCAAAGTCGACACTTAAGGAGGACATTTCAAACAATATGAAGACTTCAGAGGGCACATGACAAAAATTTAAAAGTCAAGGAGGCAATTTGTCAAAATCTCATGGGGGCAAAACATAGTTTGCCTTACATATAGACATCAATTAAGTCAGCGATGACTGATAGACAAGCTAGAGGCTTATTGCTCAACTTGTCACGCTTCGAAAACTACAGTGATGGGAGGGAAAAGTGCCAAAAAAGTTATTAACCTTTTGTCTTTGTCGATTTAGTCATAAACCTTTTTGCGTCCGATTCAGTCCTAAACCTTTTTAAGTTATGCCAATTCAATCCTTTCCGGCCAATTTTGGCCGGATCTTGTTGACGGACGCCGGGCCGACGACGCCCGATCGGCGCGTGGTGAACTTTTAATAATATTTTAATATTTTTAAAAAATATTTTAAATATTTTATTTTTATTTTTTTAAAAAGATATTTTAAATATTTTATTTTTATTTTTAAAAAAATATTTTAAAAAATATTTTTATTTTTTTTGTTTTTGTCTTTTTCCTCCAGCCAGTCGCGAGGTCCGGCAACCAGCCGGAGGCGACCTCTGGCGAGGGTGAGGCCGACCTCGCCGGATCCGGCGAGGTTGAGCCTCGCCGCTCGCCCTCGCCGGATTTGGCGAGGTGAGCCTCGCCCATGGCCCGATCGCGAGGTTGGGCGAGGCTCGCCCTCGCCGGATCCGCGAGGGCCGGCGAGGCTCGACCTCGCCAAATCCGGCAAGGGCGATCCTTGCCCATGGCCGCCGAGATCGAGGCCATGGGCGAGGTTCACCCCCTCGGCCTCGCTCGACCTCGCCGGATCCGGGCGAGGTCGGCCTCGCCCTCGCCGGGAGGTCGCCTCCGCCGTCGCCGGACCTTGGCGACCAGCTGGAGGAAAAAGACAAAAACAAAAAATATAAAATATATATATTTTTAAAAATAAAAATAAAAATATTTAAAAATTTTTAAAATAAAAAATATTAAAATATTATCAAATGTTGTTCACGTCGCGCCGATCATGCCACGTCGGCCGGCGGCATCCAGTCAGCAAGATCCGGCAAAAAATTGGCGGAAAGGACTGAATTGACACAACTTAAAAAGATTTAGGACGAATCGACCAAAAAAGGTTTAGGATTCATCGTACAAAAAAGGTTTAGGACTTTTTGGCAAGACTTTTCCGTGATGGGATGACATGGCCATCCTTTCACCTAAAGGACGTAACCTCTAACCATTAGAATCCAACTCCCAAAAGTCCATGTCGATGTTGCTCTCGTTCTATTAGTTGTTAATGGAGGGACCTGTAAAAATTGTGAAAGAGAGGGGTGAGCAGCCACTAGCTCAGTGAATAGTACGTATCTCTTTTAAGCAGATCGAGCAGTTATTATATATATATATAATTATGTAGTACTATTAATAATTCATAATCCAACTCATTAATATACATATCGGCCCGTCGTGAGGTCGGATCAAGGGGGACAGGAGAGAAAAAAATCACGAGCGAGGGGGAGGGAGAGAGAGAAAAATCGGGAGCAAATGGGGGATTTTCCTTTGGAAGTTCGTGGAAAACGGAGAGAGAGGCAAGAGTGAACGAGAAGGAGTGAGGGCCGAAACTCTGTCTCTGTTAAGCGTTGCTCAGCCACCCTCGACGCGAATCGACGAACCCTAGCTGACACCACCGAGTCCGCGGTTCACCCCTCTTCCCCGGCGCTTGATTTCTAGTTGAGTGCACCCTAAAGCCCGATCCATTTTTATCCGAGGATCCCAGCTTGGCAACACCCAAGCGGCTGGCCATGCCGAACTCGATTCGCTTAGAGACTGCCTTCCGGCCGTCGCTGCTAAGCTGGATAGGTACCCTTGCGGTTAAACGCTATTTCCGTGAACCTCTTTGCTCTACCCAGTTCTGGCCTGTCTTGAGCGAGGTGAGAGCCGACTTGATTTGTTTATTTCTTGCTCGCGCCAGCCCCGAATGAGTTGGTTATTTTCGTTGATACCGTCTGTGCATAAATCCTTGAAATTCTGAATTGTTACTGGAGGATTTAAAATGGTTTTTCTGTTGTAGTGTTGGTTTTAGACGATAAACGATTTCAATTTTTGGTGGGTATGGTCGAACCTTTCATTACACACAAAACTATTTGCTAAAATGCCTTGAAGACGCTGACATGAGACTGGTCACGATTTTTGCTCAATCTTAGAGCGCGTCGATGTGGTACATACCATCGTTGTGGTCCCTGGTGGGAATCCCTATAGTTTAATAAGGCCACATTTACTGAAAGTGGGAAAATATATGTACATATTTTATCATTTGAGACCTGCTTCTCTGGCATTAATTTTGTGCATAAATTTACTTCCTTGGCACTGTATGTGCAAGTTCAAGTCAGGTCGTGTGCATAAATATCTCTAGAAACTCTAGAATGAAAGCCTTCCATCCAAAAATAAAAAAAATTATGTCTTCTTTTTTGTCTTTATCTCTTCTTGGGTGAATTATGCTTTAGTAGTCTAATATGTGAAAGCAGCCCATCTGTCTATATAATTCTGTCTAGGAGTTTGTCTTTATGTTTCTAATTTCAAGTATTATATGCGAGGTGATCATCTTCGAGAAGTGTTACTGCTGAACTTGCTTAAGTAAGTTGATGGTGACCAAGCTAGTTGGTAGGTTTCCACATCATGAAAACAATCTCAATATAGTACTCGACGGAAACTCATGCGATTCAGCTGTTGTGGAAACTCAAAATTTGCTCATTTGCTAGAAGATTATTCATGAATTGTCTTGTTTATTTTCAATCTCTTCGTATGATGATTCACAGTGACTTTTGAATTGTGGCTTCGCTTCACAGTAATTTTGTAAAAGTCTGGGCAAAATGTGGACTATTTGATTAGCTAAACCTCATAATCACAAAATACTCATCCGTTTCCCTACAGCTTTTGACTCGTCTGGCATTTGACTGCAGAAACGCTGATGCAGCGGCAAAAGTGGCAGAGATAATGTGTGCTGATTTTGTCCATGAAGTAATTTCTGCCTGCGTGCCTCCTGTTTATCCACCACGTTCTGGCCGAGGATGGGCATGCACTCTTGTTATTACTATGTGCTCTAGAAGTCACTTGGAGAAAATTCTGGCTCCCTCTTCTAAAGAAGCTAAGGGCAACTCCTTTAATTGTTCCCTGGAGCACCCGGGGCGCCGCTATTCTCTCTTCTATTGGATATCATGAAACATCCGGCAAAAGTTTCTTCTGTAAGGGCTGTCCTAGCATGTCTATATGGGAGCAATACCGAATACAATGGCAATGGCTCTTCTATATCCAGTTCTTTCAACAATGGTTTACTACAGTCATCTGACGCTGATAGTTCGTCCTCAGTTTGCTTATATGGGAGCAATACCGAATACAATGGCAGTGGCTCTTCTATTTCCAGTTCCTTCAACAATGGTTTACTGCAGTTATCTGATGCTAATAGTTCGTTCTATGAGTTTGCTCTTGATCAATTTGAGAGGTAATGCAATCATTGGTATCTTACCCGTTATCTGATTTCCATTTTTAACTATATTTTGATGATGTATAGATTTCCAACAAGAATTTAAATGCAAACCAACCTTCATCAAGTTCAAAGTTTGTTGTGACATCTAAGCGAACAACTAACGATAGCAAAGTTAAATTTGAGTAAAGAGCTGCTATAAAATGAGCTCGTGAGCACGATAGTGGCAACATGGGCCTAAAACCCATGTGCCATAAATGAAGTGCCTTAAGTTTTAAAAGCAAGCTTAAATGAATCATAAATGGTTACTTGACAACTTAATGGGTCTCAAATGATTTAGTTATCTAATAAGTTTAAGTGAGTCATGGATAGACAAGTCATTTGTTTAATTCTTTTAATTTTATGATTTATCATAATTTTTTCTAGAAAATTTTAAAGTCAACTGGTCACTAGTTGCCACCAGACGCCATCAATGGTCATTGCCGATCACCAGTCATCGACCATCGGTCATCATCGATAGCTAGTCTCCGCCTGTTGCTGCCACTTGCTGCTGATCATTGATTGTCATCAGTTGCCGGTCGCCAAAGATAATAGGAAAAAAATATAATAATATAAAAATATTTAAAAATAGATTTTTTTTTTAAATTATAAAAATTGTCCAAAGTGTTTTAGCAATATATATTTTACGAAACAATTTTTTGTAAGTTGGATTCAATATTTAAATCTTTTACTAATACGAGTCTGGTCGAGTATGAATTAAGAATGTGTTGAGTCGAATATAGATCAATTTAGGTCATACTATCTTTGACCTAACCTAAAGCTAATTTAACCCACCCATTTGATGGTCTAATGACATGGAATATGAACTTGATGAAAGTGGTGGCAGCAGTAGGATCTGCATCACCTCTGACCGATGTCAATTATCAAAGCGGGGGACTTGCGGAAACCGTTGAAGAATCTCTACAGTTTGATTGTGCCGACTACGACATGGCGGTGCATCTTTCATTTGACTGGAAGAATGAAGAACCTCACGAGAAAGCTGTTGAGAGGTAGTCGGTTTCTCCTAGTTCACTACTTTTAAGTGCATTCCTGGCTTTTTGATGGATGTCCTTTTAAGTTTCTATGGACTTATGCGTTTTCTTTATAGGTCAAAATTCACTTCTATAAAATCGCATGGTTTCTGGCAAGATTTAGTTTTTTTTTTTTTTTTTGGTCAAAAGTATGATTACTATTCATTTACTTAGGCAAGTTTGGAGCAATTACATCAAAAACATCAGTGCATAATAAATCAAACAGGGTTGTCAGGGGATTAGCTACCCAATTACTAGGAAGGTAGTTATCTCTTTGGGCTCTTGCAAGCCAGTCTGTGGGTCTATTGGATTCTCTACCGCAATGGGCCAGAGAAAGGCCCGGAAAGTCCTTTACTTTTGTCTTGATCCAGTCCATGATCGATGCCACTTCCCAGCTTGTCTCTGTCGAAGACAGAACCCCTTGCACGAGCGGCAAATAGTCAAAGTGGACTTGTAGACTTCAGTTAGATCTGGTGGAGAGAAAGTCTAGGGTTTTAAGGAGAGCGAGTGCCTCTGCCTGTTCCGTCAAGGGTGCCGCCACCAGCTTGGAGAAACCATCGACCAATCGACCCCGAGAGTCTGGGCAGATGCAAGCGATGGCTCCCCCGTGTTCGTCCTCTCCCTTGTTCTCCTCAGAGTCTAATGTCGCACCTTCATTCTAGAAAAAAAGAGGTGTCAATGTTGATTTTTAGTGTATCTGAAGTCGGGGGTTGCCATCTGAGCGTGTGAGCCTCTCTTTTCTTCTCTCCTTTTGAGTTTCTGTTCCAAATTGATTTGAACAACATCTATTATGGATACAAGGGATTTTTTTTCCGAAGATGAACTGGTTCTAGTTTTTCCAAATGCACCACAAGGTAGTAGCGATTTGGTCAAATTTTAGTGCACTTCGTGGGTCTTCTTTTCTCATGTACAGCCATTCATCGAGTCTTGTTAACCCGAATCTTGTAATTTTGATTTGCAGAGGGATAGCACTCCATATCCGAGTTGTCCAAAGGTAGAGCAGCAAAGTATGTTCAATGGTTTTGGCTTCCTGTTTGCGTAGGGCATGATGGACCGGGTACTATTCTTCTCTTGTGCAAGTTGGCCAGTGTAGGTAATGCATTTTGGCATGCATTCCAGAGAAATAATTTAACTTTGGATAGAGTTCCAGAGTGCCAGATATATTTCCAGAGATTTGGCTTCGTTTGGTGAGATGAAGTTGCTGTTGTAGTTTGTGGGCTGGCTACTCGATCTCTAGTGGTGAAATAGCCGCTTTTCACTGTATAGGACCTTGATTTGTTGTTAATCCATACCATTTTATCTTCTGTAGTAGGTAGTCCAATAGGGGTTGTGAGGATTTCCTTCACTCTTTGATTATCAAACATCGACCTTACCATTGTTTCATTGCATTTATCATTCCTTTGTTCTATTAATGCACCCACTTTCACTAGCTTGTTTCTTGTTGCTGGGCCTCCAATAGGTCCACTCTTTAACCATTTATCCTTTCTAATCAAAATTTTATGTCCATTCCCGACGGACCGCATTACTTGTGGAGATATAGAGTCTCTTCCCAAGACAATGCTTTGCCATCCCCACGAAGGTTGGGAACCTTTTCTAGCTTTCCAAAACTTGCATTGTGGATAGTAGAGGCCCTTCATCAGTTGACTTAAAAGGGACTGAGGTTGTTGTGAAATACGCTAAGCTTGCTTTCCTAGCATAGCTTTATTGAAAGCTAGTAAATCTTTGAAGCCAAGACCTCCTTCATCCTTCCTAAGTTTCAAAGTTTCCCATTTTTTCCAATGAACCCTAGCAATTTTGTTACCATCTCTCCACCATAAATTGGCAATTTTCTTCTCAATAGCTTTGCAAATTGAAATAGGGACTTTGAAAATAGACATTGCATATTGCGGAATGGCCTGCACTACTGATTTAATCAATATCTCATCGACTGCTTTTGACAGCAAGTTATCATTCTAACTTTCGAACTTTATGTTAACTCTGGCAAGAATCCAAGCAACCATAGTTTTTTTTGAGCCTCCCCAATCTGAGGGAATTCCTAAGTACTTTCCTGTTTTCTTTATTATTGGAACTCTCAACTCTGAAGACATATTTCTTCTCAGATTTATTAGGTAGCTTTTGTTGAAATAAATTCTTGATTTATTGAGATTAATAGCCTAGCCTGATGCAAAACAATATTGATGTAGAATGGTTGCCAAATTCTGACATTCCAATATAGTGCCATTGAGAAAGAAGATAGAGTCGTCCGCAAATAGCAAATGTGATAAAGTATGGCAGCTATTATTAAGCTTAATTCCTCGAAGTGTACCATCTGTTGCTGCTTGTTCAAGTGAGATAAGACGTTTGCCACTAAGATAAAGAGATAAGAGGATAATGGATCACCTTGTCTAATCCCTCGTGTAGGCTTGAAGAAAGGTAGAGGTTCCCCATTGAAATTGATGTTGAAGGAAACCGTTGAAACACAATGCATCACCATTGAACTCACTTCTCACAGAATCCCATCTTGATCAATCATTCTCAAAAGAAGTGCCATTCAATCCGATCATACGCCTTTTGCATGTCTAACTTTAGGACAACTTGGAACTTACTTTTCCTCTCACGAGTTCGCAACTTATGAGGTACTTCCTGCTCAATCAAGATATTATCTTGAATTTGTCTACCCCCCACAAAGGCGCTTTGTTCCTCAGCAATAAGGCTTGATAGCAAAGGTTGAAGTCTGTTTGTCATTATTTTGGAAATGATTTTATAGACCAAATTACAAAGGCTAATAGGCCGAAATTGTTCAAGCTTTTTAGGGTTTGGGATTTTGGGAATAAGGGTGATTTCGGTTCTGTTCATGTCAGGATTAAGGTATCCAGTATCAAAAAAATTATGCACTTCTCTAAAAATATCCTGACTTATATTTGGCCAATGATTTTAGAAAAACAGTCCATTTAGCCCATCCAGTCCTAGAGTTTTAGCAGCTCCTGATTGTTGCATTATAGCAGTAATCTCCCCCATAGTGATAGGTTCTACTAACCGTTGGTTCAACATTTCATCAAATGAGGTAGGTATTTGTTGTATGATAGGCTGAAAATTGTGAGACCCCACTGACTCTTATAAATTTTTAAAGAATATCTCTATCATCTCCTTCAAAGGCTGCTCCTCTCTCACTCAATTATCTTCTACGTTCTTTAGCAGAGTAATTATGTTTCTAGTTCTTCTCTAAATAGTTGTTGCGTGGAAAAATATAGTATTTCTATTACCCCATTTTAACTAGCTAATTCTAGAGTGCATTCCCCAATACATCTCTAGTCGCCATAACTTTTCAATTTCCTGGGTTATCTTCTTTGCTACCTCGCATTCTTTAGAGACTTCTGAGCCATTCGTCAGCCTTTGTAGTTCATTTCTCAGCCAATCTATTCTCATTTTCGCATTAGAGAATCTGTTTTTACTCCACTTTGCCGGCTGTTGTGCCACATTTTGCAACTTTTCCACCATATTTAGTCTTTGGAAGTTGTTTTCAGCCCAAGGCAAGATTTAGTTAGCTAGGCTTTGATTGCTTGTGAAAAGGCGATTACATCAATTAAGCTTTGTCCTCCTAATTAGTGTCAGCATGCCCCCAAGAAGATTCAGTAGAAAAATGCCGGGTCAGATTAATTAAACTGCACTATACTATATGCATTCACAGCCTTTGTGATCTATGATGTATGGATCTTATTAATCCAAATTAGAAGGCACATAACTCCTTCATTTTCCAAGCTCCTCGATCGGCCCAAGGAGGATAGTTGAGAGTGTGATCACAAAACAAACGAGCTTGGATAGATGGAATCCAAGCACGAAAAGGTAAAAAGAACCAAATTTGCAAATACCCACTACCCGGTAGCCACCAACGAGGATCACGCTCAAAATCAACATCGATTATGCTAAATTGGAAGGCTTGTCGGAATGTGCAGTTGCTGGAGTCTTTCTCCACCACCAAGGAGTTCTGATTCATGGCTTTGCGACTTCTGGGCTGGCTGGATCGATGCTAGCGATTGAAACCCTACCTCTATGCGTGTGCCTGCAGCTGGTGGACGAAAGCGGGTGTCTGAACTAGTGTGTACTTCTCGAACCCAAAAAAAAAAAAAAAAAAAACACTGGTGTGTGCTTGGTGCGGGAGATGTCATGGTGTAGGCGAAGGACGGTACAACTCTGGTTAACTGCACTGTGGGTAAAGAACAAAGCCCATGGGAGGGTTAGGGCATGGGCAAATGAATGCCTAATGAAGTTGGCCCATCTAAGCTTTGTAAGTTTGAAATTTTGTTCAAGGGAGCCTTCAAGCTAGGTGATTGGGTGGCTATGGCTAGGCCAAAAAAAAAAAAAAACACTCCCTCTCGATTGGCTATCTTATCCCTCCAAACCTATTTTGTAGGGGGAGAAGTACACTATCAGTGCCATAAGTTGTGTACGGCACTCACTTTAGTGCCAAAAGTTTCTGTCGGATCACTTAAGTGCCAAAAAGTTTGAAAAACGATCATTTTAGTACCAACTTCGATCAAATTGACCGGAAATCCGATGTGGCACTTTTTTTTGAATTTTTTACGCTGATGTGGCTCGCCGGAGAGTATAGTCAACATGTAAATCACAAAACGATGCCGTTTGGTGTCTCTCTCCCAATTCAAAACTCTAAACCCTTAATCTGCCGGATAATCTCGGCCACCGTCACCCTCTTCATCCTCTTCTCCTCCCTTGCCATCTTCTCCACTGCCGCCCATGGCGCTGCCAAGCACCATCACCTCCTCCACTACCTCGACGAGTTCAGTGACCGCGACGAGCAAGTTGCCATCGACCCCTCCGCCTCCTTCGAGAACCCACACCTCTGCAATGCCTACATCGCCCTCCAGGACCTGAAGCAGGCCATCCTCTTCGACCCCAACAACTTCACCGCCAATTGGGTCGGCCCTAACGTTTGCGCCTACTCCAATGTCTTATGCTCCTCTTCCCTTGACGACCCCGGTGTCCACACCGTCACTGGCGTCGACCTCAACCACGGCGACATCGCTGGGTACCTCCCCGAGGAGCTCGGCTTGCTCACTAACCTAATGCTCTTCCATCTCAACTCCAACCGCTTCACGCAAAGCATCTTGCGAAGTTCCAAAACCTGAAGTAGCTCCGACCCCGACCTAGACCCCGACTTGGCCGAAGGCCGTGATCTCGCTCAAGTGTGAACCTCACGTTGCTGAGCGATGGCGGCCGGGTGAGCTAGGTCGGCAGCCAACGAGGATCAAAACTCTAATTTCAATCTCCAAATTAAAAAAAAAAAAAAATCCCAAAATGAGTTATGCGGCGTCATTTTTGTGAGGCCATCCACTTAGGACGGCAAAACGACGTCGTTTTCTTAAGGAGGACGGAAAACGACGTTGTTTCTCAAACCATGTCGACTTTTTGAAAAATATATATATATAAAAGCCACGTAATCATTTTGGCCGGAATCTCTCACCGGTTGCACTAAAGTAATCGTTTTTCCTCCGATTTGGCACTTAAGTGATCCAATTGAAATTTTTGACACTAAAGCGAACATCGTACACAACTTATAGAACCGATATTGTACTTCTCCCATTTTGTAGGGGTAACCAAGTCAAAACCAACTGAACTATAAACTGCCCAAATTGAGAACCACTCATACTAGATCGATTCCTAAAAATGGAACCAGTGTCCAAGTAGTCTTGTCCTTGGTCCCAAAGGGGGACTAGATAGAACTAAATTGATCGGACCAATTATTTTTATTTATTTTTTTAAATGCAAACCTAATAATCTAAAATCCCTCACACACACTTCCTCTTGCTCTCCTCTTTCAATTTTTCCATATTCACCCAGAATGCTCACGCTTCATCTTTAGCTAAACTCACATTGGGACATGTTTGATTGAATTATGCATTCAATTATAGTAAGTTATTGTTTAGAATGTAATTCAAATAGAAGTGATACATAAAAGATACTTGTTTATAAGGAAAATCTGTTTGGTAATGTGAGATTTGTTTTATTCTATTTTGTAGTGTTAAAGTAAGATGAGAATATGGTGATTATGTTTTGGATAGGCTCGTTTACTTCAAGCGTAAAATTTCATTGCAAGATGAAGTGCTTAAAATGACTAGTTCCGGAAATTGGAAACTAATCTTGCCGGTCTAATTCCTAGTCTAATTCAATTCCTAGTTCCTAGGTGGGACTGGACTTGATCAAAAATCAATCACCCTACTATGTTGGATATTTTAGTTTATGATGTAAACAAACATGCTTCGAGTTAATGACACCTTCATCTTTCTCAACCAAAAACAAAAAAGAGTTTCATCACATTGTCCTTTTAGCCCTACAATGGAATTTGCATATTATATTTGTAATGATGGTGCTACCCGGTATTTCTATTGATATAATACTTGTCCTTGTAGGTCTAATATATGTAAGCACTTGAGTTTCAATAAAACTTCCCTCCTCCCGCACCTTTTTTGAATTGATGGTGTAAAATTATGTCTTAAGTTTGAATCCGATACGAGACTTGATGCACATGCGGAGCATTTATTGCTCAAAGTCACATGTAACAATTGACAATGTTGAGCGAGCAAGTATATCGAAGCCAGAATGTTGTCTATGCATGGAAGGAGTGTTGGCCATGAACAAGATCTTTGAAGATGGTGGCCCACGCCATCCGCATCGTTGTCTTCAAAGATTATGGGCGCATGCTTGTTTGACTATCATCACTCATGCGTGCATGCCCATAGATTTTTTTAGTGAGTGTCAGTGACAATTGTGAGCTAACTTTGTCCTTTTGTAAAATGAAGAGTGAGGGATGATAGCAGCTATGCTCTAGGACAGTGCATGATGGTCATGCGCACATGCCATCTTCAACTGCATGGAAGAGCATGATATCAGAAGTACGTGCCACCGTTGACATATGTAGGAGTCTCCGTTTGTTTTGTTCTCTTCCCATGTTCCTATAAAAGGAGGACATTAGAGGTCGTAGGGAGGTAAGCAAGAAGTGAGAGCTCAAAAGAGAAAAAGAGGTGTGAGATCGGAGAGAATTATACATGGAGTTGAGTCCATTGAGTTGAGTTGTTAAATATCATGGGTATTGGGTATATATTAAGGTTGGGATACACTCAAGTGCATAAGTGATTGCAATCCCGTAATTCTCCAATTTATAGTAGATTATTTGCTAGCTCTCCCCAGGGACGAAGGTTCCGACATTCGAACTGAACCACATAAGTTTCTAGCGACCTTTTTTTAAATTGTTCCTCATTTTATTTCTATCAATTTCTATAGCTCCTACAATAAATGCAAACGTTCCAATTTGCTTCCACTCGCTACCAATTACAACAACTGGTATTAGAGCTAAGACTTTGTAGTTATGTCTAGAGGAAAAGTAGAAATTGAGAAATTTAAAGGAAGGAACAACTTTGATTATGAAGCATCAAGATGCAGGCGCTATTAACAACTCAAGGTTTATCCAAGACATTGGATCTCAAGGCTAAGTTGCCCGAAAAATATGCGAGATGCCAAAAAGGACAAGCTAATGGAGAAAGCCATGAGCATAATCCTATTGAACTTATCGGATGAAGTGCTAATAGAGGTGATCGAGGAAAAGGATGCCGCGGCACTATGGGCAAAACCTTAGGCCCTCTATGTAATGAAGGGTTTGAACAATTGCTTATATATGTTGAAAATGATGTTCTAGTTTCAAAACACTTAAGGTATGTCAACGAAATCCCACCTAGATGAGTTTAATAAACTCATGATGGACTTGAAGAATGTAAGTAATATTTTAGATGATGAAGAAAAAGGCATGATATTGTTGGCATCTCTACCGGAGTCATAGGAACACTTTTCTAACTTCTTGTTATAAGGGCATACTACAATTATCTTAAAAGAGGTGATATTCACCCTGTTCTCAAAGGAGTGACATAGAAAGTTGCATGATGACAATCTAGTGCAAGTGTAGCATGTGGACTGGTGATCCAAGGTAGAGATGAACATCGATGACCTAGCAATAGAAGTAGAAACAAGAGTAGGTCGAAGCCGCGACATATAAAATCAAAAGGTCGTGTAAAGTACTTTGAGTGTCATAAGGAGAGGCACATACAGAGAGATTTGTCCAAAGTTAAATAAAGGCAATTGGCAAAATGCCACAAGTAGTGTGGTGAATGTTGTCGAGGAGAGTAGTGGTGATGGCAAGGCCATCTTATATGTGTCTACGAGTCCATCGGGAGACAAATGGGTGCTAGATTATGAATGTTCATATCACATGACTCCTCATAGGAACTAGTTCACTACCTACTTGACTATAGATGATGGTAGAGTTCTTTTGGGGAATAATGTAGCTTGCAAGATTGTGGGGATAGGAATAGTTCGAATTCGAATACACATGGCATAGAGCGGACGTTGACAAGCATAAGGCACATACCGAAGCTCAAGAAGAGCCTTATTTCTCTAGGTGCACTCAACGACATCAAGTGCAAGTACATCGCTAGAGGTTGAACGCTAGAGGTGGAACACTAAAGATTTCTCAAGTGCTTTGATAGTGATGAAAGGGAAGAAGGTGAATTCTTTCTATTATTTATTGGGGGAAACTGTGACTAGAGTTGCTATAGTTTTGTCAAGTAAGTAAGACTCAAACTTGACTCAGTCATAGCATATGTGATTGGGGGCATATGAGTAAAGCAAGTATAATGATGCTAAATGAAAATGGGTTATTGAAATGTCAAAAAATAGGAAAGTTGGAATTTTGTGAACATTGCATATTCGAAAAGCAACACAGTGTTAAATTTGGTATAGATGTGCTTTCGACCAAGTAACTAGTTGAACATTCATTTAGATGTATGGGGCCCATCTCCAGTTCCATCAAAAGGAGGTGCTCAATATATGCTGACATTTATCGACGATTACTCGAGGAAGGTATGGGTGTACTTCCTAAGAACAAATCTGAGATATATGATCAATTCAAGAATCTTAAGGCATTGATTCAGAAGTAGTCAGGTGAGCAAATCAAGTGTCTAGAAATCGATAATGGCTTTATGGTAAGGACTTTACTGAATTCTGTTTAAAGAAATTGTGAGACACCACACAGTTCTAGGGACACCACAACAAAATGGCATTATAGAACGGAAGAACATAACTTTACTTGAGCAAGCTCAGTGCATGCTTTTGAATGTAGGACTAGGCAAGGAATTTTGGGTCGAAGTAGTGAATATGGCCTATTACCTATTTAATCAATCTTCATCATCTGTTATCAAGTGAAAGACTCTTGAGGATGTATGGTTGGGGAAACTTGTTGATTACTCTGGATTATGGATATTCGAATGTCCTGTGTATGCTCATTTGAGTGATGGTAAGTTTGAGCTGAAGGAAAAAAAATGCATATTTCTAGGTTATGAATATGGGGTGAAAGGCTACCAGCTATGGTGCACCGATTCCATATCACTCAGGTTTCTAATCAGTAGAGCAAGATTGCAATGTTTCAAAGGAAGACTCTTGAGACTTAACAAGCAAAGCAAATGGATCATGGTGTCAGAAGTGAAGTGGAGCTTCAGGTAGAGCCTCTGAAGACCTCAAAGGTAATAGAAGAAGAGATTGTGGATGAGGCCATAGTTCTTGAAGACAGTGATATTGAACAACTAGCAAAACCACGGCACAATATAGCCATAAGCAGACAAAGAAGGCAAATTAAACCACCAATACATTATGGTTATTCCGATATTACCTATGCATTGAGTGTAGGTGATGAGATGAAGATAGACGAGTCTTCATGCTACTCTGAGGTGATGGCTAGTATTGAGTAATTGCAATGGTTAAAGGTTATGAGTGAAGAAATAGAATCACTCTATCGAAATCAAACATAAACACTATTCAAAGTACCCAAAAGTCAGAAGATTGTTGGAGGCAAATGGGTCTACAAATGGAAAGAGGACATTCTCGGTGTAAAGGCAGCCGGGTTCAAGGCAAGACTTGTTGCGAAGGAGTATACTTAGCGAGAGGGCATCGACTATAATGAGGTGTTCTCTCCCGTGATAATGGATACCTCTATTCATGTATTACTTGCCTTAGTAGCTATACAGGATCTTGAGTTAGAGAGTTAAAGCTATTAGATGTGAAAGCGACGCTTCTTCATGAGTTACATGAGGCAACTTGAGACATTTACTATTCCAGGTAAGAATACCTTGTTTGCGTATTGAAGAAATCTTTGTATGGGTTGAAACAATCTCCTAGACAATGGTATAAGCATTTTGATACTGTCATAGCTAGTCAAGACTATACGAAAAGTTAGTTTGATAGCTGTGTTTATTTTAGGAGATTGGAGGATGGGACTTGGATTTACTTGTTATTATATGTTGATGACATGTTGATAACAGCTAAACATATGTCTAATATTGATGTGTTGGAGTGATAGTTGAGTGCTAATTTTGAGGTGTTGATAAGAAAATATTGGGTATGGAGATTTTGCGTGACAGGGTTGTAGGAACGTCACGTCTATTACAAAAGACATATATTGAGAAAATTGTGGTACGTTTTAACATGTAATCAGCAAAATCTGTAAGTATTCTTTTAGCCACACATTTTAAACTTTCTGACATGTTATCACTACAGACTAAAGAGGAGGAGGGGGAGCACATGTCCGATGTTCCTTATTCTAGTGTAATGGGTTGTATTATGTATGCCATGGTATATACTAGACTTGACATTTCACAAGATGTAAGCGTTGTCAGCCGTTACATGAAGTGCCTAGGTAAGACTCATTGGGAAGTTATGAAATTGATGATATTTAAAAGGGACAACATGCGTTGGCATTGTGTATCGTAGGAACGACAATGGTAATGAGACCATAGGATATGTGGATACAAATTATGCCAGTAAATTGGATGAGCACAAATCGTTAGTAGGATACGTGTTTACGCTAGTAGGTGGTACAATAAGTTGGAAAACGTCTTTACAAGATGATGTTGCCTTATCTTCGACTGAGGCAAATATACAGTACTGAACTTTGTAGCAAAGGAGTCAATATGGCTAAAAGGTTTACTCACGAACCTTGGATAGGAGCTGAAAAGCATCATTGTACATTGTGACAATCATGATGCAATATATTTAACTTATAATCCAATATATCACAAGCGAACGAAGCATTTTGATATTAGGTACCATTTCATCCAGAATATCATTGAAGGGTAAGATTGTTGTGAAGAAAATAGCAATGGCGGAGAACTCACAGACATGATGACAAAACTTGTTCCATCAGCAAAGCTCGAGCTCTGTATGAGCTCGATTGGCGTCTGTGGAGTATGAGTGCCCATCAAGCATTGGGAGAGCCTGCATGAAAAAATGAGCACTATAACTTGGCTAAAAAGTCAAACTAATGTAGAGAATTGTTAAATTATATTTCGAGTTTGAGTCCGATACGAGACCCAATGCACATGTAGAGCATTTATTGCTCAAAGTCACACGCAACAATCGACAGTGTTGAGCGAGCAAGGATATCAAAGCTAGAACATTCTCTATGCATGGAAGGAGTGTTGGCTAAGAATAAGATCTTTGAAGATGACAACCCTCGCCATCTGCATGGTTGTCTTCAGAGATTATGGGTACATGCTTATTTGACTACCATCTCTCATGTGTGCATGCCCGTAGATTTGTTTGGTGAGCGTTAGTGACAATTGTGATCTAACTTTGTCCTTTTGTTAAATGAAGATAGGGATGGTAGTAGCTATGCTCTAGGGTGCATGATGATCATGCACCCCATGCCATCTTCAACTGCATGGAGAGGCATGATATCAAAAGTAGGTACCGCTATTGACATATGTAGGAGTCTCCATTTGTCTTGTTCTCTTCTCATGCTCCTATAAAAGGAGGACATTTGAGGCCATAGGGAGGTAAGCAAGAAGTGAGAGCTCAAGAAAGAAAAGAGAGGCATGAGTTTGGAGAGAATTGTCCGTAGAGTCGAGTCCATTGAGTTGAGTTGTTAAATCCGTAAGTATTGGTATATACTAGGGTCGGGAAACACTCGAGTGCATAAGTGATTGTAATCCTATAATTCTCCATTTTATAATGGATTATGTGCTGACTCTTCTCGTTGATATAGATTCTGACATTTGGACCGAATTATGTAAATTTCTATTGACTTTTTTTTTTTAAATTATTGTTCTTCATTTTATTTCTGTCAATTTCTATAGCTCCCTACATAATTACAAATGTTTCGATTCGCTTCCGCTTCGCTGCCTATTACAATAGACGGAATACTTGTTCATTTAGAGTAAAACAATTATGCGTATAAATCAGTGCCAAAAATCAGCCTAATGGGCCATGGGCAGATAACAAAGCCCACCAAGCTTGATACACAAGAGAGCAGGCCTAAAATAGTCTGGGCGAGACTTGCTATCAAAGATACCAACGATTCAGTACCAAGTATCGCCCATGAGCAAAAGGATAAATATGAAAACAGTTTCTAAAGAGTTTGGTACCGAAAACAAGACGGATATAGTTATTAGCGCGGTACCAAAGATTCTAGAATATTTGAAATTGAAGTGATAATTGCTAGAGGACGATTATTCACAACATTAGATGGCTCGGTTGGTCATGCTCCGATGAGGTTGC
This sequence comes from Eucalyptus cladocalyx, assembly GCA_017140615.1. Lineage (NCBI taxonomy): Eukaryota > Viridiplantae > Streptophyta > Magnoliopsida > Myrtales > Myrtaceae > Eucalyptus > Eucalyptus cladocalyx. Next base: position 14,844,195 of record CM029524.1, on the reverse strand, counting down.
CGACCTCGTCTGGCCAATTGCCAAAGAAAAAGAAGAAAAAAAAAAATATATATATTAATAAAATTATCAAAAAAATTAAAAGAAATTTTAAATCACAAAAGAATTTGAGGTTTTATTAAATGCATTTCTATTTTTTATCTTGCAAATAGAAATTTTTGACAATTATCAAATGCTGTCAAATGCTAGAAACCCGTCTGGGGAACCAAAAAAAAGAATCATTTCTAAACAGAAATTATTTTCAAAAACATAATAATTACCAAACAGACCATAAGAATAGAGTATATTGGAGGGTTTTCTTTTTGTGATTCTTCTTTAGTGCATTTATTGTTTGGCATTGCTAATACATATAAAATTGTTTTATAATGTGGAGTTGCACTTTTGCTTAGCTATGTTGGAACTGTCGAGTACTTCTACACTTTGAATTGACGCATGCTGCGAACATACACGTATATGTTTCTTTTTTATCCCAACATGTAATTGCCTTGTTATGCATTAACAAATGTTGGCTGTCTTCATTGGCATGTAAATATGTATTACACGATCGGTCTTTTATCAAAATTATGCTTCGATGATCTCTTGGATTTGCACATTTTGAGCAAGTCTGAAGCATTCTAGAATTGTATTCCCTTGTTGGAACCAAAAGAATAATGACGACTCTGGAAATTTACAACTGAGTGCACAAGTTGCAGGAAGAAATTTTTCTTAGTATGCTTTCTTGTAGCTTCGATCAATATACTACACTCACCATTACATTCTTATATAATAGCACAATACCTACATTACATTTATGACGAAGACAAACATCCCACACGCTTACTATTCTAATGATAAGATGTGAACAACAAAAAAAACATAAACATAAACCGTATGCCATTGACCCTCTTTACAAAACACCAAACAAGAGCTCTTCTTTTCCTTATGAAAGAATTTAACGGTGGAGGGGCTACCCAAACATAGCCCGTCATAAATCATACTGATTTCCTTTTGTATTCCTTACGCTTTGTTTGTGATAATCAACGTTTTATAGAAATTTGTGGTTGGATTTGCGAGGAACAGCTTATACTCTTAACCCTAATCAAAGATAGAATGGCGATACATGTATGACGAAAATGAAGAACATACGCAGTTGAACACAACATCAGTGCTAAAGCCCTAATTTGGAAGCTAATGTCCAATGCCAGGGCTATGCCCAGGAAGTTTGGGCGTGAAGCGCCCCCCACCACCGGAAGATGGCAGCAGCGTTGACGGCAATGGCGATTGCGGCGGTGGAGGTGGTGAAAGCGGCAGCAGCGACGGTAAAGTGGAAGTCACCGACAACCTAGCACGAGGGGTGTTGAGATTTGCAGAGGAGGCTAAAAAAAGAAAGAAAAAGGATAAAAGAAACTTGTTTTGGGCCATGGGGCGAGAGAAAGAGAGATAACCCAAAGAGAAGGAGAGCGATGGAGTAGGAGTAAACGTCGAGAGCAGCCGACTAGGGGTATATATTAATGGAAGTAATTCGAAAGTGAAACACTCACAACTCACACAAAGAAGAGAAGAAGATAGATATACTTGTAAATTTATTTCACTGTAAATTTATTTCACCTTAACAAAAAAACAATTACAGGACTCTCTTATTTATAGGTTTGTTACATAACCTTTGCTATATTCCTCATAAAAATAGCTAGTCTTTCAGATGAGATCTAGAAACTAACAAAATAATTATTATATCTCACGTTATCTCATCATATCTCATCATATGTCCTCATATCTCATCATGTCTCTAGAAACAATCACTGCATCTAGAAATATGAATAGATTCATTAAAGATAACGTAGCAATTATAACTTTTCTTCAATACGGGTACCGAACAATCCTAGTATCAACTCTGGGATCTCTGGGATCTCAATGTTGAAGTATCAGCATCAATATTTATGAAGGAAAAAGCCGACCATTTGCAAATCCAAGGTCAGATAGTTTTGTCCACTACGAACTACTCCAGTTGAATGATAGGGTGGTGGAGATAAAACCACGTCGGCATAATGTTTATGAGTTCAAAGCATATTGTGCAGCTTTTGTTTAAATGGTTGGCGATTTCTCTACAAGTACGCCTTATGCACAGCTGAGTCCATGCCAACCCTCTTTCCCTAAATTCCTACGCCGTCGCCAAGCACACTCGAACGTGGAATTAGATTGGCCATTAGATAAGGCCCAAATCTAGAATGTTGGAGACATGCGGATATCGTTCCATGAATCAATTCAAGATTAGATTCTGATTTCATATATCATCATTTATTCTTTCCCAATTTTACATTTATTGTATTACAAATAGGAGTACATACTTGTAAAGATACTCATTCGTAAAATACAGAATACAATTTTCCTCCCAATTCTTCTTCCTTTTGACTTTGTGACATCTAATGTCTCTTATCAGTTGCTACCCTGCCTATATATTAAGATGCAGACACTTGGACCTTTCTTTCAAATTAGTAGTTGCAACAATTTGCTATGCACGTGCCATGTTCAGACGATAAAGGTTACAACGTGCACACGTATACGTTCATTGTCAATCGTGGGTGGCGTTTTAGTTAGGCAAATCAGTGCTCGGTGGAATTAATGACCCTTGGGAAAGGATGCCTTTTTAATTTTTCAAAGGCGGGCTTGGGGAGAGGCAAAAGGCATTAGCATCTGGTCACGCAAGAAAATATTAGTGACACAAGCAAGGTCAACTCGGCAAATTCGAAGTTCAGGCCATACCTGTCATCTCGAGCCCACCTTACATTAATTTTCCTCTCCTCTCTCTCCGTTACTTTCACCTCCTCTCCTCTCTTTCTCGCTCTTCCTTTTACTTCATCTTCTCTATTGCTTTTTCTCGTATCCATAGCCCCACCACTGAAGCTCCACGTGCGATGCAGATGTGCACTCTGCCAACCCCTCACCGGCTGCCACGTGAGGGTCCCTTCTTCCACACGGCCGCTGCTGCCGCCGAGCTCGTCACAATGGACTCCGTCCCTGACTTCCTCAACGGCGAGTGCTGCGGCGCATGGCGATGGCGGGAGGAGGACGAGGAGGAGGCGAAGTCTTGGCTCTTCCCCTCCTCAATGGGCACTTTTATCTGTTTAATATGAACTCCAAGCCGTCTTCTTGTTTCATTCCATTTATATATTTGCTCTCTCTCTCTCTCTCTCTCTCTCTCTCTCTCTCTCTGAGTAAAAGTTAAAGTCGACCTCAAAATTTGGATAGTTTTGACTTTTTATTTAATCCTTTTCCTTTTAAAATCATGACAAACTAATTGTAATATCTATCGATCCTTTTTCTCTCTATCATATTTAGTTCAAGTCGCGGCTAATTAAGTTGCTCACTTTAACTATCGATATCCCAAAAAATGGTTCAGTTCAATTAGGATTTTCTGGTAATTCCGTCATTAATGTTTTCTGAATTCGTAGTGGAGATAATAAAGTCAAGCCGAAAGACGTAGCAACTTGTTCCAGTCTCATCTAGGCGTTCTCGAAATTGACGATCTGCGAATCTTTTGCTTTTCGTTGGCGATTTTATTCAATGTCAATCCGGTTTTGAGCAATTCCATTCTAGAATGGTGCAGATGCTGATAGGTCTGGTCCCCCTCCCCGAAAGGGCACCTTTTCTTTTTAATGTGGACTCCAAGCTGTCTTATTGTTTCATTCCAATTCTACGTTTGAGTGGATGAATGGATAGCGTTGACAACAAGCGTCATTGCTCTATTTGGAAACAATCGAATTTCGAGGAGTTCACATTAAACTCACCATCATAATAAATCAAGACAAGTGATTCACGCCCTACTCTCCGCATATTCCGTCATCCGTTCTCATCCTTCTTATTTTCCACTTTATCACTTCATTATGAGGTCATGCACGTAATCCACCAAACATAGGACTGGTTAGAGGAATTAGGGCAAGCAGTTCCAAATTCTTTGGAGGTTAAACCTGGAATCTAAAACCTATTCGTTGATACAAGTTCCTCAGTTTTACCTTCTAGGGTCAATTCTAGAGTCTAATATGTATACACACACACACACACACACACATATATAGGTTTCTCATTTGTTAAAAGCAACAATTTATTAAAAAAATAAACACGTAAAACGAAATAAGTAATAAGAAATTCAAAACATGTAACATAAAACATAAATTATAGAACTTTGGTCCTTAATCATCCATGAAATTTTTTTTCTAATTCTAACCCCTAAAAAAAACCAACAATCGTAGTTAGTCACTTAATAATAATTTTAAATAAAATTACCATTAACTAAACTTAAATAATTATTAGAAAGCCTAACCACATATATTCATTCTACTTCAATTGGTAAACTTTATATGTTGATAATAATCTCCTCCTTCAGACAATCCGTATAAAAAAAAAATAAAGAGATTAAATAAAACATTCTCCCATTAGATATATATATATATATATATATATATAAATATAAACATTACTTTTGGTTTCAATTCAAGAGAAAAATTAGGGATTTAGTTAATCACTTAATAATAGTTTTAAATAAAATTACCATTAACTAAACTTAAATAATTATTAGAAAGTCTCACCACACATATCCATTCTACTTCAATTGGTAAACTTTATTAGTTGATGATAATCTCCTCATTAAGACAATCCATATAAAAAAATAGAGAGATTAAATAAAATATTCACTCATTAGATATATATATATATATATATATATATATATATAACCAATGAGATATGATCATTCCACATAATTGCCAATCCTCCCGCTGTACCCACTGGATCAACTACTAAACAACTCTGAAATTGAAGTCTTCTCGTAACTCTTCGCACAAACTCCATCTTATTATTTATTTTCATTAGAAAAACCATAGAGGGCCTGAATTGAGCCGTTAAGGCTCTCAATTCTTGGACTGTCAAGGGTGTGCCCAACCCTTGACAGTTCCAACTTAGGATGTTCATGGGTCATTTGGTGGCTTATTAGGGCTAGCCACCACAGCCCATGCTGCAACGTCTTCAATCACTTGAATGGAGGTTTCAAGAAGCTGAGTCTCATCCAACCAGCCTTGTGCTGGAGTTGTTGTATCTAGAAGGTTGACTCTTCTTTGTTTCTTAGAGGAGGGAGTTTTTGGTTGCAAGATAGTTTTCTTTCTATTGCTGTCTGAGGATGTTGTTGGCTGGAAGTTAGGATTGTTGAAATACTCTGGACCAGTAAGCAGCAGTGTTCTTTTACCTGAGTTATGCATCGCTGTCTCATTTGAAATGTGAGAGTAAGGGTCCATTAGCATCTGTTCTGGACCTCCCTACTGAATACTCTGATTATTCATTAGGGGAATGGGCTGGTGTTCTTCCATAACTTCATTTTGTTATGGCTGCTCAGGGGTGTCAGGAACAACTTCTTACACATTTTGTGCTGGTGATGCTTCATGATAAAACACTCTCCAGAATGGACTATGATCATAAGTTTCTACTTTCAACCAACCTCTAAAGCATCCCCCCAGCTTCGTTGTGAATTTTTCCTCATCATAAGGTATGTCTTGACAATAATCAGCATAATGGCCAATCTTGCCACAAGAATAACAGAAAAAAGGGCAATCTCTCATATTTAAAGTCCAACCACACTTTTTTATTTATTCCTATGGCGCATCAATTGCCCTACTCTCAATTCATCCTCCACATTTAACTCCACTCTTGCTTTACCTATTTTCTGAAAAGCAAGACCTCTAGCATCTGGTTTCACATCCAGAACCTTCCCCATTGAACTTGCTATCTTCTTTATCATACCGTATGAATTCCATTCTAAAGGAAGGCGGAAATTCTAACCCAAAAGGCACATGTCTTGAATTCATAACAGTGAGGAGGGGTATTCGGCTCTCAAGCTTTCAACAATAGCAAATGATTAGAGAATGACCAAGGACCTCCCTCTAGGACTTAGTTTTTATCCCCTTCATTACGAAAGACAAAACTGATTTTCCCATTCTCTAAGTGTTTCACCTCTATATGCTCATTCTTCCACCCCTTTGTCATAGCTGTTGTAAGAGCTTGAAAATTAATATTAGAGTTCTTGTAGAGTTGCCCAACAAGAGAAAAGCGACAATCCTGCATTTTTTCTTCTGATATATCCTCATCAAGAATGTTCATATTGTTCTCATACATCATCTTACCCAATTTATTGTAGAGATGGGCGAGATGGCCCACAGCTTCTTCTTCACCTTCCATCGCCGCTGGGAATCTGCCATTAGGGTTTGCTGGTTGAAGGATCTAACCTTTTTTCCCAATCGGAAGGATGAGCGCCTTGGATGACAAGAGGAAGGGTTTGCCTTAAAGATTCCTCGTGAAGTAATCCCTTCCGCAAATGATTGGAGTTATCTATCCTGGGTTGGTGGAAAAGGATGCACCAGTAACAAGTCTTCGCTGATGACCAAGAGAAGCTCGCCTGAGTTGATGGAAATGGATGAAACAGTGGAAAAAAGGCTAGATTAAGGTGGGGGATTAGGGTTTGAATGGGTGAGGGTAGGGGCTGCCATAGCTACACCTTCAGTAGAGGGGAAAGCTCTGAGCGTGGAGAGAAGGATTTTAAATGGTTGATATCTCCCTTGATATTAGTAATTAGTGATCGAGCACGTGCAATCGAATAATTATATAAAGGAAAGAAAATTAGTAGTTATTATAAGGGAGTGGGCGAAGCGGGAGTCAGGGGAGATATATTAATTATGTACTTTGTTGTATTTTCGTTATTTAGTGTTAGGGTAATTTTGTAAAGAAATAAGTAAAATAACACCTTTGACCCAAATATATAGATAGAGGTAGATATAATCAATAAAAGAAAAAAACATTTTACATTTTCATCTCATATAATGAACATGGATTAAATTGGAGATACATCAAAATTTATAAGGGTGAACAAATTTGACAAGTTGTTGCTGCAACATAAGAAATGTGACATCCCGAACATATCATGTACTATTGCGACCTTTTTCGAGTTGAACTACCAAAAGGAAAGTCAATAAATTACTAAGCCAGAGACTTAGCACACACTTTTTCAAGCTCATACCAATTGCAACTTTAGGGTTTTGATTTAATTAATTTAACATGCAAATGATTTCATTTAGGAGTTATCACTAGTCATTTGTGGATACAGAAACTTGGTTATGCTAGATAAATCTCACCATTTCAGTATTTTTTTCTCCTTATTTTAAAAAATATTTTGTAAACAATCTTGGTTTTAATGAATACCCTAAACATGATTTTTAAATGCAATGATTTTTTTTTTGGGCTTTTCTTCTTGTGGGTGCCATTTTAATATAAATTCTATGATTACATGAATTCTAATTAAACATGCATGAATTATATTAGCCTAACGACATGTGACATAAATTACCTAATGTTAATGACAAACAAAAATTATGAACTAATCTAACATGATACGCAATCTAATTTATATGAGCCTAAACATGCAATCACTAGATGATATTGATATGATGACATGACAACAATGGCATGGCAATGTGATGATGTGGCAATGATGCAACTAATTCTATATGATATGCATGTGTTGTGTTTTATGATTTCTTTTTTACATTGATATGATGACATGACAACGATGGCATGGCAATGCGATGATGTGGCAATGATGCCACTAATTCTATATGATATGTGCATGTTGTGTTTTATGATTTTTTTGAAACTAAAAGAGGAAATTACCTAAAATTTGTGATTACCTAATTTTAAGTAAGAAATCATTTATATTAAATCCTATTGTAAATTTGGTAATTACAATATGGTTCCTAGATATGCAATTTTAAATTAAAAAATTAATATCAATGCAATCAATCTTAAATGCAATGCAATGCAATTTTTTTTTTTTTTTTGTATTTTTATAAAAGAATGTTCACTAAATTAATGATATGAAAAATATAAACCCACATAATTAGATATTAACCATATAAAATAGGAAATTAAGGTAATTGGGGATCTGATCTTACGTCTTAAAGATCGAAACCCCAATTATCATAGATATGCAGGACCTGGAAAAAAAAATGAAATTTCCTATTTGGGCGATGTTTATAATCTCATACGAAATCAATTAGAATAACATCATCCAAATTAAGTGATTAAATATTGTGTTGACGCCTAAAATTTACTATTAATTAATTAATTTTACTTTATTTTACTTTATTTTTTATTTTTATCTTTTTCGGATAATAAATAAACAAAAAAATGAAAAAAAAAAAGTGAAAAAAGAAAAGCGAAAATGGAAAAGAAGTAAAGAAGCAACCTCCGCATGGGCCCTCGGCCCATTTCCGCCTTGGCCCGGCCCCGCTAAGTCGTCTCCTTCCTCGCGCCTCTGCAAAGCATGCGCAGGGGGCGCGACGGAGGGGAAGAGGATGGACGGACGGCGATGGGACGTGGAGCAAGGGGCAGCTGGCGTCGGATGGGACGCCGGTTCGGCCGGCGAAGGCCGTGGCGATCGGCGGTCGAACTCCGTCGACCGGCCGCCCCTCGCCTATAAATACCTCCCCCGACGACTATGACACACACACGGATCGAGAGACATAGAGAGGCGAGAGAGAGGGAGAGGTCGGCCGAAGCTCGAGGTCCCCCGAGAGACTTCGGGAGTTTGAGCATAGGGTCGGCCATGGCGTGGCGAGCTCGAAGGGGTCCCCGAGAGACTTCGGGGAGTTCGCCGGGCGAGCCCGAGAGAGAGAGAGAGAAGCCGAGGGTTCGCGTGGGTCTCGCCGTCGTGGTCTTCGCCCTCGTCGTGCCGTCGTCAAGCGGGTATCGTGTCGTCACCATCGCCATCACCCTTCCCGTAGGCTAATCGTCGTTGCCATCTTTGTCGCTGCCCTCATCGTCGTCGCCGTCGCCGCCATCGCCGCCGTAGCGCCTCAGCCTTCCCCTCTTCGGCGCCGCAAATCGAGAACCCTAGGGTTCGCAAGTTTTCGAGTCGTGGCCTCAAGTCATCGGATCGGACCCGGATTGTGAACTGGGTAGGGTTTCGAGTGGCAGCTGCGAGTTGGGTTGGGAGTCGGGTCGCGGAGCGCTTTGTTGGGCCGGTCGTCGGGGTTGGGCCGGGGTGTCCCCGAACGCCGGTTGCGACGCCGTTTCACTAAAATAAAAAATAAAAAAAAAAGGAAAAAATCCGAGTCGGGCCCGCGTCACCATTCGGATCGCTGGCCCGGTCGGACCCAACCCGGTCAGTTTTTATATTATTTTAATATAAAATAATATTTTAAATAAATAAATAATAAATATTTTATTTCAAAAAATCAAAAACTCAAAAAATGTTTTATTTTCAAAAAAATATTTAAAATATGTTAAAAAATGTTTTATTTTTCCAAAAAATCGAAAAAAATCAAAAAATAATTTATTTTCCAAAAATATTAAAAAATATTTAAAAAATATTTTATTTTTCGAAAAATCAAAAATATCAAAAATATTTCATATTTTCCAAAAAATGTCAAAAATCCAAAAAAAAGGCCAAAAATTCATTAAAAAAGGCCAAAAAGACTTGTATTTTTCCAAAAAAATCCCAAAAAATCCCTTTTGTGTCCAAAAAATTAGAAAATGACTAAAAAAATATTTTTCCTCCCAAAAATGCATGGAAAATCTCTCGAATATCCAAAAAACCTCGGGGTTTAAACAAGATTAGGTACCGAAAGGGCATTAGTGATTAACTAGTGTAATCAAGTCCCCGATCCTAATTTCTCTCGGCAGTTGCGCAGAGTGAGTATTTCTCCCGATACTTCACTTGAGTTTCTAATCAACCCACCCCAAATCGATTAGTGGCGACTCCAATTTAAAATTTGATTTGAGTTAAAAAACTTGAACCATTAAGTCGTGAATTGGTGGACTTGGGAGAGTCCGGGCTTAACCAAATTCAGCGAGCCATTAGCCTCCTTAAGCGCTCGTACCCGATTGCGGGCGCTGGGAAAAAAGAGGTCGCGACAGTTTGGCGACTCCGCTGGGAACTTTGAGGACTTAGGCCATTTTATCTTTGTTTAAATGCTTTGCTGACTTGGGTTTTTTTTCTTTTGTGCAGGGTAATAGCTTAAAGTTTTTTTTATTCTGTCAAAATAAAATGTTTTGTGATTATAAACTGCTGTGCATGCTTTACTATTTTAAACACTACACATGACACACACAACCCGGCCGCCGAACCTGGGCCGCCCTAGGATTTCTAGGATGGTGTTAAGAAAGATACGACCTCGAACGCGAGACTGCGATATAGAGGTCGCCTTTCTTTCCCCCGAATTTCTTAGCTGAGGTTAATGGGGTATGCTGCTAACGCGAGACTGCGACGGGCGAATATCCTTTTAATCTCATCAAGCCTTCTGAGTTAGAAATTGAGCCGCACATCACATCCGTATGTCTTTGTGCTTGCCATTTTATTTAAAAGCAAAGTGACTTCGTTAATTTTACTCCGTCTTTTTATTTGGCCCATGGCAATTTAGGATATGCTTTTCAAGTCCCAGTTTATATGCGATGGGGAAAGATGATATCCAGTTCATTCCTGCTCCCAAGGCGGAGCTCTTCATATGGTGGGGTCAATTGGATCAGCTTGCCCAAGAACGCGTGAAAGCCAAAATCGTTCATCTCCTATCGTTGATTCAAATCATCGTTCGTCCGAAGTCATACATGGCTATGGCACATTTCGGGTGCTTGAAGACGACTACTTTTATGTTTGGTGGGTTTGAGCTAACCCCAACTCTAGAAGAATACAGCATCATCACTGGAATGCCTCTCGAGGAAAAGCTTGTTAGGCCATCAATAGGCTTCCTCCCGTGGCAAGGGTTAGCGCGACTTTTAGGAACCGAAATCCACGTCATGAGACAAATTCTTGAAGACAACCATAGTACCTGCCCATTAGAATTCATGAATGCTTGTTTTCAAAATCAGCCTATGATCCAAAAAAGTGAGATTTTCCTCTTGGGCTTTTTTCGGGTTCATCATTTTCCCCCATCAAAGAAATGCCATAAGTCCTAAGATAGCATGGATAGTTGATCAGATCTTGAGGGGGGGAAATTATGTCAACATGATTTTAACTGAAACATTCTTGTCCTTAATCGTTTTAAAGACAACATGGAGAAAATCATGCGAGCCTCTCCTGAAATTTTACAAGTCTGGTTCTTTTCTAACTTAAGCGAATTCCGAGACTTCATGCGATCGTCGAAACAAATGCTTTCGAAAATCCGTTACAAAAATTTATGATTTTAGGATCGTACATTCCCAATCAAAGCTATTTAAATTGGGTTGATTTCCTAAGAAACCCAACTCCTGAGGCATTCAATGGTGTGCTGGTTGGTTCCATGAAAAGAGGGCCCGCTTTGCTTAAAAACGCACCCACCCAATTCCGTTGCTTGGCTACACCGGCGCTATTCCCTATTACCCATATCGGGTGGCACGACAATTTGGAGCCCTTCAAGAGATTCCACCGCATTCCAAGAGGAGAATTCCTCCAGTTCTTTTCAACACAAGCCGTGACTATGCGGTCGAAATTTATATTGTTGAAGAAACTTGGGACAAGTGCCATCGAAAAGGATCGTGGTACCTGAAGGGCTTGAGGGAGAAGAAAAAGCCCACCACGCATCTGCGGCCTACATCCACAATCATCACATCCCAACAAGGTGGAAGCCATCAGTTCCTCGCTCAATCAGAGAGAGCAGCCTGCACGAGCAAGCAAAGCTCATGGAGAGGGATTTGGGAATGGACTGGATGCACACCTCAGAGCCAGCCCAAGGAAGCAGGCATCCTCGCAAGAGCAAGGCTCCCCGTTGCATATAAATTGGGAATCACGTGCCCCTTAGTGTTAATAGTGTGAAAGTTTTGTCCCATTGTTCAGGGACTTTTGTTTAATATCTAGTATTTTATTTTATCATTTCAATTTCAAGTTCTAGATGTCAGAAGTCTGCGGTCTATGAAATCCTCTTTTGATGAATAAAAAAGCAGTTAAACCATTGCCATGGGTCAATTTTTGTTTACTTTCGTACTCATTCACTGTTTTCGCAAACGGCAGGTAATTATGAATCGTTGGCCACCAATAGCTCGTGAATGGCCTCATGCGCTAGGGCACGATCAGAATGATGTACAAAATCGCCTTATTAACATTGAAGACGGCGTAGGACAAATGTCCATTGTCCTTCAACAACTCTCAAGACAAATGGAATCCACTCAAGTCGAACCCAACTCTGTAGTTGCCTTAAACGCTATCATGACACCCGCAAATTCGCCAGAAAATAGCCAGTACCATAGACAGTTTGAAAGGATCATGAAAAAGTTAAACCAGCTGTAGGAGCAGAATCCCATGGACCTGTCCAATTACGCCGGCATTGAGATCCCTGAAAAACTCAAAGCACCTGAATGCGAAAGGTATGCTAATACCTCCCACCCAAAGACCTACTTGCAGGCTTACCTGGTTCAAAGGATGATTCAATCGTACCAATTGAACTTGACTGGCCCTACTTTGCGATGGTACATTGTTAGGAAGATTAGTCCCCTTAAAACTTGGAGGGAACTAATTCATGTTTTTTACCAAGAGTATAATGTTGACATCACCCCTGACATCACTTTGCCCTACGAAGAGCCGATGATTGCGGAGCACGAGGAGCCATTAGTCGCGGAGATAAGAGAGGAGCATGTCAATGAAGCCTTGCATAATAAGTGGGCGACTGAGCAACATCCTGTCACTGGAAAATTTCCCACTAGGAAAGGCAAGGAGCCTTTGTACGAAATCATAGACTCAGGGCCTGTTCAAGAGCGGGGCACGACTGGACAACTCCTCAAGCTTACTCCAAGAGCTAGAGTCCAAAGAATACCAATCCCCATCAACCTAGAAAGTGAATCCGAGAGTGAAACTCTAATATCTCTCACTTCCCTTTGAATCGAGCTGGCAAAACGCGGGGCAATACTCAAGAGGTCGGTCCAGGGGCCAAGAAAAGAAAGCCTAAGCAAATCAATTCCGCATCTACCAAAGAGCCGCCGCACCAAAGTTTCGAGCATTCCCAAGAATACAATTTTGAAGGCCACCATCTAGAGTACAACTCTGAAGACCTCCCGGCCCTAGAATACAATCCCAAAGACTTCCGGCGTTATTTTGACAATGAAACCGACGATTCATCATATAAGCTGTTTCATACTCTCATCGGAGATGAAGGTCCGTCGAAGAGGAAGCGTATGTCTTTATCCGCTACGATCCTAACGAAGTACTAAGCTCATCCTCGACCATGAGGATAGCTTCAATACTTCATCCTCATTCGGAAATTTTGACCAAGAAGAAAGCAATGGGGTAATCTCGGCGAATCCAATTTCTTTGAAACAGAAAAATTCACCACTACAACAGATATGCAGTGGGAAAACCAGCAGCCTAGCCAAGACATACCTAGATCGTCTTGCCCTCGTAGGATCATGACCCCCACAGAAATGCAGATACCCGATCTCTGCAAGTATAACGGCACAACTTGTCCTATGGCCCACTTGCAGTATCTCCATGCAGAAATGAGTCGGTACTATGGCCCGATGTCGTTCACAACTCGGGCATTCCAAGAAACTCTTACGGGGTCTCGCATTGCAATGGTTTATCACAGCAAATGTTTATCTTCTAAAGGATTGGAATGAGCTGACTTCCACATTCTTGCATCAATACCAAAGCCGGATCGGAATCGAGCGCCTTGTGAGAGTATTTGGGCTCACTTCACAAGAAAACCAATGGAGAATTTTCGAGCATACGCATGGAGGTGGAGGGCTTTCATGATGCAAACCCGTCCTCAACTAGTTGAAGAGGAGTTAATGAAGCAGTTCATAGAAGTTTTGTCCTGCAAGCATCGCTGTTGGCTGCATGGGTTACACTTTCGTAACTTCAACGAGGTAGTCATTGCATGTGAATACTTCGACTCCACTGAAGGCGGGGAATTCAAAGACGCTTAACTTCAAGACCAACACTATCAAAGCACTCCTTTGCACAGGAGTTTTCATGGGTTTTACTCGTTTTTATAATTTCATGTTTTTTATCCTGTCTACTATGCTACTATTGTATTTTTCATTCAAAGTACTCTATTGTACATTTCTAATATTTTGTTTTAAGAGCATGAGGTTGTACTCCAAACCAGCTCGGTGATGCTATCCAACAATGAAAAGAAAATATCATCCAAGGAGAATACCGAATTTGGGCTTCCTCATGCTTTCCTTTCCCCAAAGACGTATTTTGAAAATAAAAAATATTTCATCACCCAAAAGCTTTTGTTAAAACAAGATGATAAATTTAACCATGTTTGTCTTTCTGACTCATTCACTTCATGTCTCAGAAGATCATCCCTGTCCCCTTTGACTTAGTGTGACAGGGGGCATTTGAAGCAAGCTCATTAGGTGAACTTGCCAAATTCAAAGACACCCTGCCAAGAAAACATGGGCAAATAGAAAGAATCATCCTACACCAAAAGAGGATGAAACGTAATAGGTACAGGCATAGAGTTGAGATCGAAGCATCCATGACATGCCTCGCTCCTGCCCAACTCCTTCACAAGCTCAAACAATATCTTTTCCCCACAATGTGCCTGAGCAACTAGACGTTGTGATTTCATCAACGGGATTTCCAGCTTTGATAAGCCAAGAAGCACAGAAAAAGAATTTTTTCTCTGAATTGGCTGCTGTCAACAAGGAGAAAATCCAGACAATCAGGGCAATCTATAACCCCACATCCTGGACAATGACTTTGGAATCTAGAAGCTTCACTCCAGACGCATATTCTTCCAAGAAGTAATTGCCATCAGAAAGCTTGAGATTTTTTATCTCAGATTCCATAGAAGCCTGAGGTACATGACTTTTACCCAATGGTGTTATAGTTAAAAGACATAAGGAGAAATTCCACAGAAGGAAGGCGTTGAAGATGAATCAACAACCAGCAATCATGCATACATGGTCATAAATGAGGAAGGCCAATTGAAGGAAACATTGAACTATGCTAAGATAAAGAAGCCATCATCGACATTCAAATATCTTTAGAAGCTAGCACAGACAAACTCTGGGGAAGAGTAATTCGGTATCGTTTCCAAATACTCCCACTATCTGAACCCGCTTTTGACATGTTTTCCCTATTTGACAGGGAGCATCACAACTCAAGAACCAAACTCAATGATTAGATTTGGCAAATCAATATTGGCCAAGCTAGTACGTGGAAATGACCCACATCAAATTCACCTGATTTCGTGTAAAATGACGTGTCATCTAGGAGCCAATATTTGACCTAACGAAGCAAGGGATGTAGGACTTCGTGTCCCCCTCTCACTTGAGTTCACCCAATCGTCGCAAACCGGTGAAGGGTAAAGTTGTATCACTTCCAATTATTCGACTCTCGAAAGAGTTCATGACTAACACACTCCCTCTTGTCTGTTGCAGGATCACCTGACTGCCAAAAAATACAGATAACAAATCAATGAGGGGGCATGACAAGCTCTCCCAAACAAAATGGCATCTCAAGTATCGCCAAAGCAAATGACAGAAAATCTTCAGGCCTCAACTCACATTTGATTTTGGCCAGACTAATTGATCTACTTGTACATCTTCTCTTCTACAGGGGCCAAAAAAAAGGCCCATCAAATCAATGATTAGATTCCCAATCCTTGGCTGATCTTTCATGTGTCATATCCCTAATCAATAGGGATAACTATCGACACCCATTTGCGAATAACCCTTTTGATGTTCAAAATTTAACATATTTGGAAACACCATTATGTTAGCTCCTAAAGTTGTCAATGGGGTCTTTCTTGAGTCAAAGCCGTTCACTTGTTTTGTAGAGTTCAAGCTTCATCATATTCAAAATGTTGCATGTCATTTCCAGATGAATTCTACATTATGATTTTGTCTGTCTAAGTCACTGATTCCACTGAGGATTATTAGAATAGACAACTAAGTGAAGAATACAAGATTAATTGAGTATGCTGGATGAGGCGCATCAGAATGATGAAAGGCAAGCCATATCATACACACATTCCCCCATCTATACCCTCGTGAGATGAGTGCAGAAAATTCCATGACTACAGGATAAAGAGTTCTCTCGCGAATAGTACGATGATCAAAGCAGTGAAAGGCATTTCATCGCTCACTTTGAGCCCCATACACTGACAAATTTTTGCTATACTCCCGACAAAGAACCACCCCACACTGGGGCAAGTCGAAAGCAAATCAACATCACAAGGTGAGAAAGGGGATATAAATTTTCTTGCTTACACTTGCATCAATCTTCGAGTGTCTTTATTGCATATGAACACTCGCGTTAATTTAAGTGCCCTAGAGTCGTGAAGAGCAACTCTTTATTTACGCACTTGTATCCATTGTACAACTCAATTGAGTCTGTAAATTCACCCTCGCATGGAGGCAAAGCAGAAACCACTGTCGCTTGAGCAGCATAATCAGAAGTGCCAACAAAAGATGAAGACTCCATAGTCTAACAAAGGCATTTGCTTGAACTTGTCAAGACCAGTTCCTCAAGCAGTAAGAACCAAAAAACTAAGGCATAAAAAAGCAGTGTACCTGGTTAAAGCAAGGTCAATGCCCATAATTGAAGAACTGGAATAAAAAATATAGGGGCATGAAAAAAGTAGTGTGCCTGGTAAAAACAAGACCAATGCCCTCCAGTCAAAAATATTCCCAAGAGAAGTTACTATTGTGGTTCAATTGATAAAGACTCCATTTGATAGTGAGAAGAAAGATCAGTGACAAATGCCAAGACAGTCACCAACTCTCACCCTCTTACATGTGAGCCAAGTCTACGTCGCATCCCCATTGTAAAAGTCTCTTCAGACTATGGGCACTTTAATTAACGTAGGATTTCATATGTCTATAAGCATCGCTCAAAGAAGTACGAGCAAGATTACCCTATCTCTTTTCGCAGAATTCTTGACTTGCAAACCCGAAGATGATCGTGCGGCACTTTGTTCATAAGCCTTGACCTTGATGGTCCCATTTGATGAGTCATTGACCAAATCTTTGTCACATTTTCAACAAAGACCTCTCACATTGGTAAAGTCGTACTGTTTGCAAGAATACTCAAACCCCTGCTGACATGATGACAGTGAGATAGTGTAGTCCTTACAAATCCTGCATCAATGGTCAGGATAGCCTTCTCCACGAGAGTAAGTGAAAAGTCCTTTCAAACTAAAAATCCCTCATCTGGCATGCTCAAAGCATCTATATTCCGAATAAATGTTGTCTTTCAAAATCTTCCCCAGTGGAATTCGAATTATACAAAATTGACAAGATTGTCATGCATAAATCACATTTGAATTTATAAATTTACAGTGTATACAATCATGTATGCATATTATGCATATAGCAGACATACCCTCAGAGATCAGAGATATTGCTAGGTAAGCATATCTCTATCCCCATTTGTCTTAAAGTACCTATCACTGTCCAGGTACTCTCTTATTGACACTCGACCTATTCGAGTCGTCCCTTGAGTTTGGGTGCTTGCAACTGTCTAAGTATCCCCTTATCTTTGAGTACCAGCCATCGTTCGGATACTCCCTTTTCCTGACACTCGATCTGTTCGAGTTATCCCCAGAGTATTGATATTTGCGACTATCCAGGTATCCCCATTGTTTTTGAGTATCCACCATTTGCTGGGTGCTCCCTCTGTTAGCACTCAACCTATTCGAGTCGTCCATTGAGTTTGGATGTTTGCAACTATTTTAGCATCCCATTGTCTTTGAGTACCGGCTACCATTCGGATACTCCTTTTCTTGACACTCGACTGTTCGAGTTGTCCTTAGAGTATTAATGCTTGTGATTGACCAAGTATCCCTTTATCATTGAATACCTACTGCTGTTTATGTATCCCCATATCATCAAGTACCCACCGTTGTCAGTGTACTTCCTTTTCATGACACTCGGCCACGGTCAAGTTGTCCCCAAATAATATAACATATGTTCAAGCATTCCATTGCTTTGCTTGGCACTGCCGTCCAGGTATGCTTTCTAGCACTTGGACCAGCCTGAGTGGTCCCAGATCATATCATTAAATACATGTGTTCATCCAAGTATTCCAGTACTTTGTACACCTGTGGCTATCCAGGTGTTCCAACCCTTTTGAGTGCCTGCAGCCATCTAGGTAAGCCTTGTGCTACTACATTCAAATTCTCATTACTAGGAGGTGAGAGACCTTCACGAATATGCGAGGCATGTCCTCGATATTCCCATTACCAGGAGGTGAGAGACCTTCACGAATATACGAGGCATGTCCTCGATATTTCCCATTACCAGGAGGTGAGAGACCTTCACGAATATCCCAGGTATATCCTCGATATTCCCATTTACCCGGAGGTGAGAGACCTTCACGAATATCTCAGGTACGCCCTTGATATTCCCATTACCAGGAGGTGAGAGGGACCTTCACGAATATCCCAGGTATGTCCTCAATATTCCCATTTACCAGGAGGTGAGAAACCTTCACGAATATCCAAGGTACGTCCTTGATATTTCCAATTACCAGGAGGTGAGAGACCTTCACGAATATCTCAGGTACGTCCTCGATATTCCCATCTACCAGGAGGTGAGAGACCTTCACGAATATCTCAGGTACGCCCTCGATATTCCCATTACCAGGAGGTGAGAGACCTTCATGAATATGCGGGGCACGCCCTCGATATTCCCATTACTAGGAGGTGAGAGACCTTCACGAATATGCGGGGTATGCCCTCGATATTCCCAATTACCAGGAGGTGAGAGACCTTCACGAATATCCAAGGCACGTCTTTGATATTCCCAATTACCATGAGGTGAGAGACCTTCACGAATATCTCAGGTACGTCCTCGATATTCCCATCTACCAGGAGGTGAGAGACCTTCACGAATGTCTCAGGTACGCCCTCGATATTCCAAATTGCCAGGAGGTGAGAGACCTTCACGAATATCTCAAGTACGTCCTCGATATTCCCAATTACCAGGAGGTGAGAGACCTTCACGAATATGCGGGGTGCGCCCTTGATATTCCCATTTACTAGGAGGTGAGAGACCTTCACGAATATGCGGGGCACGCTCTCGATATTCTCATTTACCAGGAGGTGAGAGACCTTCACGAATATACGAGGTACGTCCTCGATATTCTCAATTACCAGGAGGTGAGAGACCTTCACGAATATCTCAGGTACGTCCTCGATATTCTAACTACCAGGAGGTGAGAGACCTTCACCAATATCCAAGGTATGTTCTCAATATTTCCAATTATCAAGTACCCCTTCGATACTCGTGAATGCCCAAGTATACCCTAAGAATTCATACTGTGATCATCCAAGTACCCCTTCAATGCCTATGGTCAGCCGAATACCCATTTTAACACCTGCAAATGCCCAGATACCCTTCAGGTTAGTACTTGTGAATATCCAGGTACTCTTTGATATGCTTGTGAATGTCCAGGTATCTTCCAGAATTGATGCCCTGAGAAAGGTCGACGCATCTCCCGAGAAAGGTCAGGTACAAAGTGGTGTCCTCGATACAAATCAGGCACCCGCAAAATGAGATGCCCTGAGAAAGGTCGGCGCACCTCCCGTCAAGGCGATCGAAGAAAGGTTCAGGTCCTAGACAAATTATGGATTGTTTCAACAGGCAACCGAAGAATGGTTCGGGTCTTGGAGAAGCAATTTCCCGTCACGGCTACTGAAGAATGGTTCAGGTCCGAGACAAACCCCTGATTACTCCAATAGGCGATCAAAGAATGGTTCGGGTCCTAGAGAAGCAATCTCCCATCAAGGGGACCGAAGAAAGGTTCAGGTCCTAAACAAATCATTAATTGTTTTAACAGGCGACCGAAGAATGGTTCGGGTCCTGGAGAAGCAATTTCCCGTCACGGCGACCGAAGAATGGTTCGGGTCCTGGAGAAGCAATTTCCCGTCACGGCGACCGAAGAATGGTTCGGGTCCGAGACAAACCCCTGATTACTCCAATAGGCGACCGAAGAATGGTTCGGGTCCTAGAGAAGCAATCTCCGGTCAAGGTGACAGAAGAAAGGTTCGGGTCTTAGACAAATCATTGATTGTTTTAACAGGCGACCGAAGAATGGTTCGGGTCCTGGAGAAGCAATTTCCCGTCACAGCGACCGAAGAATGGTTCGGGTCCGAGACAAACCCCGATTACTCCAATAGGCGATCAAAGAATGGTTCGGGTCCTGGAGGAGCAATCTCTGTCAAGGCGCGAAGAAAGGTTCGGATCCTAGACAAATCACTAATTGTTTTAACAGGCGACAGAAGAATGGTTCGGGTCCTGGAGAAGCAATTTCTCGTCACGGCGACCGAAGAATGGTTCGGGTCCTGGATGAGCAATTTCCCGTCAAGGCGACCAAAGAAAGGTTCGGGTCCTAGACAAATCATTGATTGTTTTAACAGGTGACCGAAGAATGGTTCGGGTCCGAGACAAACCACTGATTGCTCCAACAAGCGACCGAAGAATGGTTCGGGTCCTGGAGAAGCAATTTCCCGTCAAAGCGACCAAAGAAAGGTTCGGGTCCTAGACAAATCATTGATTGTTTTAACATGCGACCGAAGAATGGTTCGAGCCCTGGAAAAGCAACCTCTTCAAATCACCAGGTAAGATAACACCTCGATACTTGCCAAACTCGGGGTTCACACCCTACCTCACTCACTCCTGGTAAGTAACTACAGGTATCTTCTTATCTGTCTTAATATATGTAATGTTATATTGCTCTTTTTACATAGGATAATAAGTCCCGAATAAAATATAATCCGCTACGTATATATGACCAAATTTTAGGCATCATTTTGTCTTTGAATACAACCTCTGCGAGCTCACATTCAAAGAGGGGCAGCTGTTGATGCCTAAAATTTACTATTAATTAATTTATTTTACTTTATTTTACTTTATTTTTTATTTTTATCTTTTTCGGATAATAAATAAACAAAAAAACGAAAAAAAAGTGAAAAAAGAAAAGCGAAAATGGAAAAGAAGTAAAGAAGCAACCTCTGCATGGGCCCTCGGCCCATTTCCGCCTCGGCCCGGCCCCGCTAGGTCGTCTCCTTCCTCGCGCCTCTATAGAGCACACGCAAGGGGCGCGACGGAGGGGAAGAGGATGGACGGACGGCGATGGGACGTGGAGCAGGGGGCAGCTGGCGTCAGATGGGACGCCGGTTCGGCCGGCGAAGGCCGTGGCGATCGGCGGTCGAACTCCGTCGACCGGCCGCCCTCGCCTATAAATACCTCCCCCCCCCCGACGACGACGACACACACACGGATCAGAGAGACATAGAGAGAGGGTGAGGTCGGCCGAAGCTCGAGGTCCCCTGAGAGACTTCGGGGAGTTCGAGCATAGGGTCGGCCATGGCGTGGCGAGCTCGGAGGGGTCCCTGAGAGACTTCGGGGAGTTTGCCGAGCGAGCCCGAGAGAGAGAGAGAGAAGCCAAAGGGTTCGCGTGGGTCTCGCCGTCGCGGTCTTCGCCCTCGTCATGCCGTCGCCGAGCAGGTATCGCGCCGTCACCGTCGCCATCACCCCTCCTGTAGGCTAATCGTCGTTGCCGTCTTCGTCGCTGCCCTCATCGCCGTCACCGTCGCCGCCGCAGCGCCTCAGCCTTCCCCTCTTCGGCGCCGCGAATCGAGAACCCTAGGGTTCGCAAGTTTTCGGGTCGTGGCCTCAGGTCATCGGATCGGACCCGGATTGTGAACCGGGTAGGGTTTCGAGAGGCGGCTACGAGTTGGGTTGGGAGTCGGGTTGCGGAGGAGCACTGTCGGGCCGGGTTGTCGGGCCGGGCCGGTGTCCCCGAACGCTCGATTGCGGCCGTTTCACTAAAAAAAAAAAAAAAAAAAAAAAAAAAAAAAGTCCTAGTCGGGCCCGTGTCGAACCCAACCCGCGTATCCGAGGCCGAGTCGGTTTTTATATTATTTTAATATAAAATAATATTTTAAATAAATAAATAATAAATATTTTATTTCAAAAAATCAAAAACTCAAAAAATGTTTTATTTTCAAAAAAATATTTAAAAAATGTTAAAAAATGTTTTATTTTTCCAAAAAATCGACAAAAATCAAAAAATAATTTATTTTCCAAAAATAATTTATTTTCCGAAAAATCAAAAATAGCAAAAAGATTTCATATTTTCCAAAAAATGTCAAAAATCCAAAAAAAGGCCAAAAATTCATTAAAAAAGCCAAAAAGACTTGTATTTTTCCAAAAAAATCGCAAAAAAATCCCTTTTGTGTCCAAAAAATTAGAAAATGACTCAAAAAATATTTTTCCTCCCAAAAATGCATGGAAAATCCCTCGAACATCCAAAAAATCTCAGGGTTTAAACAAGATTAGGTGCCGAAAGGGCATTAATGATTAACTAGTGTAATCAAGTCCCCGATCCTAATTTCTCCGGTTGCGCAGGAGTGAGTATTTCTCCCGATACTTCTCCCGGGTTTCTAATCAACCCACCCAAAATCGATTAGTGGCGACTCCAATTTAAAATTTGATTTACAGGTTAAAAAACTTGAACCATTAAGTCGTGAATTGGTGGACTTGGGAGAGTCCGGGCTTAACCAAATTCAGCCGAGCCATTAGCCTCCTTAGGCACTCGTACCCGATTGCGGGCGCCGGGAAAAAAGAGGTCGCGACATATTGGAATTGAATTTAGTTTAAGAACTTACCTAAATTGGACTATGCTTCAACAACCAACGAGCAAAGTTTGACGACACAACAGACAAAGGGTAGGCGCCTATATAGCAATGAGGGAACAACGGTGAAGGCAATGACGGTGAGGAGATCACAGCAATAGTTGGGCGTGTCAAAAGACCGATCACCGGAGTTGGTATGAATAGGAAGTGAGCAGTTCCAGTTTCTTTAGAGGTTCCACTTGGAACCCGAAATCGCCCCTTGGGTATAAGCTCCTCATTTTTTAGAACATGAAATCTACCCGTCGAAATTTAGAACTTTGAAGTTTTAGGGTTGATTCTAAGTTATAACATATTCTTCTTTTTTTCTTTTCATATTTAGTTTAACGAAATGAAAATAAATGCAACAATACTGAATAAGTTTGTCATTCACCAAAACGAATACAAAATGAACAAAATTATAGATAGAGGAAATGGATTTGGCTGCTGCTTGGCAAGAAAATGTCATTATAGACATTGCCATGCTCTAATGAAATACTTTCAGAAAGTTGATGCGGTGAATTACTTTCCCATGACCTATGTAGGTTCATCGTCCGCCACTCCAGGCTTATGCAGAGAAGATGTCATAAAGTGTCCCAGCTAAGAAATAGGCAGCATCACGCCCATTAAATCCATCATATATTCCACAAAAGAGCCACCCATTTTTTCTGAGCGCACAACCTCTAGCCTCACCTCAGCCCCTCTTTTGAGTTCTCTCAACAACATTCCCCAAGTTAGATACGCCAAGCAAACAAGCCAAGCAATGCTCTACACTTTCGATGTGGCAACAACAAGAACAATCATATCCAGTATCCACAAACTCCACACCGAATTAGACAAGACAGAAAAAAAAAAAAAAAAAAAAAAAAAAAAAAAAAAACAATATCACCAAATCAACACACGAAGAAGATCATTGACGTTCGCGACTTTCACCAAAAAAAAAAAAAAAAAAAGAAGCGAAAAGAAAGCCAAGTAGTTCCGAAGCAGATGAGACTATTTGGAACTCACGGACGAGACGCGTTTGCAGCACTGAAGATCCGGAGAAGAACTTGCGGCAACAGAGTCCCAAGTCGCGATCGCCCGAACTCGCGGACGGGGAAAAGGAAGAAGAAGAACAATTGCCGCAATCCGTAGAGAGAGAAAAATGAGAACCTAACGAGATGTGCAAAGCAACGGTATTGCAAAAGCAAAGGATTCTATTTTTATTTTTAGGGTTTTATGTCCTAAAAACCCAAAACCTCCCATTCCAGAACCGAGAACTGAACCCGACCTATCGGTCCGGTTTTCTAATTCTCGATTCTATTTGGGAATTGCGCTCACCCCTAGTATGAATCACGACCAAGGATTGGCCTTGGTGAGAATTGCTAGCTCTTGGTTGAATCCCAAGTATCTAAATCTTTGGTGCTCGATTCCTTTGATGGGATTGCAGAATTATGTGGCGTGGAGATCTCTTCAAAATATCAATGCATTCCGATCAAGAACAAACATATTCTCACCGTTTTCGCGAGGCTGCGCGTTGAGCTCCCTTGTCTTGATCCAGCATATGTCAAAGACATACTTCCACGTATTTCTCATCTATCCCACCGGACAAACTCAAAAACATTGTCTTACGGACTCTCCACAAATTTTGAGCATGATCCCATGGTTAACAAATGCACACTTGTCGTTGTCGTGAAACTGCACGCTGGAATTTTTCTGCTTCCATGGAAAAGAGCTTCATCGTTTCCTTGAAAATTTTCTGCACATCCCTCCTCTTTCTTAGTTGGCCAAGAGGGGCAACATTAGATCGAGTTTGAACGAAGATCAAGGTTTATTGGATAAGAGTTTGATTGGATTTAAGAACCACTTCAAAGCTCGATCAGTTTGGGTCATTATCTCTTCCGCAGATTAATGTAATTAAATCACATTTGAAACGACATGGATAGGATAAAATATCCTTCAAACAACCGCCCCCTTCCTTTTCGATGAAACATGCGTTTGAAACAATGCAAAGCTGGATAGGAAAAGAATTGACTGCATAACCATTGAATCGAGTAACTGCCGGAGATCAAATCTCATCAACAAAGAGTTGAGTGTGGCGTTTAAACTCCTCTTATAACTATGGCTGGCCCTAGCTCTCGATTGTGTGGCACGATAATCTGTGGTAATATCGTGTTAAGACCATGTCACTCGCATGTGATGCATAACTTAGATGAAATGCAAATGTGAATTATACTAATTGTATACTTATTTAGGGGTTAGGAACGATCCCTAATTTTTTTTATATAATATATGACTAAATGGATTGACGAAATTGAGGTATCAACATGCACCAAAGTCATATCGATAATTAATCATGATGCATAATTAATTCATAAAAAAAAATGATTTGGTACTTTCTAATCAAGTTTCTTAGTTTTGATTATTACCATGTATCTTATTCACGCTTAAAAACAAAATGCCTTTAAGCTTACCAACATACTTGCAATTGACACATCACCCCTGGGTCCTCGAGATTTAAAGGTAAGATCCAGCCCTATAAACGAGTTTCAAGAGCACTTGTTAAACATATTTGTTTTTGGAATAATCCAATTGTCAAAATATCCCTTACATATGACTTGAAAATAGTCAGTGCATTAACTCTTGCAAGGTTTTCTTAATTTGTTACTTAAGAAGTGACAATGGGGCACTAGTTAGTGAAATCTTCATGCAATTAATCTATGTATCTAAATGAAGGTTTGGTTAAGAACATAGAGGTAGGCTTAGTCTATGTATATAAATGAAGGTTTGGTTAAAAATTCGGAGGTAGGCTAAGATAGGTACATTAAATAATAGGACAAGACACTTGGTGAAATAAGAAATGTAGAGGAAAGTCTTAACAGTGACAAGACGTCCTATAACAGGCACAATGAATATATTATGGGCAAGTGACGTGTTTCCTTCATAACCCCTTAGTTTGGTCTTGTAGAGGGAAGTTATGACGCTTTGGTGCTTCCATCAATTTACAAAAAAACCTAAATACGAATGTCACATGTTTATTCAAATTGCTAATGCTTTTGCTTTGATTAATATACCGTTTGAAAGAGTCAAAAAATGCTGATGCAACATTTTATATGATTAGTTTTTTTTATGCTTTTCTATTTTGCTTTCGTAGCTTGCCTTACACTGTAAACTTCAAGAGGTCAGTTATAAATGACATAAGAAGCATAGTTAATTACGTGCTAATTTTAGAAGTTTGGGCCAAATATGGAGATACGCAAATCAAAATTCTATGGTTATTTAAGGGTTGGGCTACACTTGAAAAAAGGATCAACCTGTGGGCCTTCTAACTTGTAAGCATTAAAACCTATTTCAACATATCAAGAGAATCGCTGCCAAAATTTCAAAAAATACTAAAAAATCAAAGGCCAACTTACCTCAAGTAAAATGTAATTAGCCCATACTCGTCGGACGGATTTGCCCTTCATAAAATAAGGGAATTAGTCACGTGAGATACGCACGCCGAAGTCGACACAAGAGGAGGACATGGCAAACAATATGTAGAGTTCAGACATCATATGACAGCAAACACAAGAGTCAAGGGGGCAATTTAAAAAAGGGCGGGTGGGGCATTTGTACTTGGTGTTAAAATCTCATGGGGCAAAACATAATTTGCCTTACACGTCACATCAACTAGGTCGGCGACGACTGCTGGCCAAGCTAGAGCTTTATTGCTGGACTAGAAAAAGCTTCAAGGACGAGATGACCGGATGACATTCGTAACGAAAATCATTCGTCCGACCGAACACAATCAACAACAAATCAGATTTCGTGGAGTCCACGTAAAACACACTATCATAAAAGATCAGGCCAAGTCAATCATGCCGTATCGTTTGCAAATTCCGTCAAACATTCTGAATCTTCTGTCTTATTTTCCACTCGTATCCCTCCAACTCCCATGTTCCGTAAACCTTGGTGGATAAACCATCTACCCGAGCGGAAGACACGAAAATGGAGGAGAAACGAGAATGGCACGTACCGTACCTCTTCTATTGACAGAACACAGAACTTTTAGTACACATCATATCCCAAAGACTCTGGCAATAAAAGTGCCGAGAAATCAAACCCGTTGTAAGAGACAATCAAAGGGCCTTCTTGTTAATCATAGCTAGCAATTGCTCTTTGATTAAGTCACCTGCAGTCCTGCGGCAATCTGGGTTGGTTATTGATTCTCGGGAATGGCAAAAAATTAAAAGGCTACTCTTAATTAGCAGGTGCAACAGATCTAGTGGGTAAAAAATCAAGAATGACAACCTTTTAAAACTGAACAAGGAACAGAACCACTGTATTATTCAACTATGTGTTGAATGCAGAGGAAGAAACAAAACCAAAGCCCAAAAAGGGGCAGTGTGAGAGAGCACGATTCTCGTGGCTCAAGCCGTTAGCTTCTGCACCCAATAAGATGACTAACTTGAACTTGTTATGTGCATAATTCCTAAATGCTGCCAATGAAGCATGGTTCAATAGTCGGCATGGATGAAGTGCTCATAACTCGTCCCATTAAGGGTCTTCAAGACTTCATCCCAGTTCTTGATATGGTCCGACAACGGCCCACTATGTATCTTGATCTGACGGCTTGTCAAATCTATTGTCGGCAGGCTGAGGAACTCTTGTACTTCTTTTACCTTCTGCACAAGAGCGGAAAATGAATATCAATCTTTTGAAGGAGATAAACCGGTGATTATAAAAGTGAATTAGCAACAGCAGCTTTCAAATGAGACATGATCGCACCCAATTAATAAATCACTTCAGCTAATCATAATAAACTGGATTTAGAGTAGAATGTTACAGATTTCGAGTTATATATGCAGGATGTGGCAGCATAAATACTGTGCTGTGTAAGTGGTCAGTTCAAATTAAGGTGCTTGCTAGATGTCATGGTCCGAGGCACTTACAGTCCAATTCTTCATGAGATCCTCGTAGTAGAGCACAATGTGCCTCGTGGTATTGTAGTATGTCAAAACCTTTGAAACTTTCTTCTCCATCTCCTTGAAATCATTGATCAACGATGAGGAATTGATCATAGGCTTATATCCTGAGAGTATCGCAGCCTGCAGTCAGTATCAGGGGAATGCGTTAATGTATCATGCATCAGTATGTGAAGATGAGTTAGGGCTGGTGTGTGCATGCGGTCGTATGCCCTTTTTTTTTTTTTTTTTTTTTTTTTTTTGGGGGGGGGGAGATGGGGGAGAGAGAGAGAGAGATACCTCTTGAGGAGAATGCACGTGGGACTTGTGGGTTCCATTCAACAGTTTAGCATATCGGTCATAGGAATTTGCTAGCACTGAAACCATCTGGCGCAGAAGATTTCTGCGGAAGAGGAAAATTACAGAAACATGTCTACGGGTGAAGTACTGTGCAATTTCTACATGATGATCCGTCACTCCCTGCATGAATTGGATGCAAGAAATGCTCAATTTTCTTGAATTATCATCCAACAATATGACAAGAAGCCAAGTTGTGCTGCATCAATAGTCTCCAAATAAGAAAATATATACTTGCCCAACACAGTCTTGAGCTTAGGTAATATGCATTCACAAATTTTTCTCAAAGCTTATCTGCACCATACAATTTGAATAAAAAGATATTTTTTTACAACCATTAATCTAGATAATGATTTGATGCATGCACAACCTTTTTACTCCTTTTTTTGGTTGGCCAAAGTGGTACACAGCTTCTACACCAGGAAGTTCTTGAACAAAAAGTCTCCTTTGACATGTAAATCCTAGGGTTTCCAGAAAATTCTGCAATTTTCAAGGTTGCATCACCTTTCATGCATTGCTATAAGTAGCACATTAGAGGTTTCAGCAGAACTGCAAATATCAAATACTCTTGTCACCGATTCATCGTGCCTTTGCTAAAGTATTCACCTTATAGAGTTCAACGCTCTTAAGGACTATGGGGTGCTCTTTGATCATGTAATAACACAATACTCCATCTCTTGCTTCTTCATACACTCAATTTTCAGTGACACATAACCCTATAGTAGTTTCCTCGACCCGTTTAGATAGAAAATTTGAATCCAATTGTATAAATTTGCAAATGATGTCCTGATATTTACCTGATTAAGCATCCACTTGAAGCCAACTGCAGCAGAGCACTCGTTCTTGAAGCGCTGCTAAACCAATCCAAGCTGTAAACTTTGTCAAGAGTCTGTAAAATCAAGGAAACATTCTTCCTCCGATTTAAGAGCGAGAAAATCTCCCCATTAGAGCTCACATTGGCATGGCTATTTAGGAGTGTCTCAAACCACCCACTTCCCGATCTCTGTGTTGATACGATAACAAAATATCGCACTGGATTATCTGCACATTCAGCCCTGGTATCAATTAAAAACAAAAATCAGGCGAAACCCAGTGAATCATCATTCCATCAAAAACGAAATCCTGGTTTTGTTTTGTCATCCATTACCTGCTAAAAGTTTCGGGATTAGGATAATGGATTGAAGGTTTATCGGATTGTTTCACACCATGAAGCTCACTAGGTTCCTCGATGATTTGGATGTCCATGAGATTTGGCTTGGTGTGGCGGCTTATTTGCTTCAGACAGACTGAGCATATGTACACCCCACAGAACATTGAGAATGCCAAAACTATCATCCTATATGCTAGACGCGATTTCTTGGGAGGTTTAACAATCAAAGTGTCCTGTCAAGCATTAAAAAAAAGAGTAAATGCCATCGTATAAAAATTGATCATTAATCAAACAGAAACATGATAATCTCCTCACAATCTGGTGTTAGCAACAGCCATCACAAAACTATGCAGAGAAATTAACTAGAGGAAATCAATGCATGTGAAGTTAATGCAATCTATTAGGCAGTGAAGGGCGAGAAGAATCGATAGAGTGGGTTTTAAATTTTGCCCCAAAATCAGCGACCTGCCCAAGAACTGTGACAGGGCAATAAATTGATTAGCACAGCAAGATCGCTATAATCCAAGATTCAAAATTTCTGACCACAAGTTGAGTTATTCTTCTCGTCCCCGCTCAAAAACATGAAGATAACAAGGAACGAATCAGCTGCTTCCAAAGATGAATGCTTTTTCGCACACCCCACTCCCCCCCCAAACAAAGCAACAAATTTTCAGCAAAGCACAGGGAAAAAGGTGACTTCTTTAAGAACACCCATCTCTCTTTGGCCAGAAAAGGCAAAACCTGTCTCTCCTTCGGTCCAGAAAAGGAAGAATCTGATCACATTCAACAGCGCAAGCAGAAACAATCGAATACATCACCACAAAAACAGAGCAGGGAGAGGAAAAAGTCCCACCTTGTTTAACAAATATATGACTTCCGCCATCGCTAGGAACCTGAGATACAAGACGAGAAGAAAGAAGGGTATGGACAAAAAGGATGGAAAATCTTCCCTCGTGAAGCAGGGAATTTCTCTTTAGTTGAGCTCAACTTGAGCCTCTTCTCCACCGTAGACAGCAAAGTTCTGCGAAGACAGAGTAGATAGTGAGAGAGAGAGAGGGAGAGGGTGACTCGGCAGTAGGCCAGCAGCAGCAGGCGTGCGTTTTTCATATGTTCGTGCCTCGTGGAAATCAAAGCCATCTGCAGGCCCTCACCTTTCTTTTCCGGCTGGATCCCTGAATATATTTGATTATCTGGTGAGTGTATACTGGCCGAAAAAGATAAATAGCAATCATTGTTTTTTTGAAATTATGGCATGATCTTACATCTTACGTTCAGCTGTTTTTTTTTTTTTGCCTTCTCAAACATTCTTAAGTACCTATGGTTTGTACATGCTCGGCGGTGATTGAGGTTGTACCTCACCACGAATCAGGAGCCAGGGAACTCCATTAAGAGCCGTCATGTTTATTAGAATTATACTCGCACGCTTCAACCATCAATCAAAGAGAGTTATTTTTTCTCCCCCTCCTAAGAAAATGCCATCAAATTTTTATGTTTTAGAATTCAAACAAAACAATTAAAAATCATGCTCATAACCAATCTTACTTCTTTGCTCAACTATTATTTTATTTTTTTTCAAATTCTCAAGTGATAGTAGTTTCTAGATTCTCAATAGTGACTAAGGTTGTATCTCACCACGAATCAGGAATTTGAGAGCTTCATTGAAACCCATCTTACTTATCGAGATTATATCCTCAACCCCCAATCAAGGAGAGCTATTTTTCCGCCCTCTCCCAAGGCAGTGATTAAGTTGTACCTCACCACAAATCAAGAGCCCAAGAGCTCCATTAAGAGCCATCCTGCCTATTAGGATTATACCCACACGCCTCAACCTCCAATCAAGGAGGGCTGTTTTTTTCTTCCTCTCCCAAGAAAATACCTTTGAATTTTTATGATAGTTTAAGGTCATACTCAGGGCCAATCTTACTTTTTATACTCACTCGTTTTTCTGTTTTTTCAAATTTTCAAGTGCTGATGGTTTATAGATTTTGAACAGTGATTAAAGTTATACCTCACTACAAATCAAGAGCTTGGGAGCTCTATCAAGAGTTATCCCACCTCCAAATTAAAATTAAAAGATAGCTATTTTTTCTTTCTCTCCCAAGAGAATACCTTCCAATTCATACTCAAGACCAATCTTACTTCTTATGCTCAGCCCTTTTTTTTAAAATTATTTTTTTCGAATTCTCAACTGTTAAAAGTTTAAAACTAACAAGTTGGGCTGTTTTGGTCTGTTTTGGACTAGGCCGGTCCAGGCGCCGTACGCTCGCATCTGCCACAGCTGAAGCTCTCTTTCTCTATCTCACCAAATTCAAAGATAAAAAATAAATAATAAAAAGGGAATTCTTTTGAAATTGTTTCCCCCATAAAAAAATATGTTAAAAAGGCTCGGGACTCTCTGGCGTGTGTTGGGGGCTGTGGTTGCTAACAGCCGTGTCGCACTTAGCAACTAGAGACTTTGACTTTTGTTGGGTTCCCCAGGGAAAAGGAATATAGGAAAACTTTACACACACACACACACATATATAATAATAATTTCCCTTACCGGCAAAAGAAGGAAAACTAATAATTTCATTATGCTTTGTTGTCTGATCATCAATTGTCGGGACTCGCCTATTGATTACTTGATAAGGTGTAATTTTCATTCAATAAATATGTATTATAATTTTATAAAACCTTTATACAATTTTATGTATTTGCGCCCCGAGCTTTTTTTTTTTTTTTTTGTCGAACTTCTTGAGTTAAGTAGTTAATTATTTTCCCTTCCTTTGTAGGTTTCTATCTCCACAATGTTTGCTAATGTTTGAAATTGAGTAAGATAGAAAACGTAATTAGTTAAGATAGAATTGATGAGAAATCATCAGATTTTTTTTTTATGCTATTCTTTACATAGAAACACTTAATATAATATGGGTGTAGGTAATTATTCTCTAATTTGAACAACTGAAATCTAATGGACGATTAAGATCTATCGCATTTTAATATAACATTAAAAACTCATATGAGCATGGTCATTGAAGTTGTTAGATACAATTGCACTACACTTATCCAGACTTACTCTTAGAGAGATTCGAACCATAACACCATCTGTAAAGTGATTGATAATCATTCGATTGCACTTTATCCAAGATTACCCTATATATTCAAAGTGTGCACCTAAATAGCTAAACTTCAAACAAAATATGTATGTTCCTATCTGGTTTTGTATATGAATATCAAAAGCAACCTAGATATGGTTAGGAAGAAGATAAAATCCTGAATACTTTTGGGAAATAAAAGGACTAACCCTAATATTTCGGATGCGAAAAGGGAAATCTGCCGACAAGGGTTTTATGAATCCTTGAGGAGGTTCTCGTCTCGGGGATCGAGGGTTAAAGTCTTAACTTGTAAGCAAGATTCAGTCAATTAACTAATGAATAGTTTTATATATTTCCACCTAAGGTCTTCCTTGTAAGATACAAACGCTCTTGGGACTCTAGCTACCTGATGGAGAATACGAGATGGGTTATGCCTGATCATGCATTTCTTTACTGAAAAAACATAAATAATTTCACCGTTGTGACGTTTACTCAACGATGGGATGCCTAGTGCTTTGTGAAGGAGAGCTGGAAAATTAATTACGTTCCTAGCAACTACTTGTGACTCGTGGGTTGCAACTTGCTTATCTCTTCGCTACGTCAATTGCCTAGTGTGTGTCGAGACTTGCTCTCTCTTGTTAGAGTCCCAGAAGATACAAGATTTCCTCTCCCTTCGTTAGGAACGAAGAAATCATTAAAAAAAATTCTAAATCCATTACATTTATATTAATCGGATCATTAACTTTTTAATTTGATTAATTTAATCCTACATCATGTCATAATTTTCAATTGAGTCATTTTAATTAATTTTAGTTAGAAATCATTGATTTAGATGCTATTTGTCCTATGTAGCATCAGCATTAATGTGAACAGTTTTTGTAATTATTTTTTAAAAAAATTGAAAATTATATTTACTTTTTGAATTTCTTTTCTCTTTGTTTTCTTTCATTGTGCTGGCAACTCTAACTAGCTGTGAAGATCCTCACACATTTCTAGCAAGGGCCTTCGTAGCCTTGACGGCCACAAGCAAGGTAGTCCTCATGTAGATCCGGGTGAGGCCTTTGCGGCTTGTAAGGGCCTTGCCAATAGCCCCAATAGGTTCGTCGACTATCAAAAAAGAATTATTAAAAAAATTTACGTTAGTGCTGGCTATATCATGTAAGACGATTGGTGTCTACGTTAGTATTTTCTTATCAAAATTGCCTACAAATACTCAATTGACAAATTGTCGAAAGATTTATAACTAAATTGATTAAATTGAAAGGTTTATGATTAAATTTGTACAAATGTAATGGATTTATGATTTTTTTGGTAATTTTTTTTATTAAGAACACTTGCATGAACCTAACTAACTTGAGCCCCCAGCACCGCCTTCCCCAACCCCACCACACACACATGTGGACAATCAGATCCAAGCAACCCTAGGGTAAATTATACATGATCTAATGATTCCTGTATTTTAAGTTCACGGGAAATTCCAAATGTTTGATCCTCATTTAGGGCTATTTTCCATTTCGACACCCGCATAGTAGAATGATTCGCTTTCCGTGGCCTTTTTAACGAGGGCTTTTTTTTTTTTCGGGGCGATCTTTTTATCATAACCGAGTTGTAATTACATGCATTTTATCATATTTCTCATACAAAGTGATTCAAAACGAATCAGCGATCGAGATACATCATTGCATTCCTCAACACATTGGAGTTGCTCCCTTCTCGATTCAACCGAAAAACTGGCAGTTGAACTTGTTGCGAAGAGGAAAGATGAATGTTGCCAGTTTTTTAACGATGCTTGGAAGTGCCGCATCAGCATCCTATAGTTTTGGCTCCCGTTGTGTTGACTAGGTTTTAGAAATAGTTGAAAAGGCCCATGAAGTGCAAGTGACAACAACATGCGAACCGTCTTGAATTGGCACCACAACGATGCAAAATTGACAAACGAAAGTCGTCCGAAGCTATTAGTTTCACCGTCTGGTAAACGGACTTGAATGGCCCTCTTTTAGAGATAGAGACAGAGACAGAGACAGAGACAGAGGCAGATTGCGTACGAGGTCGTAGTCTTCGGAATGAAGCATGATGAACTGATTGAAGTTGAACCAGGAAAAATCAGTTTGGTTCGACACTCGCAAAGGCAAGAATGACCTTAGCGACTAAAGAGGTGCATAATTAAATCGTGAATGCTTATGCTCATTTCTTGGTGTTTTCGCTACCAATTCAATTGCCACCACATGTCCAATTATCACTTTGTAGTTATCTCTAGTTTCTTAAAAAAATTTAGCCATTCACAAAAAAAGAAAAAGAAAAAAGAAAAATCGATCATAAATTAACGGAGTGGTTGTTGAGAGAAAGAGACTAATCTATGTCAACGATGGGTGACTTTATTTTGAATTATAAAGTCAATTATTAACGTAAATAGGCTCAACATGGAATAATCCTCCAAATATAGGTAAATTCCAATATACCTTTCCTTTTATTTTACATGACCAACAATCCCTTTACAAAGTGCAAATAAGAAGATTGGCTCTTAGCTCAAGATGACCCTCGAAACAAAATTCTCTGAGTACGACTCCAAATTTATTGAAAGACAAACACTCATTTTTTGATAAATTGAAGAGCGTTTAATAATTCGAGTATAACATCCTCTAGAAGACTCCAAATAGCATGAAACTGGATGCATTGGAAACTCGACACGTAGAGTTTTTCAACCGTGTATTGTGAGACCAGATTGTAGCACGAAATCCTCATCAAACTGCCGATTCTGCCCAATAGAGTTGAACTTATTCCCCAAGCAATTTTACATTTATTGCTGGATAAGACTTTATTCTCTTAAGATAATTCTTCATCACAAACCAAAAACTTGAAAATGTCCTCACAATTTATATATATATATATACAACGGTAGTCCGATAAACTCACTTGACGCATATCCGTAGATTTCCAATAACCTGCTTTGTGGTGTCTCATGTTGATATGAGGACTTGATCCTAAGAGATGTTAGGCAATTTTTCATTTTCAAAAGCTTAAATTATAAAAAATTGGACTAATAGTATATTGTAGCATTAAATCTTTTACTCATTCATAATCCGTTCATACACCTAAAACCTAGGAAGTACAGATACTCTCTGAGAACTTTTGTGTTATGTTGGAGTATCCAACACTCTCTAATACTATTCGACACTCTTTGACACTCGATTAACATATGTTGAAAAGTCCAACACTTGGTCAACTCTCTGTACACTTTCTAACCCGCAAGTTTAGAATTCTGATATATGATTCCAATACGCACGAGTCAATTTTAAAAATTTTCCAAAAAATAAAGGGTTAAAATGTAAAAATGTAAGAAAACAGAAAATAAAAAATAAAAAACCCCAAAGTTTATGTTTTTCTCTTCTCTTCCGACAAGCTCTGACATGCAAGTCTAGAATGTGAATTTGCTTTTTTTTTTTCTCCAAGTTCTATAGATTATTTGAGAGAAGTTGAATTTATCAAATTGAAATAATGAATGATATTAACAAATTATGAATTAATATTTTTAATGTAAATTCATTAAGGCTCTTTTTTATTATTTATTTATTTATGAATTTGAATCAAATTAATTTGATTAAAATAATCATAAAAGTGATAATTTATTTTATATATATATATATATATATTTAATACACAACGTATCATAATGTGTCGACTCTAATTTTTTTTTTTTTAATAAACGACATGTTGGCATATCGTATTGTATTTGTGTCGTATGTCAGTATCAGTGCTACTTAAATTAAAACCTAGGATGCTCATGTGGTAATACCATATAGACCATCAAAAAGAGGAACAATAAGCATAAATTAAATAATAAGACTTTTTAGAGTTGGCTAGAGGAAGAAAATTCCTCTACATATACTGTCTTTATACAAGAAGACTTTTTAGAGGCATGAATTAAATAATGAAGACCCATCGGATTTGACTTTTCACAAAATTCCATATGTGACTTCAAGATCGACTATGCTTGTTCTGTTGAATCTAGCTACACGGGACGATGGAAAAGGAAAGGTAAAGCTCGAGTATAGTTATGTATTTAATGGGCCCAGTCAGTCTTGTCCAAGAAACTTTCACTTCCTACGGAAAAAACGTCAATGAGATACAACTTCTCCTTGAGCAAAGATTTTTCTTCTTTCTTTTCAGAGATAACGATTTTCATAGAGAAACAAGTATCCCGATACAGCAGCATCTTGATACTCCAGGAATTGGAAACACAAATTCTATTGAACCAAAGAAGGTCAAACGGATATATATAAGAAGAATTGTCAAAATTTAGATAAGGTCAAACAGATTTTGAGGCAAGGAAAGTCACCAATATAATTAAATGGTTGGTTTTTAGTTGTTATGACACTTAAATGATTGTTCGGGAAATTACGGCTTCAGAATGAGTGTTGTAGGAATGTTATGACATTATTAGTATTATTATCTTAAATTAAACAATCAAACTTGATCAGCCCATGGATGAGGAAAGCCCTTTGAAGAAAGTTTTAAGATGGTTGGGCTTTAGAAGGTTATGAATCTTTGTCAAGGCCCAATATTTTCAGAACCATCTTTGACTTTGGGTCTGTTCAAACTACAATATAATCCATGTAATTAGGCTAATAAGCCCAAACTTTTGACACAAATGGAATAGAATTTCTAGAAAATACGGTTACATATAATTTGAGTCCATCCTAGGGGTGAGCAGTGGTCTAGGGTCGACCCTGGACCGACCCTGGACCGGCCCAACCTTGCCGGTCTTGGTCCGGTTCCCAAGGGGATTGGGTCGGTCCTTGACCCTGAAATTCCAGGATCAACACTGTGCAGGTTGGTTCTCGGTTCCAAGAGTTTTGGGTTGGTCCAACCCTGAACCAACTCTATATATTATATTATTTATAATTCTTTTATATATTCAAACCTAAGTAAAATGTATGTTATATTATATTATATTGAGATGTTCTATCAATAGCACTAATAGTAATTTCAATTTAAAAATTTTGTTGAGTATTAATTATGTGTCGTTTGTTTTGTTTTCAGGTGTATAGAAGTTCAAGTGAATTAACAAGATGTGAAATTATATATTCATGGTTTATATTAAGTATTTTGAATTTTTTATGGTTTAATTGTATTTTACTAATGAATTTCAGCTGCATTTTGTTTTTCAATTTGTGTCAAATGGTAGAAGTTTTTGAAGAGTAGAGTAGTACTGCAGTTGTTATGGTAATTTGCTAGTCAAGTGGTGTGAAATTCATTTTTTGGTTGAGTGGACTCTACATGATCAAATGCAGGAAAACGCTTTTGCATATGATGTTATGAATATTAAAAATAGATTACAAGAACTTTTCATCTTGTCTCATATCTCGATGAGCGGTTAGCATGTACGGAATTTTTATTATTGTGTCATCTTAAATTTACTAAATATGTATTGGTATTTATAGTTTAGTTGCACAATGTCGCATTGTTGATGTATGTGTAATTTGAATTTGTAGGTTTGCTTTTTTAGGGAGTATTAAAAATAAGACGAAAAAAATTATTGATCGGTCCCGGGTTGACCTTGGGTCGGTCCGGTCCTTGGTCCCAGGCTCAATAGGGTTGGTCCTCAGTCCTAAAAATTGAGGACCGACACTGTACGGGTTGGTCCTAGGGTTAGGGGGTGGCCCGGACCAACCCGGACCATGCTCACCCCTAACCATCCTAGCTCTCAAAGATTATTCATGATTAGAGAAAACCGATTGGCGACTAATCACAAAAATGATTAGAAGTTCCAACGGAAAATGAAGAAAAGCATGGCTCATATCTTAA
Organism: Eucalyptus cladocalyx; assembly: GCA_017140615.1. Lineage (NCBI taxonomy): Eukaryota > Viridiplantae > Streptophyta > Magnoliopsida > Myrtales > Myrtaceae > Eucalyptus > Eucalyptus cladocalyx. The sequence goes on along the minus strand of CM029524.1, from coordinate 14,806,277 downwards.
CATGATACTAAAGATTAGTGCACCGGTTGTTTTGGACTACCATTGCACCATTTGCTTCGTGCTATCTATTTAATGTATATATTTCCATATTTTTGTGTTTTACGTCATGTACATGTTGATTTATACATGAAGATGATTGTCATAAAAACAACTGCACTATGTAAAATGTGAACTCGTTTGACAATAACTCTGTTAGGAGTAAATTTAACTTTTAGTTGTTATATTATACTTTTTACTATCAGGTTTTTGAGATTTGATATAAATTTGTTGTTAACGAATTATTGATATACTCAAATTCATATTAACGCACGCAGAAAAGTTTTGTTATCTTACTAGAACCAAATTTATTGATATCGTTATCATGATAGTCAACATAAATTTTTGTTACGTGAAATGACAATACTTGAGAAATGACTATATTGAGTGTATTTTTGAAAGTTTAACAATTAAATTAAATGAATTTTTTTTAAGGATCACATCATATATCGAAGGTTCAAGGATCATCTGTCATCATTTTACAGTTTTATGACAAAAACTGTGTAGAAAGAGAATATGAAAAGATAAGCATGAAACATTAAAAAAAAGGAAGATAATAGAAACGGGAAGGAATACGTGGCTCCTTAATCGTTTGCTTTTTGGCCATTCTCTTAGTTTATGCCTAACTTGATAAAATGTACATATAATAAGGTTAATGTGTCTTCAAAGTATCAAATAAGTATCAATAGAGAGAGAGAGAGAGAGAGAGAGAGAGAGAGAGAGAGAAACCAATGATATGAAAAGCTAATTGGGCAATCCCAAATCCTAGATTACAATACACAGAAGTGGGAAGAAGTGGGACGCAAGGACCATGCACATAAAAATATGGATATAATGTCACCCTTTTGTGTGGATCGATGATGTTATCCTATGAGGAGTCGTGGCAAGAGCTTGAAGTTCTAAACATCTTATGTTACGGGGTTTCGTGCACATTTATGATAAGGAACCATTCAACTCATGTTGAAACATAAAATTTAACTAATTTCCCTGCCACCAAATAGTGACATAAAACCTACCTGAAGTTAAAAGAAGGAGACTTAAAGACCGTCCTAACACAATTGGCCAGACAAATGTTTCTTTAAGGCGACAATTGTCTTATTAAAAACTGTAAGTGTAGAATAAGATTAAAGTCAATGTTTCTGTAGTGGGTACTTATTAAAGCTGAAGTGTACCCAAAGTCGGTGCATCGATCAATTCTTGCCCACGAAAGCGAGTGATTTAAGGTGTGGCCAATAGTAATTCGATGCCCAATCTTTTGGTCATCAAAACGGTTGTCCACTTGTCGTTGATACGCTAATGTTTGGTCATTCATCATAAGATCAAAGCTACTTTTGCATTGGTTATGAGATTGGACCACGTCCCAAGTAATTGACCGTTCAAGATCGGATGGACTCGATCACAAGGAAATTGGGCTACACTATTGATGTGGTGAAAGGTTAAGTTATTGACCTCAATTAGACGGTGAAGAGGACACTTTCAGTAGACAGTCGCACCTACTAGGTGAAGCATAGTCGCAGCTACTAGGTGAAGCCCACTTTATATTTAATCCCCTTGTAGCCAAATAGCCATTGTAGAAGATCATCAAATAACAAAGGAAATCAACCATAACAACCTCCAATTGCTAGGTGTCGATTGGGAGCCTTGAAGTTGACAACAAACTTGTAAATCATATTATGGTAGTCGATCGGCATCCATGAAATCTATAACTAGTCCGTTGAATCGACAACTTCCTTATATCATTATTGACCCCATCGAACGATAGTGTAGTCGAAATCGGCATTTGCTTATAGAAGTGAGGATTGTGATGGATCAATTAATGATATTTGAGTTGAACTTAAGAGCTGAGCAATAGAATTTGATGCTTCTGCATCACCTTTGGCCTATATAGCTAGTATTGCCTAGAATTTGCACGCAGTTTGTAGGATTTGGATAGGTGAGTTTTAATTCCTAAACCAGAACTTTCCTCAATGCCAAAGCCAACAACTGAGCCATCACTAAACCATTGATTAAGAAAAAAAAAGTTTATCTTGGTTGGAATCATACCCATAGTCATGCTTCTAGAGTTCCAGCTTGGTGTCACAAATCTACCATTGACTAAAACTGTAAAAGCCAATATATATATATCAAGTCATCTATAACACACGCGCACGCGCGCGCACACATATATATCAAGTCAGCTAGAACTGTAACCCTAAATGCTTTGGGCTCCAACTTCAATCAAGACAATATCTTATGCAAAATTAATAATGGCGTGTGCACTTTTACTAGTTATATAGAAAGCAGACTCAAAAGGTTTTTTACCTCAAATTTTTGTCCAGAATTATATATCATATAAATAAAGTATAACATGTGGTCAGAATTGTAATCCAAACTAGTCAGGATAATTGTTAAATAATCTCATAAATATCTCAGTTTCCAAAATTGAATTGAATTTTCTACGATTACTCCTTCAATAAACCGCATCTCTGAACATCCATGTCTCTCCGCACACATATAGCTTTTTTCAACCCGAATCCACGTACACGATTTTACTTTATATTCAATTGCTTCATTTTTTTTTTTATCATTCCGCAAAGCATAAACATAAGCCTTTGAATTTCCAAATTTGAATTTCCAAAAATTAGAATGTGTCTTGGACCAATTAAGCAAATTAATAGAAAGAGATACATCATCACTCCCACGTTGGGACACTAGACATTGACACAACCAGTAGCTTGCAAACATGGTATTAGGCTATTAGCTAGGAATTGTCTGAGACTAGTTGCCTATCTTTACTTGGCCAGAGATAAGACTTTGCATAAATGGTATTCTAAAAAATAATGCGGACTTTGGAGGAGACTCTTGACAAAAGATTGCCGCTAGAATTGAACAAGCACATGAATGGTTAAGATCGACAGGCATATGAATCTCTTGCCAATTGATGGCCATGTTATAACAAGAACTTATTACCTACTCTCTTCTCTTCCCTTGGCCTCAGTTATCACCCAAAAAGCAAGCTATTACGTAAACCGAGAGGCTTCGCAAATCATATTTTAGCCAACAGATTGCAATTCTTTGTTTTATATCAGTAGTTTAGGATAATAATTAGGACGACTTGAATTTATTTAATTAGTCTGTAGAACTTAAAATATTATTCTCATATGGACATGAATTAGGATTTGCTTTTGACAGTTATTGAAGGATCTAATACATACTAGATTAGTTGCTTCCGAAAAGTACGAGGAGATCGCATGAATATAAGACTCATTCAAACCTCATAGGCAAGCGATGTGGTTTATATTAACCAGTTATTTTTAATTTCACATAACACTTGACTTACTTATTTAAATAAAACCCCAACAGTTACAACAAATTTTCCCATTTAACGATTATCCATAACTATATTATTCTAATAAATTACCGATTATTTATCTTTTCTAAATTTATAGTGTTTATATAGTCAACTTTCGAATGCTAATATCTACACGGTAAATTACTATTATACCCTCACATCCAACATTTAAGTCTAATTTTAGTCAATTAATTGACAGTAATGGTGACTTTTGCAATATTACGAATACAGCTCCATGATTTTCGGACAACTGAGGTCGAGAAAAGAGCAGGAGATGGAAGACAGGGTTTCCATACCCCATTCGGACATGTGGACGCAGCTGTCCTCTACTTAATTCTCTCTGATTGGTGTTTGAGGCTCGCTATGATAAGGTGAAAGAAAGAGCATGAGCCCGCTCAGTGAGGGGGGTGTTGGATCAGTTTCTGTTGTAAATTAAATGTGGGACAGCGAATCAGATCATAGACAGCAGGAAGGCAATAATCCATCTGATACCAGATTTAAGGGTTATGTGTGTAAATCTACGTCCGGGAGAATAGCGCAGAATTTCACATAAAAAATAACTGATGCAACAGAAATTACAATTATTTGAGCATCTTAGTACTCTCTCGTGTTTCGTAGCCATTAATTACAATTCAATAACTTACTTAGTGTATAACCTCTCATAATTTCTAGTGAAATCTCACTCGAGAAATTATAAAAATTTTGCTGACAAGAATTGAATTGGTTAAATTACTACACGATATAATTACAATAAGAAAACCACTTTGAAATCCTCGAGGAAGAACTCTGCACATTTTCTTCATTCTCGTGTAGCTCCAGAGCTCTCTCTCTCTGTCTTCACGCTTCCTCCTCGTGATTTATAGTGGAAGCTCAACGAGGGAAAGAGAAGGAAAGAAGACGGAAAGGAATGGCCATGACCATTGCGTGGTCGTCATTGCACCTCATCTTCCCTTTCTCCCTCTTCACGTTGGCCCTTTCATTTCTCTTTCTATTTGTCCCCTGTAATAAATGCCCATCAGTGCAACGCTGTCCTATGAAGCTTTATACCGGCCAACTTTCCCATGCTTTGCTCGAAGAAGTCCAAATCGCTCCATTAAAAATGAAATGGACGTGAGGCTTCGTTAGATGGTAGTTTTTAGCAACTTTTTATACCGGCCAACTTTCCCATGATTTTTTTTTTTTTTGCTGTTTCGTATGCAAAGCATTTAACGTATGAATTATGGTCAGTGTGCTGAGCAAAATCAACACACAATCTCAAAATTTTATTGATCGAAATAGACTTGCACGCATTAATTTTGGTATTTATTTAACGGGTTTAAACTTGAAACATATTTTAACAATTTCCTGAGGTCAAACTCTAGAGTGTATTTGTATACTTCCATTTCTTGTTTCTCTTGTTGATTTTGTTAATACATTTGTACTGTCTAGGATTATTTTAAAAGAGAAATTCCCATGATTCATAAAACATTATATGTCATGATGTATTTATCAATCAACTTTTGTGCACTTCAAAAATTAAGGAATCAATCCCACCGTTTTCCTCTTTATCGAAGCATTATATCTATATTCAAGGTCAGGTATCATGACAAGTCAATTACTTGAGTCAAGTATATGTAAGTTTGAAATGGGGTTAATTTCTACTCAAATCACTCCATCTTAGCTTAATTTCGATCGAGGTCGGAATCATTATAACCCAGTTCCACTCCTGAAGCGGCTAAAGTATTACTTACATTCCTAAGAATTAAAGAGAAATGCTAGACAAGTTCACAAAAAAAATCCATTCGTTAAATAAAGCGCTAGGCTTTATTGGATCTTCAAATGTGTGTGTGTATATATATGGATACTCAACTAATCTTGTCTATTAGGTCCATTCCATGTCAAGAAATTGAAAACCTTCACTCAACCAAAAGTTATGCAGGTGTCGTCTATGTCTAGGTCTCTAATAACCACTTAAGCGTTGAACAAGCTCCTCTCGCACGTGCATCATATTTGCTCTCGTGAATGATCAAAACCAACCTAACTTCCACCTCCCCCTTATCTCTCTTTTGCTCGAGAACACTCCAAAATGCGTAACAAGTATGACCTCCGCCCATCGTGGACCAACCCCTTTTTGCCTACGAGAATACCTTGTCAGTTTGAACAAGCGATTCGGTCTTAATCCCTCTTTCGTACTCACTTAAGAGGAACGCGCAAATTGACTAAGCAAGAGCTGAACAAAAGCCACACGGCCATATGTACGTTCATATTCAGCATTTGATGATTGCCTATATTGAATATCTTTGTACACATATGTTGCGAAAATTGTTCAGAAAAATTCTAAATTTATTATACTTTATTAATTGAGTGCTAAATACTTTTATGTTTTTGTCAATGTAGTTCATTTGGCCACTTTTGGCCTAAAATAGATGATACAAATGTTGGCCGTCCTATGTGACACACGTCGGCGTTGATATTGACAATTTTTTAAATATATTTTATTGTCTTTTTCTATTTGTTTTCTTTTCTTTTTTCATTTTCTCTCTTTCAATCGCTGCGCCTTGGCAATGGTCAATGGGCCTTTGTGATAGTCGGCGACTAGAGAAAGGCAACGATTGGCAAGGCTCAATCTCACCAAGGTTGGCGAGGTTGGCCCTTGTTGGCATTCAATGAGGGCAAGCTTCACCAAAAGTTGGTGAGGCCAACCCTCACTAGCCACTAGGGAGGTGACCTCACCATCCTTGGGTGAGGGTCACCTTTGCTAGAGGCTAGCAAGGGTGATCATCATCAGTCGTTGCCTTTGGCTGATTATTGGCCATTGCCAAGGCTTGTGCGACCAGCGGAGAAAAATGGAAAGAAAGAAAGAAAGAAAAGAAAAAGATAATAAGACATAAAAACTTCAAAAAATATTAAATTTTTTTAAAAAAATTATCCATATTGTGTTGATCATTCCACTTAGAACGGAGTGTCTATGTCAGCAATTTTTGGCCAATAATGGTTAGGTGGATTATATTGACAAATTGTCAAAAGTTGTATAACTCAAATAGCAAATTTGAAGAGTTTAGAATTTAATTGATAAAAGTACAATAGGTTTAATTTATTTTTTTTTGGACAATTTTCCCCACATATGTTTAGTCTAGCAAGTAATAAGTTGCATCCCTCTATAAATGCTCATGAGCTTCACAACCATAGAGACACCACAAGTTCATTCATCTCTCTATCTACCACGCGTTCATTCAACTGTCTTTCACCGACCAAAAAAAAGAAAAATTCACCTGTCTCTCTCTCTCTCTGGCTCTCTCAATTCTTGCATTAAAGAGTGAAAAGAAATGGAGAGCGAACGTTTGTCCTTGAAAATTCAGCCGCCGAAGTACGGAAAACTCATCACGATCCTTAGTATTGATGGCGGAGGAGTCCGAGGAATCATTCCAGGAGTCATTCTCGGTTACCTCGAAGCCCAACTTCAGGTAATACCATGAACAGACCACACAAACAAAGTGGAGGCAAGAGTTACATTCTTATGTAACGATGATTAGGGTTAGAGTCCTAGAAGATTTTGAGAAGGCTTTCTTTTTCTTTTCTTCTTCGTTTCTTCTTTCCTGTGTGGGAGGAAGGAAGCCATGCCAAACATTCTGCTCTTTCGCTCTGCACTTTCATCCAAATTTTGATTATGGTGTTCGATGAGTCATGCAACTCTCTGACTTACATATTTCCTTATCATTTTTCACAACACGGGGCATCGCCGGTGTGCAAACCATCTCTTGATTAGATACTAATCCGGAATTTAATGAGTATTTTGAGTGAAGGAACTGGATGGCGTAGGCGCGAGGCTTGCAGATTATTTCGATGTAATAGCGGGAACAAGCACCGGAGGTCTCATCACGGCCATGTTGTCTGCGCCTGACGCTGACAACCGTCCTCTCTTCGCCGCGAAAGACATAGTCCCATTTTACTTAGAGAATTGCCCTAAGATCTTCCCTCAAGGATGGTAATCGATTATTGACATGCCACTCGTGTTGCTAGTTTGAATGATCGAACTGATTTGAGTCTTTTTCGTTTCTTTTCTGCTTGCTCCCGCTACCTCTGTCGATACAAAAAAGTGGGTGCCTGGGTTCGGTCGCGAGCACGCTGAGATCTCTGGCGGGACCAAAGTACAACGGAGTGTATCTTCACAAATTAATAAGGCAGTTACTTGGAACCACGAGGTTGCACGATAGCCTTACCGGCTTGGTTATCCCCACCTTCGATATCAAAAAGCTCGAACCAGTTTTATTTTCTTCATATGAGGTGAGTTTCCTGTATGTTTTTTGGGACACAGCGCGCTTCTATTTTGTGTACAAGTCATATGAGAAATGTTTTTCTTGAGAAAATTATCCAAAAAATTATAAACTTTTTAATTATGCCGATTGAGTCCAGTTGGCTAATCTTAGTCAGAAATCGCTGATGTAAATGCCATTTGTCTTACGTGGTACGACCGGCACTATTGTAGATATTTTTTAAATAACATTTTAACATTTTTGAATTTTTAAATATTTGTTGTTTCTTCTCTCTCTCCTTTTTACCTTTTTTGGATTTAGGCCGGTGAGGGCATCGTGGTCTCCTCCTAGAACCAATGAGTGTCACATTGTCCTCATCACATCTAGGCCAGGTAAGGGTTCCACGGTCCTTGCCGGCCTAGGGTCAGAAAAGAAAAGAAAAACAAAATCCAAAAAAATTATGCAAAATAAAAAAAATATTAAAATATTATTCAAAAACGTCTACGTCAACATTGGTTGTCCCACGTAAAATAGCCGGTGTGCACGTCAATGATTTCTAGCCATAATTGGCCAAATAGAATTAATTGGCTACATGTGAAAATGTATACTATTCTTTGTCAAAAAAAGAAAATGTTTACTATTCCATTGGCACAATTGAATAGTTTCTAACTAACTTGACAAAAGTGCAATAGGTTTAAAACTTTTTGAGTAATTTTCCCTGTTGTTCTCCCTCTCAAGGTGAAGAAGGTTGTAGCAAACTTCCTTCAACTAATCTTTTGATTGATGAGCGTTGAAAACATATATGTCAACCATATTTATGTTGAGTTAAATTTGCATGTGGATGGTCGAATTGGAGATAACTTGTTTTTAATTAGGGCTGGAGGAAAATATACAACCCAACTCCTATTTATCTGATAAAAACTTTACGCAATTTCATAATTTTTTTCATTGGGGTGACACATTAGTATTAGTGTGCATATGACCGATTGAGGGAGACATGATCCAATCACACGTTACTGGGACCATTGCGGATTGTTGAATTTGATCTATATCAATCCACGATTCCTATTGGAACTACACCGTGTGAGTACACGCTTGCCGTGAAATTATTCAAAAACCATTTTTTGAAACATGCCGTGTGAGTGCACGCATGCCGGCCTGAGTCCAAAGCAAAAAAATTATAAAAAAATCCAAAAAGTATTATTTAAAAATTTTCATGTTAGCATTGGTCATCGCATTTAAGATGGCCTATGTCCGCATTAGTGATTTCTAGCAGATATTGATTGAATGGACTCAACTGATGACATGTGCAAAAATGTTTAAGATTCAATTGGTATAATTGAAAATTTTTTGATTAAATTGATAAAAGTGCAATAGATTTATAATTTTTTAGGTAATTTTTCCTTTTTCTCCATCTCAAGGTGAAGAAGGTTGTAGCAAACTTCCTTCAACTAATCTTTTGACTGATTAGAGTTGCAAACATAGACGTCAACCATATTTGTGTTTGGTTAAATCTGTCTATGATGGGCCGAATTCGAGATAAATTGTTTTAATTAAGGATTTATGAAAATATACTCAACTCCTGTTTATCTGATAAAATCCTTTAAGCAATTTCATCATTTTTTTTTTTCATTGGAGTGACACATTAGTGTTAGTGTGTATATGACCGATCGAGGGAGACATGATCCAATCACACAGTACTTGGACCATCCCGAATTGTTGAATTTGATCTATATTAATCCCCTGTTCATATTGGAACTACCCCCATGTGAGTGCACGCATGCTGCGAAAATATTCAAATCATTATAGCCTTGTGTAGAAGTTTTGGGCGGTGAAAGGTCTCAGTGCAGCTTCTGACTTCCAATTGAAAAAAGGGATTACTGATAATGCCAGTTTGACAAAGACTATTATAATCAATTTGTATAGTTTTATGTAAGGTAAACAACGATACATATAAATATTAATCTATCCAAGATAATTTATCGTATTTGACGTTTTCCAATGGATTTGTACCTCGTGTAGGTGTCGAAACATTCATTCTTGGACGCTCAACTATCGGACATATGCATCGGCACATCGGCCGCTCCGACTTACTTCCCCGCACATTATTTCACGACGGAAGAGACCCATGAATTTAATCTCATCGACGGTGGTATGGTCGCTAACAATCCGGTATGTATGATCGGTTAAGTGGTCAAGTGCGTGTTTGATTAGAATGTGGAAAATCTTATATGCGAGTCAAATCATCTCTTTCTCACAGTGAGAAGGTATCTTATACACGAGGTTCACGATGCTGAAGTAGAAAAATCCAATTAAATCAATCAATTTATATCATAAAGTGATTGAGCGGTAGAGATGAGAATCGATATTTTAATTCATAAAGCTTAAATACGCTAGGCTTTTTTTTTTTTTTTTGGGTCAAAATATTATTTCATTCATTCTTCACCCAAAAAAAAGGGAGCAGATAAACAATGCAATCTAATTACAAATTAAAACAAATTCTAGACAGCTAAGCTCCAAGTAACAAGATGAATTATTAGAACGAGATTAAGAGTTATATTCTCAAAGAGCAAATCTGTAACTTCTTCAAATCAAAATCGATGATCGATTACTGAATCTGTCTTTAATAATAAGCATACATTGAGATCTCCATACGTCATGCCTAGGTTCGGCATATGAGCGACATCACCATTTAGAGTAAAAAAGGTTGAGTTAGCACATATCTGACAATGAGAGCGATACCTTCACGAAACTCCTCCGATCTCCTTTGAAATGAACTTGAACACTAGACAAAACCTAAGAAAAGCAAAATCCTGAAAACATACACGCAAAAAAACCAAATATAGACTAGATCGGATATAAACCTCCCGAAAACGAGAGAGAAGCTTACAAATCTAGACTAGATGATTACATAATTATTTTATTTTGTTCAATGTATTGGCATATTTCAACATCCCCTTTTTTCAGACATTGGTCGCCGTCAGTGAAGTGACCAAGCAGATCTTGAGGAAGAAGCACATTTCTTCGACATCAAACCGCCCGTCGACTACACTCGATTGTTGGTGATCTCGCTCGGGACTGGCTCGGACACGTCGGAGCTCATGTTCAATGCCAAGAAGGCCTCGAAGTGGGGGTTGCTCTGCTGGTTATACCAGGACGGCACGAGCCCTTTGATAGACGTCTACTCTCAAGGGAGTTCCGAGATTGTCGATTACCACAATTCCGTGGTCTTCAAGGCCTACCAGTCCGAGAAGAATTACCTCCGTATTAATGTAAGATCTTCGCTAAGTACTCCCTCTTGGTGTGGTCCCGAAATGTCTTCTTCTTGTGCCGGCTATAGGTGGAGAAAATCGTTTTCATGTAGGCCTGCTGTTCGGTGATTGACACTGACGCGGTTAAAAAGTAGAAACCATCAAGATTCTTAGGGATTGCCCCTTTGGAAGATCTTAGCATCGATTAAGAAATACTTTTGCCGTTGACACTGGATGGATAAAGACAAATCTATTAGATAGATGACAACATATGAAAGTATAGAAATGTAAGAAAAGTTAAAAGTGTCTAGTTAGTAGTTAGCATAAGGGATAATGACATAAATAGTTCCTAAATTTGGAGTCAATATGTAATGTGATTCTTGAAGTTTTAATTTGTTCAACATGTTCACTTAATTTTTATACATGTTCAACTTAATTCATGAACGACATGAAAATATTTAATATTGTCACTGAACTTTGAATTAATAGAAGGACAACATTGAACTTCTTCACATAGTTTACGGACTAAGTTGAGAAACTATATTCAACAAATTAAAAGTTCAAGAACCACATTACACATTGAGTTATAGTCCAAGAATCATATTGAATAAATTAAAAGTTCAAATATTAATATGTCATTTTTCCCTACAGAGAAAAGGCTTCTCTCCACTCTCCTCTTTTCTTCACCAAAAAAAAAAAAAAAAAAAAAAAAAAAAAAAAAAAAAAAAAAAATTGTCATTTTCCCTTTAGCGTAATGGATGAAGAGGGAAATGATCATCTTTGCCTCTCTCTTGTTATACTAGTGGGATCGTAGACTAACACAACTCCTCTCTCATGTATCACGATATGTTGGAATGGAAAAAGAAGAATAATGAGAGATGTGTATTTAGTTAAAATTTCAACTCAAAAACTTAAATTAATAGGTGGCAGGAGAATACATATATGAAGAACATAAACATAATGATGGATGTATAAATTTCATATAGACATGTAGTATTGCAAATTTTAACACTCCTTCTCATGTGCAAGTAAATTTAGGGATGACATGCGATTATGATACCATGTTAGGAAATCCAGCTCAAAAACCTAAACTAGTCGGTAGAAGAAGACCATATATATATATAAAGAATATGTAAAGTCCGTACACAAGCGATGTGGAATATCTCATAAATGTTGAAAACATGAAATGCAAACTATCCCAAACAACTTTGAATTCTTTTGTTGTGATTTCTATTAATCTACACTTGGTACCAACTCAAGCTACGAAAATTGAATGCATTGCTATAGGATGACAGTCTAAAGGGGACTTTATCTTCGGTGGACACATCCACGAAGGAGAACTTGGAAGGTCTGGTGAAAGTTGGCGAGAACTTGTTGAAGAAGCCGCTCTCGCGATGTGATCTCGACACTGGCCGCTACGAATCCATTCCAAATGCCGGCACCAACGAGGAAGCCCTCAAAAGGTAAAGCTTTTTTTGCGTAAATATTTCTCATACAATAAAGTCCTTAGGAAAATTGTTGCACTTTGAGATTTATTTTCTTCGATAAGCGTTGAAGTGGCTAATTAATTTTAGTATAAACTCTTCCAGGTTCGCTAAGCTACTCTCCGATGAGAAGAAACTCCGTGAGTCGAGATCTCCACGTGACGCACGTCGGGAATAGTTTGCTCAATCATACTCTTGCTACATTAACTTGTGAAATGATGATATAAATCATCTGTTGTTGAATTGGAATAAGCATAGCCCTATGCGCTTGCGAATAAAGGGGCTACAGCATACATTGTTTCTGTGTGGATAGCTAGGCTAGGAGTGAAACTCTTTTTGTGATGCACCCCTAATTAGGCATTTATAGGATGCGGTAGGTTGGATGAAATTTCCTCTAATCACCCTATTGGTTGGCAATGGTCAAATTTAAGCCATCGATCGGATGGATGGGTTCGAGAAAATTTCCTTCAATCGGGGTTGGAGGAAAACATTACAGGATTGCATCTCCCTCTCTCCCCCATCCTCTCTCCTTCCCCTGAAAGTAGCAAGTTATGAACCTCTATTACCCTAAATTGCGCACTTGTAACGAGAAAATACTTATCGTCTTTAAGTGATCACCAATCTCTCTTTTTTATAAGTGACTATCTGTAAGGAAGCACCAGTCCAATGCATGGTAAATTGGTTAAAAATCCTTTGGCCACTTACATTTCAAATTCAAGCCAATCACAAGTACAAAAGGTACAATGTAAAGCTATTACTTTTAATGGCCCGTAAATATACTTTGGGAAAGCTGAATTGAACATCTCGTCTAAGAAAAAAAGTTTTTTGTAATTTAATTTTTCAATCGGAAAAATCTACCTGATCAGTGAGGGTTTTTGGGTAACTTTTTAAGATCAGACTCACTAGAATGCATATGCCCATTTCTTGTTTTCTCTTGTTACTTTTTGAATATTTTGTTCTGTTTAGGATTATTTTTAGATTTTGTCAGGTTTCCTATGATTAATAGTCTACTGAATGTTACGAAATATTGTTGTTAGACAATTTTGCTCCGTTGACACATAATTTTTAGTTGATGCGTCTTTAAAAGGTAAAAATCGAAATTAGGATTTCCAATTGTAATGGAGCCCATTTCTTGACCAAAAAAATGTCATTTTTCATTTTTTTTCTTTTGTTTTGTCATTATAAATGATTTCTCATTTATTTCCAATAAAAACCCAAAAAGTCAAACAGTTGATTTCACTTTAGGTAAGGTTATTTTCAAAAGTTTCAAAGATTTGACACAAACATCAACTTTTTAGGAAAAATCAACTTAAATGGCTGACTTTTGATAAAAAAAATTGAAAAAATAAAAATACATAAGAAGCTTCATTTTAGTGTAAATTTGACTTTAGTGTTGAAATTTTTTCGAAAATCAATTAAGAACCTTGTTTTCCAAATTTTTCGGTTTTAGATTCGAAATCAACCAAAAATAAAATCATTTTCATTCTTGTCATAATTAGATCTAGTTCCTTTTATTTTGGTCTAAGGATTATTTCTCATTCACTTGTTCACTCAATTTCGAGAATGGTCATGTCAAAAGGTGAATTGCCATTTTTAGCCCCGATTAGGAGGTTCGATCCAATTCTTCATGAGTTGCGAATAGTTACTTTTATTCTACTCATTTTCTCGAGATAAATCCAAATCCAGGGTGCATTTTGAGAATTTCACATGAAAACTTTCCAACTTGCAGAATCTCACTTTCTTGAATATAGGAAAATCGAGATAATAAGCTTCAATTAAGGAAATTCAAGTTGGCCCATTTGAGACTAAAGTTTAATTTTGTGAATCAATGTTCAATTTCAATATTAGACCTCGATTCATTTTTTGGCATAAGAGTCATGACATTAATTCAAGGTCAATTTGGATGCAATAGGTTATCCTAAGCATGTGCAATTAGTCAAATAGGTGTATCGCAATATTAATTGAATTCAATTTCAATTAACTTGTGATTTTGAGTGAGGAATTGCAAAATTGTCCGTTTTGGCTTATAATGTTCAATTTTGTATACCCATGGTATAGGTCCACTATTTTTTCCCACAATAATCAAGCAATTAGGTTAATATAAAAGAATGGATAGCATTTACGTGGTTGAATTGGCCTAATCCCATTAGAATTGCGCCGTTTCTCCTCAAATTAGGTGAGTTTTCTTTTCAATCTAGTCCTCGAGGGACCTGATTGCACAAAACTTCCAGGCTTAAGGATTGCTTGGGCCAGAACTAGTTAAAGAACCGATTGAACATGTGAATCAGTCCGATCGGTTCGATTGGCCACTGGTGAGATAGGCCGGTTTGGATCCTTGTCAGTTGGTTCTTGATCATCGGTGACTGCTCGTCGACTCCTTGTCATGTGGATTTCATCTTCACGTCCTTACATTTTCCAAATTTTGCAAAGTTACCCCTAGATTTCGTGAATTTGCAAAATCACCCTTATTTAGGCCCTAATCACAATTTGTGTTTTAACTCCTTATTTGCAAATCAAAATGATCCAATCGATCACAGGACTTTTTTTTTAAAGTAGGATTACTCCTTAATGAGCTTAATTTGGTCACTAGATCAAATTTCGACTATCGGATTGAACCGACGATCGAGATTTGACATTAAATCAACTATATATAAGGTTTTTCCCTCCAAAACCTTAGGGGGTTCATTTGTGAAATTTAGAGATCAAAGTTACAAAAAATGCTTTGAAATTCTCTCTATTTTCCTCACTTTTCCTGCCCAAACTTCCTCTCTGCACCCACGCACCCTCCGTCAGTCCACCACCGCACACCGGCCAGCTTGCTATTGCTGATCCCCCCTCAGCGGCCATCCTCACTTGCTTCCTGACATGCTAGTGTCCAACAATCCCTTCGACGGCCTTTGCATCCTCCCGTATGAGCTTGAGCTTTGTTCAAGATCATCATCGACGACCGAGTCGGTGATTCGAGTTGATTTGCTTCTCGGTTGAACCGGGCAGTCCAGCGATCCACTAAAGCACATCGATCACCTTCCTTGGCCCATCCTCGAAGTCCTGATGGTTGACGCCTCGCCGAACAACTACCGAAGGACTTCCAACGGCTTGATCTTCACCAGCATTCCAAAATCGATCCATTTTGGACCGGTTCTATCTAGGCTAGATCGGTAGTTCGACTATTGATCTGACCTCCTGGTGAGTCCACAAAGTTGATTCGGTGTCCTTGAAGTTCAAGCCGTGTTCCTGCGGTTTGAGTTTTCTCCGATTGTGTTAGATTTCAACAAAATCGCAAAAGGTAACCCCTTGAATAATGAATCCGATGAAGCGAGATCGGACTAGCCGGTCGGGGCTAGGATTCGACCCTAGGATTATGATTTAAGCTTAGATATGAGGCCTAGGATATTAAATGATAATTTGTGATTAATTGATGATGATTGATGATGAACTTGAATTTGAACTTGTTTGATATGATAATGCCTTTGGTCTTGGGTTGACATGGGACCTGCCTGGTCGTGAAAGGTTCACCTCGAAGGGTCATTGTCATATCTTATCTATCGATAGAGGAAATGACAAAGGTAACTTTTCATCACCCTGTCTACTTTGCAAATTTAAATTAATGATGATAGCTTCTGCATAAAAGCATTGTCATATCTTATCTATCGATAGAGGAAATGACAAAGGTAACTTTTCATCACCCTGTCTACTTTGCAAATTTAAATTAATGATGATAGCTTCTGCATAAAAGCATTTTTTTTTCATGGTGGCTACTATGGTATCTATTACGTGCATGACTTGAGCTAAAAGGTGTAAGACATTAGTGAGAATCAAGTTAATCCAAAATATTTCGAGTTTTAGTAGGTTGAGCTAAATAGTGATAGCAAGCCTCGATTATGCTCGACTGACAATCTTAGTATCAATATTTTAAGGAGAGTCTAGGCAGATTGTTGTCTGGGTTCAACTTGATTATTGTCTTATGACTGTTGAAGCAAAGGAGATCATTGGCAAGTGTGATCAAAACATGCTCGGAAAAGGCTCGCCTTAAAAACATTGTAGGCCCAATGGTCAGATTCGGTGGCAGAGCTTTAATTAGGCCTAAATGCCCAACCATTCCAAACAATCAAACAAAAAGTTTAAAAATTAATTAATAGCACTTTTCTGAAAATAGTTGAGCGACATCGAAGATTTGATGGAAGGGTGGTCATATTGTCATGCCTCGATCCTCGAGTGCATGCCCATTCTTCGGTGGTCGATAAAAAAAAAATTATGACGTCCCAGGACGTGTCGCCGACTCATTCATTTTATTGCGCATGCGGAAGCAGATAAATAATACCCCTGACAACAACCAACGCGGGATAGAAAAACAAGAAACATATTCACAACCAAAACATTTTTATAAACACCTTAGTTTATATACAACACTAGTCTACAGTCAAGAGTCTACAAAAGACCAGCTCTCAAAAGAAGCTATCCTAAGACCTACTAGTCGGACACATTTGTTGATCCTTCGATCTCCACAGGCTCCGAGGGTGTTGGGTTCTCCATCGCACCATCGGGAGGGTCAGCTGCACTCTCACCTAGAGCGGCATCGACTACCACAGAGGAAATCTCAAAACCCTGGAGGGGACCCACCTTGAATCCATTGAGTCCGTAGCAAAACTACGCTTTGAATCGATGAGGTACCCTCTGAGATAAGCCCTCATCGACCCAGATGGTGGTTACCATGAGTTCATAGACCCAGTGACCCCCGGGAACAAGGTAGTCAAAACTCCGCTCGGTAACCCTCATGGGCCGATCAAAACATTCCGGAGGAACTGTCATCTAAGGACCTGAAAATATTAAAGCCCACGATGGGGTGAGACAATGTTTTAGCAAGTTCATCCCCTAAACTCCGATTATGAAGGAAATACGCCTAGTCATACAACCACATAGCCACACAATCACAGAGACTTACCTCGTCTCAGCTTCTCCCTACAGGTCGGCATAGTTCAAATATATAACCATATGCAGGAATCACACTCAACCAATTGGAACGCCACCACTTTCATCTCAATAAGCACAAGAGTCCCAATTATAGGGCCAAATCATTATGACATGTCTCATATTGTGTCACACAATTTTGTCTCATAATCCGGTGCGCCAATTTCACTTAGCATGCGTTCGAATTTTTAATCATGGCCACACACGAGCGTGGCAACGTCACTATGTTGACGGCATTCCACATAGGAGCATCGGTCTAGCCTCTATTGCGACCGGCATCATCCCATATAGGGGCACGTCCACCCGACTCATTTCAGGGACGAGTTCTCTTAACCAACACATGACCATTCAATCTCGGCCCAAGACACCGTGCATTGCACTCAAATGCCTCAATTAAAATAGTAAATTTGGTATATTTTCTTCGTATTAAAAATACACAGTAAAATAATCATGTGTGGGTACACGGTCAATTTGAACCAGAAAAAACTAATGTTCTTCCTTTTAAAATCCTACGGTTTGATATAGTCTTTAAAACCATTTTCGGTGTTAAAACCCGACACTCAGGATTTTCTAATTAAATATTGAAATTTCACAATTTTGGAATAAATAACCAAAATTCCAATCTCCACTCAATTTGCACAAATTAACACTCAATTAAATAAACCCAGTACACCATTACAATCAGAACAAAATTCTGATCATCGGGTATCCCAGTATAATTTTCGGAAAATATTAAATAATTAAATAAATACCAAAATTAATTAAATAATTTTGTAATCATGTGAAATCACCGACACACTAATCACATATTTCTGTCGAATCGACCTATCTTTGGTCTCTGATCGATTTTGATGATGCCGTAGTGATCTTTGCAGATTAGCATGGTCGAGTAGTCAATTTCTAGTCAAATGCTCAAGTCTATTGTGTTAAAATTCCTTAATGGCTTCACTAGATAATCTAGTTATCTCGTGAATGATCAACTTAGAGAATAGAACTATATGCGCGTTGATGAAAAGCCCAACTTATTAAATTGAAAACAAAATCCTGAAAATTAGGATGTCACATGTATCGTTTCCCCCTGCCTGCATTTTATATTAGACACAACCTCAGCCAACTGGACACGACAGATCAAAAGTTATGTATGTGCCCTGGTTAGATAGCCCAGATGCATTGCTTGGTCTATGATCAAGTCTATGGTTTACTCTTTTTAATAAGAAGCATGGACTTTCAGTAATGCTTTTGGCATATTTTTAGCTCATATGTTCTTATACAGGTGAATTTTTTCAATTGCTCAGAGATCTAAGTGATATAATCACCAGATTTGCCTTGATTTTCAAAATCGTGTTCTTATATGTGACTTGGTGTTTTGGCTAAAACGAGGTGGTGAATGACGTTTTCTAGCCTCAAGCCCTTAGAAATGTGTAATCTAGACTCATCAAGCTTTTATTTAATAGGTTGTTCGTTCTGAACGGACGTCGTTTGATACCTGAATAACGCCTCTGAAGTTCATTGATTCTATTGTGATCTATGCTTTGATTTGCTATTTTGACTTGCTGTGAATTGCTATTTTACCATTTTTATACTGATTTTTGTGTTTGGATTTTAGAAGTGCTTCCTTCTTGGAAATTGCATGAAATTATCTTAGTTATATCATATATATTATTTTTTTGGGGATGTTTTGGTTTGGTAAAATCCTAAAAATCGTCATTAGGTTAGTTTGCCCTACAATAAGTTCGACCTATGTTTGCTTAAAATTAGGGCCTTAAATGAGTTCGTTTGGTTCGCATCCTTCATAAGAGTCATAGTACTCATTGTAAGTGTCCTAATGAAGTACGATTTGCACAAATTGATTGTCACGCCCCAATTCTCGGGCACGCACCCATCCTTCACCTTGGTTGATTTATAGTGACGTTTTAGGATGCATTGCCGACCCCTTCTATTTTAATACGCATGCGGGAGTATATAAAATTATCCCCAGACAATAAAACAATGGGATAATAAAGCAGGACTAAATTCTGAACTTTCAAAAACAACCGCACTTATATACATTGTAACTCAATGCACATATATATGGGGCGAACTACTAAGTTGGATTCAACTTAAACAAGTTGAAAAGTAAGGTCTACAAGTAGGAGTGGGGGTTCCACAAACTACGGATCCTCGTCCTCCTCTCCATCATCCTCCACACTTCAACTAGAGCCTTCAACAAATTGCACCGGACTTTCAAGATCTTCAAAATCCGAGTCTACTGTATCTAGGGACCTGAAATGTTGTCTCACAACCGGGATGAGATTACGTTTCAGCAAGTTCTACCCCCTAAGACTCGATTAGTAAACCAATACACTATGAGCTACCTACGCACACATGGGTCGAAGGATTTACCTTGGTCTCAGATTCCACCTGCATATTAGCGTAGTTCAAATAGGCACCCATTCACGATATCACAGATTAGTACAACGATCAATTGACCTAGTCGATTACATGTCAAACAAACCATTGTTGGTCATTTCAATCAATACTGTCTATTCTCCAAAATGACCTATAGGGTCACCGAGCTAGTATTTTATACAATTCATTCTTCAAAATGACATATAAGTCATCGAGTATATTTATCATAACGTCCATTCTACAAAATGACACGTTGAGTCACCGAACCGTTATGACATGTCGTCCATTCTACAAAATGACCTATAGGGTCACCAAGTTGGTATTTAAAATGGTACTTCGAGCATACAATCAATTTGTTCTTTTATTCATTCTAACAAATGTACACGTGCTTGGGCACACGGTCGGCCTTAGCTAAAATACTATGATTTTCTTTCCACAAATCTCACCTTATCTGTAGTCCACCAAAATATTTTTGGCGTTGTCAATCGACACCCGATTATTTTCCAATTAATTATCCAAATTAATTAATTCAGGAAAATAATCCAATAATCACAAATAATTCATTTTAGCACAAAATAAAGCTCAATTAAATAAACGGACTACACCACGCAATTAGCATAAAATTCCGGTTGTCAGTTATTCATTCCTAATTTTCAAAATATAAATAATTAATTAAATAATTTCAAAAATTAATAAATGAATACAATAAATCCAATTTAGGCTCATAATGCCTAATTGAAAGCCAAGACAAACCAGGAAAAATCCCAAGGTTCGTTCAATAAATACTATAAGCTCTCCACTTGCTAACAACTAAGTCTAACCGCCTAACATGCATCGTTAAATCACTAATTAAATTGTTCTAAACGAATCTAACCACCTAATCATGCTTAATTAACACTAATCAACCCTTAAAGTATCATTAACAAACTAAGCAAAGATTAATGAGCTAAACTCACCCGTTTAGCAATCCGCTCAGATTGAAACGTCGGGAACGTCACATGGGATGTTTATCTCCAAAGCGAGCCTAGGGTTCGGGGTCCACAAATACTTCAAAACGACCTCCAAATCTTGCTGGAAACCCACTTCAAAAACCTTATGTTCTTGGCGATGGCTCGAGAGGCTTCCTTAGCCACTTGCAGCGGCCGAACAAGGGATGGAACGCTTGAATAGAGCTGTTGGACGGTGAGGGGAGGCGAGCAGGGCGCAGCATGTGTGGGTGGTGACAAATGGCGACGAGCGGCACGGCTCTGGTGGCTGCTTAGCATGCGACGACTGGACGGCGTGGCTGCTCCTTCCACTGGCTTCTATTGACGTTGACCAAGGCTGGGAGAGAGAGAGGATGGAGGTGGACAGTGGGGTGAGAGAGAGTGAGGGAGAGGATAGAGATGAGGGAGAAATGGAGGGCCACTTGGCTTGATATTCCACACAAATATCTCCTCATTTGCTTGTCCATGAAGCCAGCATTCTATGGCTGCAATTAAGCCACCAACACACCTCTCACGACCTCTCAAATGGTCCAAAAATACTAGGGGGAGGGGAAGCTACGAATTTGGTTCAATCTCTCCTCAATTTGACACTTGGTTTCACTTGGTTCCACCTCATTTTGCTTTAATAAATTCAATTGGTCATCTATCGACCATCTCGGAATTTTTCCTTACCCATATGTCCATTTTGCATCTCAATTTTGTAAACAAAAACAATCCCCGGCATTTTCTGAACAAGAACAGTCCTGCAACGATTTTTTCCCAAAAAGTCTCGGTTGTCAGAAAAATCTTCTAAGACTGAGTCGTGGATCCTAGAATTTATTGTGATTTGACAGAACCTTCAATTTCTGAAATTGAACTTGAATTGATGGTTAATTTCCATTCGGCATGTTTTTAGCGTGACCTAGGCTACATGGTAGTTTTCAGAAATTTTTAGGGAAAATGACCTGTGGTCAATTTTCTTCGAGCCACAATGAACCCACTTGACACATTGACGACTCTCAATTTTCGTAAAAATCTCGAGGATTCAATTACGGACATAAGATACCAAAACGACAGAGAAATCAAACTAGGACCGGTTGACAAGAATTTTACAATTTAATGGAGTCACCCACGATCGGTCACACATCTTAGTCGAATAGATCTATCTCTAATCTCAAATTGATTTTTAATTGTGCCGTAATGGCCTCTAAAGATAAGTATAGTCGAGAAGCTGATTCTCGGTCGAATTCTCAAGTCTATTTGCCTTAAAGTCCTTAATAGTTTTATCGGATAGTCTAGTTATCTCGAGAGTGATCAACTTTGAGAATAGCCCTGTAGGCGCATCAATGAAATGTCCGATTTATTCAGTAGAAAACAGGGTTGAAAATCTAAAATGTCACATTGATCGTCCTTTACTATGTTAATAGATACGCAAAGTCATGTCAGTGCCGCTATGTTTTGTGAAATCCCTCACATTATCATGCTTTGCCATTTTTATTTGTGCTCATGTGGATCAAATTAGGTTTAACTACCTTGATTAAAAATGTTTATAATGTTGTGTTCTACATATAGGATTTTTCTTTAAAAAATTTCAAGTCATTAGATCACCAAAAATTACTTATATTCTGTGTTAAGCATATTAAGTTAGAGGCTGATCACGAACCTACTAAAACCTCTTTGTTTGAGTTCTGTAAAGGCCAAAGTAGGTCTCGATATCTTCTAGACATTTCAAGTTCATGTTACAAGCTTCGTATCGATGTGTCGCAAGTCACATTTGAACTTCATTTATTATGTAAAAATCATGCATCAATTCAGCAAATCATAACTGAAATTTGTCAAGTATGTTGTTCTTAGCAATAAGTCACCTTTTAATGTTAATGATTTGTGTGACTTCTTTGCACTTCAATTTAGGGTTAAATGTGTTAACCAAACCTTTGTCACATTCAATTTTATGTCTTATGCAAGTTTCACATTTTTTTGTGTATTGTCTAGATGGTTTTATAAACCATTAATCATGCATTATGTTCTAATTTGCTTGTGGCTGATTTGCATGCCCCCACAATTATCATTTTTCGACTACCAATTTGACCTCAATTGGACTCAACTTCTCTTAGGAAGTGGGTTCGTTTTAATCTTTCCAATAACGCCGATTTTGCATGATTTGCACATCATTTGATCCATTTTCCATCTTTGTCAAGATATGATAGAAATCTGTCATAAAGTGAGATTCAGAACCCCTGTTTTTCCCATGTCGAAGCTGACCTCTTGTCATTTTTCTATGATTGTCTTGTTAAGGATTCTAAGATTGGGTCCTTAACAAAGTTTGTTCATCTTTCTTTTGTTCTCGCTGTGGTAAAATTTCATATTCTTTAGACTTTGTTTACTAGGTCAAATCGCTACTAATGTGTCATGATACCCTGCTATTTTGTTGCATTTCTGACGTGGTATTGTGCATTCTTGAATTTTCATAAATTCCTATGTAGCTCATGTTAGAAAATTTTTGCCATGAAAGTTGTTGCCCATGATGTGGTTGATGTTGTGTAATTTTCTTGGAACAAATTGTCCATAGGTTCCCTTCCAACTGCATTGATTTTTTTCACCCCAAACTATGATATTTTGTTGCAATTCTCTCTCGAAATTTTTCGGACAACTTGCATGCTAAATTGAATTTACATGTCATCACGGACTTTAATCCTCACTTTTTGAACTTTATGTCTCGAAAAATAAAAAGTATTTTATCATGCTTTTTCAGACTCTTCTAATGTCATGAATCGGTCTAAAATTTCACATTCTTATTGATTTGAGCATAATTTTAGTTTGAGTGATGCTCGTGCATAAAATTTCCAAGTTTTCATGTTGTCTTTCCAAATTTTAAAATTATGCTCTTGATTTGACATCAACGTTATCTAAGGTTTGGAACATATTTAGGGCATCTACAAAGCTTGATCGGAGTGTACATGATGCATCCAAGTTAGCCTTGATGATTAAATGTGTTCCATAGCTGTGACACATCTTTGTCATCCTATTAGCATCTTTTCTCACAATTCACTATTAATTGTTCTTCAAATGACTTTTGACCATCATTTGAACCTCAATAATCTTTGGTTTGTTTACCTTTCTTAAATGCTCGTGATTGTGTTTGGCACTTATTGACTGAATAAGTGATCCAGTGTTAGCTCATTGAAATTGTCTGATTAATTGAGAACCAAGGCTCGAGGGTATGCCTGCATGTTTATTTTCTACTATGCATGTGCTTTTCTAGATGGATGCATAGGTGTGATGCATGATTCTGTGGGATATCATTGGGATACATTTAGAACTTGTCATGCAAGAATACAAATGGAACCTATGGTTGTAAGCCATAAAAATGAATTGGGTAAGACTTCCTAGAGGGATTGTTGCATGAATTGTAAATGCCAACCACGAGGCTAATTTTGTTTAAACTGTGCATATTATCTTCATTCCAAGATTGTTCTTGATTGTCTTGTATTTGTTTCTTTTTTATTGTATGTACCTACCCCTAATTTTAGATTACAATTAGAATAGGTGCTTGGAGGTGGAGGTCCTTTGAGACATGAAGATGATGGACGGTCGATGTCCAGTCCAACCCTATTTTGTATTCATTTGTCCCCGATATATGTTTTGGGTCATTTCATGTTGTATAAGCGCTCGACGAGTTGTGGTATTTCTTTTGTTTGATTTTCATTCATTTTTTAGGATTGCATGTTAGATTTACTGCTTTCCCTAAACTGTTCACTCGAGTGTTCACTTATCTCCTTGTCTTTAAATTTCAATTGTTTGCCTCATTTTCTCTTTTATAGAAATAGAATTGCATAAAATCAACCATCCACGCATGATCACTTAGAGCGCGCATGACAAAATTTATGAAACAAAAATCAATTTCTGGCCAAAAATTGATTTCTCAATTTCTATTCCCTGGACAAGTTTATGAGCAAAGAAACCCGTTTGATAACGACTCAAAATATTTATTTATGGAACAGAAATTCGTTTGATAACATAATAAAATTTCTATTTCTAGGAATAGAAATTGATTACATAACAACATAGGAAATCCTCAAATATAAAATAATAGTTGAAATAATAGTAATACATTACAAAAGTTGAAAATTCAATTTCATGGAATTTTTGGCATATTGTGGTCCCTTGCTATTTTATTGGCAATACTTTTTCTAAGCATATTCATCTGGTTTCCTTCCTCGGTCACTGTATCGTTTGCAAGCTCATCCTACGTAGGTTTAGACAAATACTGTGGATCTCATATAGAGAAAAGTTCTTATCAATATTGTCATGATCATGGATGTAATTATGGATGGCACAACGTGCAATTACAATATGTGCTTGCTTTCGAATTGCAAATGAGGGCATGTGTCTCAAAATGAAAAAAAAAAAAACGATTCTTTAATGCCCCAAATGATCTTTTAATAACATTCCTTAGAGAATAATGCCTATAGTTGAACAATTCTCTTGCGGTTGTTGGTTGTCTTGCTGTACCCCTATAATCATTTAAATGATACCGTTCACCTTTAAAAGGAGTTAAACATCTTGGAGTTGCTGCATAACCAGATTCCACCACATAGTATTTGCCTACAACAAAGTATTCATACATTGATCATAATTTGTAACTATAAATATGATCATAAAGAAAATTACTCCTTAAAGGACAAGCAAATACCTAGTGGCGGTCGAGGAAATTCCAAGCGAGAAGTCTTTAGTGCCGCTGAAAGCACCCAACAATCATTGGCAGAGCTTTCCCAACCAACATATACAAAAGTAAATTTCATATCAAATGAACAAACACACATCATATTCTGAGTGGTGATGCATTTCCTACTTCTAAATGAGATTTGCTTCGACACAGGTATAGAAGCATGAATATGGGTGCCATCAATAGCGCCTATACAGCCCTGTCATTTTATCAAATACTAGTATTAGACAAAATTATCAACAAAATTAAATTGATGGTGTAAGAAACTATATGAGAATTCTATCTTGAAGTAACGTTTATGGTTAGGATCCATAATAATCTCTTGTGTGATAACATCACAAGAAGGTGGTATGGTAACCTCTTTTGCCAATTTGAAAACTGCTTGCAATACTTTAGTAAAGAATTTGCTTATAGTTTGTCCCGAATATTGGAATCTCTCACATAAATCTCTATTTGAGTTCTTGTGACAAATCATAGATAAGAAAATCTCGATTTGTTAATCTACCCAAATATATCGGCTATCTTCCAACCAACCTTTTTCCTTCATTAGATCACAAAGGTTAAGAAAAACATGTCTCTCCATTAATAAAGCTTCATATACTTTATCGGAATTCCCATAAAGAACCTCTTTTATCTAGTGCAGTCATGATAATAAGCTGTTTTTAATAGGTTCTCTTGTGTGCATGGACATATCCACTATAACAATGGCCAACCATGCTATCAGTATATTAAGACCAAAATCGTCAAAATCCTGCTCAATTGATTCAATTGATGCTACTTGACAATTATACATGCTACTTTCACCCTCATCCATATTACCTATATCATCACACAAAATAAGAACATAAACCCATCAGATAAGGACTCCAATAGTAATAAACAATAGCAATAATGTCATCATAATTGCAACTTCAAAAAAAAAAAAAAAAACAAAGTCTCAATTACATAAGTCATAGAATGAAATTAAGCCAAATATAAATCTATAGCATGTTTCTTAACAACTACTTAACAAGATTCAAAAAGTTGACATCTCCTTTCAGGTAGAGAGATGATGAAAGCCTCTTTCCAAGTGGGCATTAAGGCATGCTTGGTTCATAGCTTTATTGTAAAGATTATGCTCCAAATCAGACATGCCATTTAGAATGGCAACCACAACTCCTATGGAGTAGAGGTTTACAGGAGGTGGGGCCTGTGAGGATATGGAGCCACTTGTTGATTGGGCAACTTGAATTTGATCATTTCTTGAATGGCTTTGTAGGTGTCACTAACATCATAGTTGTTACTCTTTCTTCTCCTATGGAGTCTTATTCAACTTGTGCTTCTCATGAACTGGGGTGGTAGTCGCGTCAGATGTAAAGACTCATTCATCAACATAGTGTTCAATAGATTCCTCTAGATCACCTATCGTAGCACCACCACCATTGTCGCCACTAACACCATTGTCTTCTCCCTTCTTGCTGCATACTCCTCAATAGCATATGTATCACCAAACACAATACAAAGATCTGGATACTGAGGAAACCCATCATTCTTGAATTTAGCCCATTCACTATTATCTTGTAAATTTCATAGTAATGACATACATCAACAATATAATTGAAGCTTACATCCACAATAAGAACAAATTGACCCAAGTAAAGTGATACATTGACATGAGAATCCCATACACTTGGATCCTTCAAAACAATTGTTTTGTTTACATTATCTCATCTAAATCCAAATTGTGAAAGAATCTTCTTAAAACTATTATATTGTCTTTTTAGTTTGTTTACCCCATTCTTCAACTGAATTACATTAAATTGGAGTTCTGTTTGTTTATTGAACTCGACATGTATGTTATTCCACTCTATTTTGTTGTAGGTATAGGTGGGGCGATTTCCCTTTTTCACCCCTTCTACCAGCAAACTTATAAACAAATTGGTCAAAGGCTTAGTCCTCTTTGTTAGGGAAATCCCTTATGATGTTTTGAAGATGACAAAATAAATCAAATGCTACTAACATGTTTGATGGTTGAGTAATAGACTATGCAGATGATAGAATGTGTAAAAGATATTATCAAAGTCTATTCTTGGAAGAACCAGTAGACAGACTCTAAAGCTGAACTAGAAGACAAACTCTATGCTGAAGCAGAATATGTTCAGACTCAGATTGTAAAGTTTATCGCACTCAGACTCAAATTGTAAATTCTATTGCTATCAGACTTTACATCCAGATTCGACAGATCGTAACTCAAGCCCCGAAGATACAACGGCTAGTGATCTGGTTTGGATTCCACATTAAAATTGATTTGATTGACTTAATCTATTTGATTGACGATTGGATCTTGAAGACAAGAACTTTCTATACGAAGAAGCTTTACTTATGGAAACCAAGATTCCGTTTGTATGGGCGATCAGAATCAATTTGGGATTTTACCTTTGTCACTCAACGGCTACCAAATCTTCTAGATACAGAGCTGTCCAATGGGTATATTGGAAGAAGATTCTCCGGGATACTGTCCAACGGGTAGTTTGGAAGTTGAGGAGTATTTAAGGAGATCATGGACCGATGAGCAAGTAAGAGATAGAGCGTAGAATTTATAATTCCAAAGTCTGAGCGACCTTCGATCATACACTTGTCTTTGGAGAGCTTAAACGTTTGTGATCATGAGAGAAATACTAAAGGAGTGACTTAGTGAGATAGTGTGATCTACTAAGTGTTTGCACTCGAAGTTGTAATCTCTTGTTGATTGCATAGTGGAATCCAGCCAAGAAGGCTGTTAGCATGGGAGAGTGGACGTAGGCTTGGATTAAGCCGAACCACTATAAATCTTGTGTTCTTATTCTCTTCCTTAACTCATTTGTTTTACTCAAAATTTATTTTATTTTGTATATATTTGCCAAGGTTTATTTTATACACCTATTTACCCCCCTCTAGGTATTCATATTAGCACTCTCAATTGGTATCAGTGCCAAGTGCTCGGTTTATAAAAGTATTTTTACTTTTGAGCTAAAGATATTTTATGGCTAGTATCTTGGCAATAGGACTTATGGAAGGACAAAGCAACACAAGGCCACCATATTTTGATGGAAATGAATACAACGTGTGGAAGAACAAAATGAAAGCATTCCTAAGATCCAAAGATTCCTTGTAATGGGATGTTATGGAAAAATGAATCAATCCTACTGCTGCATCTACATCAAATAAGAATGGTAAAGACAAAGAATCCAAACCCCCCACTCCAATGTCTCGGACGGAGATCTCCAAAAGAGAAGCGCTTGATGAAAAAGCTATTTATTCTTTATATTGCGCATTATCTCCTGCTGAATATAATAGAATCTCTTCATGTGAAACAGCAAAAGAAGTTTGAGATAAACTTCATGTTACATATGAATGGACCGATCATGTAAAAGAGATAAAAGTAAACTTCCTGCTCGGCAAATATGAATCCTTCAAGATGAAGCAAGGATAGTCGATTGGAGATATGTTCAATTGTTTTACAGAAATTGTAAACGGTTTGGCATATCAAGGTCATCTAATTTATTCCCCAATGAAGGTTAACAAACTCTTGCGAGGTCTCTCAAAAGATTAGAACAATGTCAAGACCTCAATCCGAGAGACTCAAAGGATTATGCCACTCTCCGTTGATAAATTGATCGGCACTCTTCAATCCTATGAAGTGGAACAAATCAACGATGAAGATCCCAAAGATAAGAAGTCCATTGCTTTAATATCTAATGCTGTTTTTGATGAAACAGACTCAGAAAATGACATGGACGATGAAGAACTTGCCTTTATGGTCAAGAAATTCAAAAAGCTGAGTAGAAAATGAAGGAAATTCGATGGAAAAAAATACAAGCAGAATGGCCAGAAAAGAACAATAAAAGAAGATGATAAGCAAGGAAATTTATGCTTAATGGCACATTCAGAATCTGAGTCGACTCGGACACGTACTCGAATCGAGTCTCGATTTAGACATAGACTTAGAATCAAATGAGGAAATCGAGGTAAGTCATTCAAAAATTCCTCTCAAAGTTTCAAAGTATATAAAGAAGATTTGCTTAAATCTCAAATATTCTCTTAAAAGGATCTTCAAACTTAAAAAGGAAAATTTTCGGCTTAGGCAACAAGATCTTTCTCAAAAAGAAAATTTTGAAATTTTGCAAAAAGATTTTCTACAAACAAAAGAAAGTCGAGATTTACTTGTCAAAGAAAATGATTATTTGAAGAAAGAATTTTCAAATATTTCGACAATATTTTCAAATGGATCAAAAATATTAGAGCATATCCTTTCTATACAAATTCCTTACTATAATAAGTCGGGATTTGGTTTCAATAAGGAAAATAATTCTTTAATTGATTTTCCTAAAGTAAAAGAGAGACTTAGACAAAGACCTTCAAATACATTTTACAAAAATCATTTTCAAAAAATGTTTGTAAAACCTATTGGTCGAAATGCCCTCAAGTGTTCAAATTGTGGATAATCGAATCACTTTGAGAAAGAATATCTTAAAGTCTGGAGACCTATCAAGAAAAATTGGATAAAAACAACATACTCTACTAACTCTCATGGACCCAAGAAAAAATGGGTACCAAAGAAAAGATGAGTTATTTTTGCAGGAAATAAAAGAAGAGAAGAAGGAGAGCTTGGTAAGAATGTGTACATTTTTTTTCTCAATTTGGTTTGAGTACACAATTTAAAATTTCTCATTATGCTTGATATTCGATTTATCCTTGGTTGATTCGGATTTTATAATGATCATATTTATTGAAGAAAGAATCGTGTGATTCGTTTTTGTGATTTGTGAGTTGAGATTTGATTTAGTACGTGTGATTATTTGAGATAATTCAGATTATTTTGTCTAATTTTATACTCTCAGATTTAATCATATTTTGCAAAGTGAAAATCTGTTTTACGTGATGATGCAAGATATTCTTAGATATTCAAAGATTTTATTCTCTCTATTTTTATCGTACTATGACTAAGTGAGAATTTATTTTTCAAATATCATTGTGCATAATATTCTTTCTTTGAATACTTTGTTATGATGAATTAAGAAAGAATATTTGGAGATTATACATTTTGCTCTAACATCATGGAAGGATCCAAATTGATGGATACCAAAAAGGGAAATGAGTTGATTGCAGGAAATTCTTTAAGGGATGAATAATCACAAATCTATGCAAATCATGATGCAATCAGAAATGCATCTCATGTGAAGATTGGTAATGATTTTTTTTTAATGGTATATTTCAAACATATACCATGGGTAAGAGAATATTTTTATCATCTCGCCTTGCAAAATTCTACGTGCATTTATCATGATTTTGGATGATTTTTTCTATTGCGAATATCTTTTGTTATAAATATAAGGTATTGCAATTTTGGTACGTGACAAAAATATCTATTTTCCTTTTGCAAAATGCATATCTGAAATTTATGCTCAAGGAAATCTCTTTGATCTCGAAAGATATTACTGCATATTCATGGATATTATTGCTATATTCTTAGAAGATATATTCTATCTAACAAGTTTGATATGCAAATCAAAGGAATATAGTACGTGATATTTTTGCAAAGATGGTTATCCATTATACAAGAATTTGCAGGTAACAAAAGAATCTTCCATATGAATTTTGGAAAGCTCTATCTGAAAATTATTAAGATTCTATACTATCTTCTGAAAGTTCAAAGATTCTATTCCTTATGCAAAATTTTTGCAAATTGTTGAGGAAATCTCTTATGTGTCGTACGAAAGGTTGAGTAGTTCTAAATTTTAATTTTACATATGCTATTCAATTTATTTATTTGAAGAAAAGGACATTATATATTACGTGGATATTATTACAGCTTATTTATGCAAAAATTTTGTTAAGTTTATGCAGGTTGAATTTGAGAAGAGCTTGATTAAAGAAAATAAATTTTTGCCTCAAATTTCAAAATGCAAGTGATCGTTGTGGATGTTGCTACAAAGGAAATACTGGAAAATTATGTTTAATGTGCACAAGCAACAATTGTTTCTATTCACAAATATTGTCATAATCATAGGGGGAGAAATCAAATCCAAAACAAAAGGAAAAGAATCGTGACCATCTAAAAAAGGCAACAAATTGAGGGGGAGCATTGATCAATTATGGAAAAATCTTTTTGAATTGATCGTGATCTTATTATGAATGGAAGGAAGGGTAAATGTGTTAGAATTTGTTCTAAAAAATTCGGTTAGTGCATTTTTTATTATCTTTTGTCATTAACAAATCTTTTATTGATATTATCATTTTATTATGACAAAAAGGGTATGTGAATTGTATGATGCATAAGTGATTTTTATTGGATATTTGCTGATATATATGATCAAGTGAGGTATATTGCATATTTTTATATTCGATTTACTTTATAAAAGTTGATTTTTGGAAATTGTGATGCATGCAAGATATTTATTATCATTCTCTACGTGATACTTTTTCCATTATTATCGCTTTTTGATTATTACAAAAAGGGGGAGAAGATATGAATATGCACATGTGTTGATTGGTTGATATTATCTATGGCATAATATTGAGCTGCGATTATTTTTCTTTATATTGTTATGCTCAATCTATTTGCTATATTATGATATCCTTTGATTTAAATTAATATTTTTAAAAGCATGTTTACAAATCTGCATATTCAGAGATTGTTTTGTCATCATCAAAAAGGGGGAGATTGTTAGGGAAATCCCTTATGATGTTTTGAAGATGACAAAATAAATCAAATGCTACTAACATGTTTGATGGTTGAGTAATAGACTATGCAGATAATAGAATGTGTAAAAGATATTATCAAAGTCTATTCTTGGAAGAACCAATAGACAAACTCTGAAGCTGAACCATAAGACAAACTTGATGCTGAAGCAAAACATGTTCAGACTTAGATTGTAAAGTCTATTGCTATCAGACTTTACATCCAGATTCGACAAATCGTAACTCAAGCCCCAAAGATACAACGATTAATGATCTGGTTTGGATTCCACATCAAGATTGATTTAATTGACTCAATCTATTTGATTGACGATTGGATCTTGAAGACAAGAACTTTCTATACGAAGAAGCTTTACTTATGGAAACCAAGATTTCGTTTGTATGGGCGATCGGAATCAATTTGGGATTTTACCTTTGTCACTCAACGGCTACCAAATCTTCTAGATACAGAGCTGTCTAATGGGTATATTGGAAGATGATTCTCCGGGATACTATCCAACGGGTAGTTTGGAAGTGGAGGAGTATTTAAGAAGATCATGGACCAATGAGCAAGTAAGAGATAGAGTGTAGAATTTATAATTTCAAAGTCTGAGCGACCTTTGATTATACACTTGTCTTAGGAGAGCTTAAACGTTTGTGATCGTGAGAGAAATACTAAATGAGTGACTTAGTGAGATAGTGTGATCTACTAAGTGTTTGCACTCGAAGTTGTAATCTCTTGTTGATTGCATAGTGGAATCCAGCCAAGAAGGCTGTTAGCGTAGGAGAGTGGACGTAGGCTTGGATTAAGCCGAACCACTATAAATCTTGTGTTCTTATTCTCTTCCTTAACTCATTTTTTTTACTCGAAATTTATTTTATTTCGCATATATTTGCCAATGTTTATTTTATACACTTATTCATCCCCCTCTAGGTGTTTATACTAGCACTCTCACTCTTTGCTATAAATGCTTCTTTGTGGGTGCCATTTAACCTTAATTGATTGAGTATTCAATGAACCATATCAGATGATGTACCAATTCAAGAACAAAAGCTTTGATGTCGGGATCATATTAATGTAATGTTTTATGACTATTAATAAAACAAAATGCATGAAGAAAATTGAAAGAGAACATCGCTATATCAAATTATACAAGCAAGCATATATTGCTCTAAGATGCTTGATAGTCCATGGAAACCCAGTATTCTTTGCAAACTCATGTTAACAACAGCTGATATATGATTGTTGCATACCATCCCTTAGATCCTCTACTTCTACCGACAATAATCAACAATAAAAGCATTTTCACTAAAACACCTCAACTATATATGAAACATCGATTTTATTAGAAACTATCATTCTGAAAACTGCAAAAAGCCATCCTACCAAGTAGATATTTAAAGCAAATTAGATGATCTATCAAGTCATGGACTACTTATAAGATAAAAGAAATAATGCAAGCTCAAAGGCCTTGTTCTTATATTAAATTCTATATAAGAATTTAGCATAGTGAACAAAGAGGATATGAGAATCTCATTCTCATCATCCATATGAATTTGTGATTAACAAGCACATCGTGAAGGCATATCTCTAGATGGCTTAATGCTTTAGGAGTTCCATATCAAAGATGTAACTTAAGTGGAGCAACCTAGGTTTGACAGCTATAATTTTTCAATCTCAACTAAGTAAATATTTTAATGACAAAATCTAGATATGCATATGAAACTCACATTTTAAAAGAAAAATATGGTTCAAAGCTTTGGATGAAAAATTAATGTCCAAGCCCTATAGTTGCTTCTAACAAATCAATCCCAACTATTGTTTGTCTGTATAATTGTCAAATTACGTTAAATGGCTTGCTAGATGAGCCAAGTATCAAATTGATAGTGCAGAGACCTAACTAATAAAAGGGGCTGCCATAATAGTTAGCCACAAAGTATCCACCATATTCATCTACCCTTTCTTGCTATACACTCGAAACTTCAGCAGTTCAAAGCTAGTGCAGCTCCTCACTAATCATTAACAAATCGTGATAAGCATTTTAGAGAACAAATTCAAGAAAGGAGAGGTATCAAAACAATTGCTCCATGAAGTATATCAAAATAAATTGTTCTCAACACTCGTGTACTTTTGAAAAAGGAACTATTACATCTCATATTGGGGAAAAAAAAAAAAGAACTCCCAAAAACCTCCATACCAGAACAAATAACAATTAATTTCTTAGGGGCATCAAACCCAAGTTTTGCATAACATTCTGAAGCTAAGCAATAGACATATTAGTAAAATTCAATCCATCAACCAGCTCCCAATTAGACAATATGATTCGGATAAAAAGAAAATCACATGACGCGATGCTGCAAACAATTCAATCGGACCAAGGCGAGATCTTTCCCCAGCTCTCTTTCTCCCCCTCTCTCTCTAAACTGATTTCTCCCTTGCTTACAAAGGAAGGAAATAAAGTATTCTATGACAAAGATTTTTATTTCCTAATGTATTCTTTGACAATTGCATAGACCTTAAAGTGACGAAACGAAGATGAACACGACTAGCCAAAAACAAGAAAAGAAACTCATGACTCTTTCGCTATAATAAAACTAAGGCCAAATTTGCCCAAAATAAAATCACGACTCTTCTACTCTATCTCCCTAAACCTTTCAACATCTTCTTCTTTAAGCATGCCTAGAAATCCTAAAGGATTGCTTACTAATTCAAGAATATCAACACTCCAGCCATGAACATTATGCTTTACTTCATCGAACTCCACCCACATATTTAAGACTTACGCTCACAGCCATACCATGAACAGAGGACATCCACATCAATATATCAAAGCACAAAGCAAAATAAGCTGAAAACTACAAGATATTTGGACTTAGTAGAAAAGAAATCTCATGGAGATGTGGGAATCAGGAGTAAGAAGCTGTGAACAAGACGCCGCTCACCGTAAGTCGTCGACAAAGCAATCAACCTAGACACATCGAGAAGAAAAGGTAAAAAGGCCTAAAATCACACCCTATTCAAGCGACCATGGAAACTTTTAGGGTTGAGGACAAAATCGGAGATAAAGCATGAGTGAGGCGAAGAGGCAAAAGTGACCAATTACATGGAAAGCCAATCAATCACAGTTACTTGGAGACGTCAAGAAGATATGCTCGCGCAATCAATGAGGGCCTATGGTTGAGGACGGAGTTGGAGTCGATGGTAGTGAGCAGATGGAGGGACGCTTGCAAGCGAATAGAGTGGATGCTGGTGAGAGGATGGAGTCGAGTTGGAGTCATCGATCGTAGGGAGGATGGAGTTAGAGTTGACGGCGAGGTGAGCTACAATGTGACTGGCGAGAGGATGGAGTTGGAGTCGACAGGGGTAGGGAGGACAAAGTCGTAGTTGATGGCGAGATGAGCATCGATCTGACAGGCAAGAGGACGACAACGGTGTCAAAGTCAACAGTGGCAAGAAGGATGGATTCAGAGTCGACGGTGAGGATGGACAGATTCAGAGTCAATAGTGGTAGGGTTTTTGGTTCAAGCATGGCTTTGCGAGGAGGATGGACACCCAAATAGAAAAGCCCGAAGTCTCTAAACACGGGGGCATCGCCCGTATCCACACCATCTCTTGGGTAGACATTAATCCCGAAGTCATTGAGTTTTTTGGGTGCAGGAGCTGGATGGTGAAGGTGCCATGCTTGCAGATTATTTCGATGTAATTGCAGGCACGAGCACAGGAGGTCTCATCACGGCCATGTTTGAAGAAGTTTATGCGCAGAGAAGAAAAATAGGATGAAGAATCTGAAGAGAGATCTTGAGATGAAGAACTTCCTTTCTATTTGTTTTCCTTGATTATCATTCAATCGAGAGTTTAGCCTTTTATATATAAGGACTAACTCTGAAAAACTGTTTTACGGTGTATTGATTCAGTTGAAGAAAAAGTAACTAACTGAAGCAAACATTGACTAACTTCCAGTACCAAACTATTCTAGACTAACCGCCGAGACTAGTCAAGACTCGCAAAGCATTATACAGAGTTTTCACAACCGGTTTTCTTCTCATTCTTCTTAGCAGCATGTACATATTCTTATTCCTCTTCTACATATGTTTTCTCTTTATCACTCTTGTATGTCTTGCTTCCTCGTTCTTAGCTTCCCCTGTTCTTCCTGGTATCGATGATAGCATTAGTTGAGAAGCCTCTTTTTCCTCGCTTTTGTTCTTTTGGCTTTTCTTAACAGCCCCCCTCAAATTGGGAATGGGTGAACACCCGATACCTAATTTGATTCGTAGCTGATAATGTGTAGTACGAGAGAGGGGTTTTGTAAATATATCAGCAATTTGACAGTTACTTGGAACATATTTCACTTGTAATGACCCTGATGAGACTTTTTCTCTAACAAAATGAAAGTCTATCTCAATATGTTTGGTGCGAGCATGAAGAACAGGATTAATAGTGAGAGAGATGGCGGATTTATTGTCACAAAAGAGCTGTGTTGGACGAGTCAATGAGCATCCTATATCACGAAGAACAAAGCTGATCAAGGTAAGTTCAGTAGATGTAGAAGCAAGTGCACGATACTCGGCTTCCGTAGAAGATCGACTAACTGTGGATTGTTTCTTTGCTGCCCAAGATATGAGATTGGAGCCAAGGTATGTACAAAAACCTGTTGTTGATCTTCTTGTCTCAACACATCCTACCCAGTCTGAATCTAAGAACCCATATAGGTGAAGAGAGCTTCGAGAGTGAATGAAGACTCCAAAACTTAGAGTTCCTTTTACATACCTCAAAACTCTCTTGAGTTTATGTAAGTCTGCTACAGTTGGTTTTTGTAATTTCTGACATAGTTGATTTGTAGCATATGCAATGTCGGGTCTTGTTAAAGTCAGATACTGAAGGCCACCTACTAAGCTTCGATACTCGAAAGGATTGGAGAGTAGAGCAGAATCATTTATCAAAACAGTTGGTTTCAATGATACAGGGTGGTGATTGGTTTGCACTCAAGCATATGAGCTCGAGTAAGAAGATCCTTGGCATATTTAGTCTGGCACAAAAATAGATGATCAAAGGTGTTTTTAACTTCAATGCCAAGAAAGTAATGTAATGGTCCAAGATCTTTCATATAGAACTGAAGACTTAAAGAATGAATAAGGTTGGAAAGAGACTGAGAGGAGCTTCCAGTCAGTATAATGTCATCAACATATAGAAGTAAAAGAATGGTGTCTATATCAGTATGATAGATGAATAAGGATGGGTCAGTTGAGCTGCAAAATAACCCATATTCAAGCAGAAAGTTGCTGAACTTGTCAAACCAGGCTCGAGGGGCTTGTCGAAGTCCATAGAGAGACTTCCTGAGAAGACATACATGATGAGGTTCATTGGGATCTTGAAAACCAGGAGGCTGCTCCATGTAGACTACCTCATTCAATGTACCATGTAAGAATGCATTTTTGACATCCAGTTGATGAATTGGCCAGTGTTTCATCATGGCTACTGATAGAACTATGCGAATTGTAGCATGCTTAATGACTAAACTAAAGGTTTCTGTAAAGTCAATACCTTCTTCCTGATGAAATCCCTTAGCAACCAGCCGAGCTTTAAGTCTATCAAGACTACCATTAGCTGCAAGCTTCGTTTTAAATACCCACTTACAGCCGATTATATTCATTTGATCAGTTCGAGGGATTAATTCCCAAGTTTTATTATGATGAAGTGCATCCATTTCTTCTGTCATTGCTTTGTACCAGCCCTTATGTGCTAATGCTGTTTTGATTGTTTTTGGCTCAGGAGGTACTTCATATATAGCAAGACATGCATACCGAGGGTTGATTTTAATAATGCCAAACTTAAACCTAGTCTTCATAGGGTGAGTAGGTAATGTACTTTGAGAATCTGTCTAATTATTTGAAGTGTTTTGTTCCTGATTTGATTCATCTGATATCTCAGTTATGGAACTAGGTACTTCAACTTGTTGTGGACTATCTTGAGTAGTGGTGGATACTTGTTCCATAGTAGTTTCAGCTGGTGAGATAGAAACTGCTTGTTCTGTGCATTCAAGTGAGATTCTTTCATTTGTGTGATTCACTGTGGCTTCTTTTTCCCAATCTGTATACTGAGAAGTTGAATAAGTTGTGTGATTTGTAGTCTAGGAAGCTAGGAACTGCTCTTCTTCTGTCCACAATTTATATAAGTGTGTATAGGAAGGATAGACTGTTGCTAATTTATGAGAGAATGGGAAAAAGGTTTCATCAAACACTACATGCCGGCTAATGTAGACATGACCAGTAGTAGAGAGAAGGCATCGATATCCCTTATAGTGATCACTGTATCCAAGAAAGACACAGGTTAGAGACCGTGGATCAAGCTTATTATGTGTATATGGTCGAAGACAAGGATAGCAAGCACAGCCAAAGGTTCTGAGATGGTCATATCTTGGGTTATGTTGATATAATTTGCTGAAAGGAGACTACATCTGTAGTTTTTGAGTAGGGAGAATGTTAACAATATAGTTAGCTGTTACAAATGCATCTACCCAAAATTTTAGTGGAATTTTTGCATGGTATAGCATAGCCAGACCAAGTTCAACTATACGCCGATGCTTCCTTTCAGGTATCCCATTCTACTCAGGTGTATATGGACAAGAGATATGCTGTTGAATGCCACAGTTCTGTAAGTGAGTTCTGAATTTTTGGCTAACAAACTCTCCTCCACCATCACATTGAAAGGTCTTGATCTTACAGTTATGCTGATTTTCTACTAATTTTTGAAACATGAGGAAAATACTATAGAAATCTAACTTCAGCTTTAATGGGTATATCCAACTGAACCGAGAGAAATTGTCAACAAAAATGACATAGTACTTGAAACTCTGAAAAGATTTAACTGGAGAAGGTCCCCAGATATCACAATGAATCTGTTGTAGAGGTTTTGTAGCTGTAAAATTCGACAATGGAAAAGGTAGAGCAGTACTCTTAGCTATTTGGCAACTCCTACATACAGATTGTGTTTCTTTGTTATACTGAATCAAATTTTGAGCCTTCAATTGCTTCAAGATACTCTGATTTGTATGAGCCAGACGTTGATGCCAGATACTTTCTGCAACAATTCTTTGTCTTTGTGTGAAATAAGCTTATGCAGCATGAGGGTCTACTCTGTATAACCCTCTAACCTTCCTTCCTAGCTTCATGGTTGTGTTGGTTGTGCTGTCCTTGAGATACACACCAGTTTTGTCAAAAATAAAGGAACAGGGATAATCATCAGTGAATTTTGACACTGATAAAAGATTTTTCTTAATCTCAGGAACAATCAGCACATCATTTAGAGGCAAGGCAGTAATTGCAGCATTCAATATTGCATTACCAATGTATTTGACAGGTAAACACAGACCATTGCCTATCATAACTGTTTCAGCATTGTTATTTTTAGAAAGACTATGAAGTATACCGGCATTGGAGGTAATATGAGCTGTTGCTCCAGTGTCTGGATACCATTCTTGATCATTTACCTCCTCGATATGTAGTGCTGCTAGGGCTGTTGGTATATCCTCAGCTTGATAGGAGTTATCAAACCGATATCAACAATGTAAAGCATCATGACCAGGCCTCTTACAGATTTGGCACTCAAGTCGAGTGTGTTCTGCTGGTTTCTCTACTTGTACCTTTTTGTGGAGAGTTGAACTTGGTGTAGGATATGACCTGATATCAGAATACCTTTGTGCTGATACCTTGTATGGTCTAAACCCTTGAACAAGACCTAAACCAGAAGAGGTATTGATTTGTTTGAACTGATGATTTTCTTGTTCATAGTTCGAGTTACTATTCCTGTAACTCATATTTCTTCCAGGATAACCAAAGTTTCTATACCTGGCATTATATGTTCTTCCTCTTCCATAACCTCTTCCTCCACGATTACTTATTCTTGATCCTCTAAGAATAGTATTTGATTGTATATATTCTCTGTCAGCCTCTTCATTATGTATAGCTTCAGTTTTCCTCTGGCCATAGTAAGCTAGGTTAGGTCTGAACTGATTTAAAGAATAAGTCTGTAACCTGGCTTCAAATCTTTCTAAGTGTGAGATTACTTCATCATATTCTAGTTGGGGCTTCAAGCAATAGATTGTAGTTTTGAAACTTTCGTACTCGATCCCAAGCCTTCCGAATTCCAAAAGTTTTGTGATTTCATCCATTGGTTTCCCTATGGCATTCAATTGATCACATATTGACTTGTATTCCCTAAGATATGCTGATAATGTTTGTTCACGTTTCTGGCAAGCCTGCAATTTTCCTCTCAACTCGAACTCCTTAGCTACTGATTTTTGTGTGAACCGATTTAACAGAACTTGCCAAACTTCATAAGCAGTGTTTAACCCAATTATCAAGCCGAGTATATTTTCTCGATATCGCACCACTAATCCAAGAGGATACAAGTTGATCAGTTTTTATCCAATCATTATAATTAGGATTAGAGATCTCGTAAACTTGACCTCCTTCTTCAACCCGTACTTGTCTTTGCGGGTGGTGAAATTTCCCCATTCACAAAACCGAATAGATCTTGGCTTCTTAAGAACCTATAGAATTGAGCTTGCCACAGGAGGAAATTATCCTCGCTAATTTGATGGTAACGAAATTCGAGATATTTACATGAATAGGAAATGGATATCTCAAACTTCTTGCTGCCATTCTATTCTTCCCGATCTCTCGATCAACTTTAGTTGCGTACACAAATTCTACCGATTTGCGTAAGATGCAACGAGAATATTGCTGATGAAGATTTAGATGTGGATGAAGAATACCGACTTACAGATCTTGTTGGACAATTACAGATATCTTCAAAGATCAAAGAAGCTTCGAATCTAACTTTGATCTGGTGCAGATCTCTCTATTTTGTTCAGCATCAAGATGATTTCTTCAGGATGCAGCTGCTTTGATACCATGAAGAAGTTTATGCACAGAGAAGAAAAATAGGATGAAGAATCTGAAGAGAGATCTTGAGATGAAGAACTTCCTTTCTATTCTGTTTTCCTTGATTATCATTCAATCGAGAGTTTAGCCTTTTATATATAAGGACTAACTCTGAAAAACTGTTTTACAGGTATTGATTCAGTTGAAGAAAAAGTAACTAACTGAAGCAAACATTGACTAACTTCCAAGACCGAACTATTCTAGACTAACTCGCCGAGACTAGTCAAGACTCGCAGCATTATACAGAGTTTTCACAACCGGTTTTCTTCTCATTCTTCTTAGCAGCATGTACATATTCTTCTTCCTCTTCTACATATGTTTTCTCTTTATCACTCTTGTATGTCTTGCTTCCTCTGTTCTTAGCTTCCCCTGTTCTTCCTGGTATCGATGATAGCATTAGTTGAGAAGCCTCTTTTTCCTCGCTTTTGTTCTTCTGGCTTTTCTTAACAATGTTGTCTGCACCTGATGCTCACAACCGTCCTCTCTTCGCTACGAAAGACATAGTCCCGTTTTACTGGGAGAATTGTCCTAGAATCTTCCCTCAAGGATGGTAATCAATCATTGAAATACGTCTCGCGTTGCTAAATATGAATTATCAAACTTCTTTTTATCGTTTTTAAGCTCACTAATAATTTTCTTTAGTTTTTTCTCTCCTCACATATAACATATATGATTTGAGTCTTTTCATTTCTTTTCTGCTTGCTCCCGCTACCTTTTCCTGAAAAAAAGAAAAAAATTGGGAGTCTGAGTTCGGTCTTGAACACAATGAAATCTCTGACGGGGACCAAGTACAATGGAGTTTATCTTTGCAAATTAATGAGAAAGTTACTTGGAAGCACGAGATTGCACGACTCCCTTACCGGCTTGGTCATCCCGACTTTCGGTGTCAAAAAGCTACAACCAGTTTTATTTGCTTCTTATGAGGTGAGCTCTTGTATGTTTCTTTTTGAGAGACAGCAGTTGTAGATTGGTATGTGTCCGATGGGTCATATTTTCGTCCATCGTAATCTGGGTAATGTTACTAGCCTTTTGACCGATGAGAGTTGCAAGCATAGACATCAACCAGATCCATATTTAAGTTAGATTTACATGTGGATAGACAATTCGAAAATAACTTTCTC
Organism: Eucalyptus cladocalyx; assembly: GCA_017140615.1. NCBI lineage: Eukaryota > Viridiplantae > Streptophyta > Magnoliopsida > Myrtales > Myrtaceae > Eucalyptus > Eucalyptus cladocalyx. The sequence continues at coordinate 14,764,136 of CM029524.1, read as the reverse complement.
CGATTAACTCTTGCTTGTCTAATAACATCCTCTATGTAGTTTAACGATTTTTTTATTTATCAGGATGACACATTAGCATTATTGTATATATGACTGATTAAGCGAGACTTGTCAATCCCCTTTTCATGTTGAAACTACCTCGTGTGAGTGCACGCAGGTCGTAAAATTTCCAAATAATTATAGCCTTGGGTAGAATTTTTGGAGGGTAAAAGGTTGTTATGGAATCATTCTTTTCTTGCAACTTCTGATTTCCAATGGAAAATGGGGTTATTGACGGTGCAAGTTTGACAAAGACAATTACAATCAATTGCCTAGTCTTAATAGAGGAAAACTATAAGCATATACACTAATCATAGGAGATGTTCTCTTTAATGGATTTGTGTTGGAATTCGAGTTGGCGGAAGACGACTTACCTGATTCCGATGCGCAAATAGCAAATAGCCCCAGAACGAACGTTGAATTGCGAATAAATCACGAATAGCACTACCTCACGTTAGTCTGGATGCAATCACAAGGAAAACACCCGATTTCCACAGCGTAAATGCCGATTATTCTTGCAAAAATGAAATGGAACGCCTTGATCTTCTCTGATGGAAATAGAGAGGAAATTTGGTGTGAATGAATTGCCAACCAACCCAACGGTTGTGTTCGGGAGCCTTTTATACGTCTCCCTTCGTATCCCTCCATTTGTGCCTTTCCATCGTAGCATATCAAGTCCAATTGGTGTAGTCCAATCGCACCCCATCATGGACGTACTAGCTAAAGCTAAAGTACTACATCTCCCACTTGGACATGATGGGTTTGATAGTGCTCTATCAAGAATATAAGGCATTCAACATTCATCAACTTTACAAAACGACTGGCAAATAAGCCGTGCAACCAGTGAGTACACCTGCACTTGGGAGCTCAAATTATGCACCTGTTAGGGATAACATAATGGCTACAACCCCGAAAAGATATAAACAATCGATGTCTCACAGTGCCCAAGACATATTTTGTTACATCAGTCCAAGTGTACCTATCCCTTAAAGGCTATACTTGACTATTCTCAAAACACCATGTATTTACAATTACATCCGCAACCACATAGGGCGATATAATTGGTCGATCAGTAAATACATGCGATAGATGTAAAACAACAATAGTCTTCCTTCGCACTCATGTCTCTCTCAATTTCATAACAATTGTTTTCCTAGACATGTCCCATAGGTCATATCTATTCATGACCGCCCGTAACATGCTAAAGTAGCAACATTGATATTTCATTTCGAGAACATAGTCAGAAGTAACATAGGGCACAAAGTTGAGGTAAATTATTAATTACCTCAAGGACTCACACTATGAGTAAATAGGGATAATTTTACTCACCTTCCCTTATTGGTCGTCTAATGCACATGTAGTATGAATTACATGCTATAGTGGATTACTCTTTTTATAAGAGCGTATGTCATTTATCAAATATATCCACCATACAGATCTTAGCCTAAACATAGTCACGTGCTTCTCACGTACTCATGTTTAGCCCAAGTGCTATATCAGCTCGCTTTCTATAGCGCCCAATTAAGTACTCACATCCAGCATCTTTCAGGCATACATGATTGTGGGACTATCATGTTCGGTCTTGTTATAAACCAATCACATACCTCATCTTGACTCCAATCAAGGCGACATACTTTATGTACCAAACTTGCTCTTCAACATTTATTTGTACATAACGTCTCATCTCAACGTGCTAACTACAACACTTGAGGTGATTGTTCATGTGAGTGAGCCAATCATTGCCTGCTAACATACTTTTCAATAATATATGTGTATTTGTGCTAGTCTGATAGTGGATTTATACTTATTGATAAAATATCAAATCACTAATAAACAAACAAGTACAATACATTTGTCCACAAATACATAAACTAATGATCCTCTACAATAACATATATCACATTCTACGCAATCCTAGTGACATCCTATGGGTCAAGAATATGTCTCTAGGAATAGCCTTCGTAAATGGATCAGCAACCATTCTATTGGTTGAAATGTATTGCATGATCACTTCTTTCTGCGCTATAATATCTCTGATGAAGTTATTCTTTATGTTAATGTACTGTGTCCTTCCATGATACTTGGGATCTTTCACATAGGCAATGGCTGCTTGACTATCGCAATGAACTGTCACCGGTCTTGAAACTTCACTGACAGTGGCTAAATTTTCCAATAAACGTTTTAGCCATACTACTTCTTGCATTGTGGCAGAACATGCAATAAATTCTGCCTCCATCGTAGACAAGGCCGTGCATGTCTGTTTCTTGCTATTCCAAGAAATCGCACCTCCATTGAGCAAAAACGCATATCCAGAAGTCGATTTACGCCCATCCAGGTCTCCACCCCAATCAGCATATGAATAACCCAATAGGCGTAAATCATTCCCTTGGTAACAAAGTCGATAGTCCATGGTGCCCTTCAAGTATCTCAGAATCCTCTTCACTACTTTCTAGTGTGCTTGATCGGGATTTGATTAATATCGGCTCACCAATCCTACGGCATAACATATATCGGGTCGAGTACACATTATAGCATACATCAAACTTCCGACCGCACTAGCATAAGGAACAATTTTCATCACATTGTTTTCTTCTGGAGTCTTAGGACACATCTCAGTACTTAGGCCTTCACCTTGCATGACAGGGGTATCAATGGGATTACAATGCTGCATATTGAACCGCTCAAGAATCTTCATAATATAAGACTCTCGTGATAAAGTAAGGAGTTTCCTTAATCGATCTCTTTCGATCTTAACTCCTAATATATAAGCAGCTTCTCCCATGTCCTTCATCTCAAAATTGGAGGACAACCATTCTTTTATGGTGATAACCAAAATTTTGTCATTTCCAGCCAACAGAATACCGTCCACATAAAGTGATAAAATTACAAATTTATCTTTGGACCGATTGACATATACACAGTGATCTTCTTCGATCATCGTGAAACCAAATGTTATTATTGCTCGATGAAAACGAAGATACCACTGTATAGATGATTACTTAAGGCCATATATTGAGCGATGAAGCTTGCAAACTTTATGCTCTTGACCTTTAGCTATGAAACCTATTGGTTGTTTCATATAGATTTCCTCATCTAATTCTCCATTGAGAAATGCCATCTTTACATCCATTTGATGTAATTTAAGATCCAAATGCGCAACGATGGCTAGAATAAGGCGTATTGAGGCAAACCTTACAACTGGTGAAAAAGTTTCCTCATAGTCTATACCCTCTTGTTGAGTATAACCTTTTGCCACAAGGCGAGCCTTATACTTTTCAATGAATCCATCCGCCCTACATTTAATCTTAAAGACCAATTTGTTTCCAATGGCCTTACGATTAGGTGGTAAATCAACTAAGTCCCAGACATGGTTTGCCCTCATTGACTTAATCTCATCTTCCAAAACTTTTCTCAATTCTTCCTTGTCAGAGGATGAGAGAGCCTCTTGAACAGTCTTAGGCTCGACATCGTCTTTTTGAGTAATCATAAATGCTTCCCCTTCAATCTCAAAATGACGGCGGGGAATACTTTTACGATTGCTTTTACGTAATTGAATTGCTCTTGAATTCAATTTATCAGGCAATGCAACACTCCCACTAGGTCTTGTGTGTTGAGGTAAATCTTCATTTCCCTCTGCAACATCAGTGGGTGTGTTATCATGATCTTTTATCTCATATAATTGGAAGTCCTTATCAATCTCACCTCTATTAGGAAAATTGTTCTCCAAGAACGTGACATCTCGTGACTCCATTTCGGTCACACTTCCATCAGCTTGTTCACCTATGAACACGTAGCCTTTGGAGTGTTCAAAATATCTTATAAAGATACATTTCTTCCCTCTAAGACCTAATTTGCCATGTTTATGGGAAGAATCATGAACATAAGCTGCACATCCCCATGGACGTAGACTACTTAAGTCCGGTTTCCTACCAATCCATAATTCATAAGGGGTGGAAGTGACCGATTTTGAGGGCACACAGTTAAGTATATAGGCAGCAGTCAATAATGCATCTCCCCAATAAGAAATAGGTAAATTTGCTTGCCCCATCATAAACCTAACAATTTCCAATATAATTCTATTCCTTCTCTCAGCTACCCCATTTTGTTGTGGAGTACCGGGAATAGTCAATTGTCTTACAATTTCCTTTTCATCACAAAGAGCCTTGAATTGCTCCGATAGATACTCACGTCCACGATCGGTTCTCAATACCTTTATTGTTTTGTTCAATTGATTCTCTACCATCGCTATATATCGTCTAAAGCAGTCCAATGCTTCTGACTTATGGGAGATCAGAAAGACATAACCGAAACGTGTGAAGTCATCTATGAAAGTGATGAAATATGAGGCTCCATGCCTTGCTCTCACATTCAAAGGACCACAAATGTCAGAATGTATGAGTTGCAATGGAAATTCAGCTCTAATCCCTTTACCGAATGGTTTTCTAGTTGTTTTTCCTGCTAGACAATGTTCACATACGGATAGACTAACATTAGTGAGTGACCCTAAAATGCCTTCTCTAGCTAATATTTGCATTCTTTGCAATCCAATGTGACCTAATCTAGCATGCCAAGTACTTGCATCAATCTCAACATTGTTAGAAGACGCAATTAAAGAAAAACAACCATCAACATTAACATTGTACTGATCATAGTCAATGTCTAACACCATAAAACCATTCGATACATGACCTGAACCATAATAAACTGTTCCATACAAAATGTCAACATAATCACCATGGAAATTCAATACATAACCTAAGTTAAGAAGAATAACTATAGAGACCAAGTTTCGTCGAATATCTAGAGTATAAAGGACATCATGCAGGAACAGGTTTCGACCACCATGAAAGATTAATTTATATATGCCGATACCCTTTACTTCAACTCTTAAGTTATTCCCAACCCATATCCATCTTCTTCTAGGCGGTATCCGACGATACTCCACAAATGCTTCTCGGTCTCTAGCTACATGGTCTGTTACTCCTAAGTCCACAGTCCACATTGGATGAGATTTAGCAAGCATTACAGTAGTAGAAACAAAAGCATTACTCAAAGTAATTGAATGACCCATCTTGCCACAATTGTGGCACTCCATGGCCTTGTCCTTCTTCCCACCACGCTTCTTGCGTCAGAAGGTCTTAGCCCTCTTAGGTCCCTCATCAGTCATCTTTCCTTTGTTGTTGAACTGAAGATTTCTTTTGCGCTTGAAGCCCAAAGCTTTGCGCGAACTCGATTTAGCAACATAAGCATGGGTAGAGGATCTCGCAACCTCTAGGCGCTCATCCTCTAATTTCAAATGACATGCAATATCATCAAAAGTGACGATGTTCTCATTATGCGTCATATTGATTTTCATATGCGCCAAATTATCAGGAAGAGACTTTATAACAACCTGAACTTGCTGTTCATCAGTAAGGGAGTGACCTGTCGACTTCAGCTCACGGATCATGTTTGACATCTCCCGAAGATGCTGCCTCATCGTTACATTTGGGCGCTTTCAGAATGTGTCAAACTTGATAGTGAGTCTTCTCAGCTTAGTGGCAGATGTACCCTCAAACTTATCTTTCAAGACAACCCACATAGCTTGAGCTTTGTCATAACTCTCAAACTCACACATGAGATTATCTTGCATACAGTTCAGCAACGTGATGCGAGCAATACTATTTTTCTTTTTCCAAGCTTGATAAGCTTATAGATCTCTCTTGTGTTGAGCTGAAGTTCCATACTCAGGTTCATCCATGGTATAGTTGAGGGTTTCCAAACCTCTTGTTCCTCAAGGATGTACTGAACCTTTCGGTGCCAAATATCATAATTGTCACCGTTCAACTTCTCACCTTTATTGAGGTCAGCCACAATGGTCTTGGATGCCGAAACCATAATCAATTGCTATATCACATTGACATAATAAACGCAGAATCAATACTAGCACACTTTACAGAGTAACACACATATTTAATTTGCAGTAAAGACAAACTAAATTAATGATAATTCAACAAAAGACACAAAAGAAAAAGTTCACAATGTTCCCAATCAACTTCTAGGTACAATTGTTCTATTATCATTAATTAGTTTAATTTGCACAAATTTTGAGTTCTAGGTGAGAACTTCTTTCAATTCTACCAACCTACGAACTCCCACTAGGAAAAATAATTATATGACCTTATATAATTTCTACATTTTTCCTTAACGCAAAAAACATAACATGATAATAACCAACGTATAAACAACAATCATACTTCAACTATAATTAAAATTGCAATTCAACATATAATGGATTCCCTACCATTGTTCTAATTTTCTAGCAACTAGAAAATTGCAAGTATATTAAAATATATACATCATATCATTGAACCAAGCTCTACACAGCATATATAAAATCATTTGCACACAAGCTAGCTACTGAATTTCCCTAATCACAATAAAATACAAGCTACAAATGAATAAGCTGCATTAAACCCCAAAAAATATGAGTACATAGGGTTTCCTACGCATTTTCATACATTTATAAAATTCAAAAGTACAAAATAATTATACCACTATGTAGAGGACAATCATATGAACCAAACGAGAATGACCACGCTCCAATCGGAGCTCGCACGCGCCCCCACGCGCCGCATGAGTGCGCGACGCGTGTGGCGCAAGCTCCAGCGAGCCGAACGGGTCCTGGCCAGTCTGACCGATTTGACCGCCGGACCGATTGACCAATCAACAGTCGGGTTGGGTCAACAGGTTGGATCTCGGGTCGGGTCGAGTCGCCGGCCAATGACCGGCCGGCCAACTGTCGCCGACACGACGTTACCGATGACGTCATCCCGGCGGTTACCGCCCGTTGGGTGATGTCATGGTGACGTCACAACGCGCCGATTCGCCGGCCGGCACGTGCTGGTTCGCCGGCGGGCGGGCATCGCGCACGTGCCAGTTCGCTGGCAGGTGGGCGTCACGCACGTGCCAGTTCGCCGATTGACGCATGTGACACACGCGCTCGCTGTGCCAGTGCTTCAGGGGCGTGGCGCCCACGCGCAGCGACTTCTGGCTGCACGTGTGGGCGCGTCCAGTGTCTCCCAACGGTGCTCGACCCACCGCTGGACTCGTCTCGACGAGCTCTTTCACCTTGTATATTCAAAAATTAATTTTGACCAAAAAATTGTTTCGAAAAACGGCCGAAACCTCACGGATCACGTGACCCCTAACCCGTTCTTCGCTCCGGTTCAAATTTGAGTTTTTCATATGGCAATTCCTACTATCAGAGATCCAAACAGTGTAGAATACAATCTCTTGATCTCAATATCAAATTGTAAATGAGAAAACTCGATGAAAAATAAGACAGAAATCACGATCGGACTCTGATACCAATGTTGGAATTTGAGTCAGCGGAAGACGACTTACCTGATTCCGATGCGCAAATAGCAAATAGCCCCAGAACGAACGTTAAATTGCGAATAAATCACGAACAGCACTACTTCACGTTAGTCTGGATGCAATCACAAGGAAAACACCCGATTTCCACATCGTAAATGCCGATTGTTCTTACTAAAATGAAATGGAACGCCTTGATCTTCTCTGATGGAAATAGAGAGGAAATTTGGTGTGAATGAATTGCCAACCAACCCAACGGTTGTGTTCGGGAGCCTTTTATACATTTCCCTTCGTACCCCTCCATTTGTGCATTTCCATCGTAACATATCAAGTCCAATTGGTGCGGTCCAATCGCACCCCATCATGGACGTACTAGCTAAAGCTAAAGTACTACAATTTGTATATCGTGTCAGTGTCAAAACATGCTTATTGGATGCTAAAGTATCTGACATTTGCATCGGCACAGCCGCTGCTCCGACGTACCTCCCCGCCCATTATTTCAAGATGGATTTGTATATCGTGTCGGTGTCAAAACATGCTTCTCATTGATGGTGGTATGTCCGCCAACAATCTGGTACGTATGTCTAATGAGCACACGTGATTATAGCTTACACACATATATGCACTCATGAATACATACATACATGGATAGATACAAATAAGAAAAGGTATGGGTGCGAATGGTAAAGTTTCTGTTCTTTTTTTGTTCCAGGGAACAGAAACAAAAAAAAAATGTTTATGTTCCGGGGAACAATTTTTGAACAAAAGAACGCGTTTGGTAACGTTTGGTCCGGGAATAAAAAATGAATAGAAACACATTTGGTAAATTTTATTCTTTTTGTGTTCCTTTTGATTTTTTAAACATTTTTATTTTATTTTTTTATTTTTTCTTTTCTTTTTATTTTTCTTTTTTTTCGGCCGGTCCCGGCCTCCGGCGACTCGGCCGACGAGGCCGAAGCCTCGCCCAGCCACGGCGAGGCTCACCGGCCCTCGCCGAATCTGGGCGAGCCCGAGCTCGCCCAGCCAAGGCGAGGCTCGGCATCGCCCGGCGAGCTCGCCCAGCCAAGGCGAGGCTCGGCATCGCCAGCGAGCTCTCCCAGCCAAGGCGAGGCTCGGCATCACCAGCAAGCTCGCCCAGCCAAGGCGAGGCTCGGCCTCGCCCGCGCCAGCGACGCCAAGCCTCGACGGCCGGTCGCCGGCCATGGCCGAGGCCGGCGACCGGCGAAAGAAAAAAAAAAAAGAAAAAAAAAAGAAAAAAGAAGAAGAGAAGAAGAAGAGAGAGAAGAGAAATGTTTCTTCAAGAAATGTTTCTAGAGCAAGAAACAACAAATTGTTGTTTCTTTTTTTTGTTCTAATTTCGTTCCATAAACAAAAAAACAAAAAAAGAACATAAACACAACCAAACGCGTTTCTATTCTTTTTTTGTTCTCGGGAATAAAATTCGTACAAAAGTGTTCCATGCACGCCCTATATGTACATACGAGACTATAAATTATTACTAGCCTATTTGATAGCGAAGACTGTAATAAAATAGCACAGCTAAAATAGGATCAACGAGTTCTAATGCGGAGTGCCTTTATTATATCTTCTTTTGCGACGAGGAAGCTCACTTCAAGTGAAGAAACCTTGACCCGACAAATACCTGTTAATTTGATGGGCGAGATTGATGAAACAAAAAGGACGAATTGTACGGAAGGTTAGGACATCACAAAAGAGCACGACAAAAAGGTTCTCTTTAGTATTATTAGGGTTTGGCACTCGAGAATTGTATTCCAAGAGCATCCTGCAAAGAACCCTGTTTTGCAATATAAAAATCATTAATAGTTATAAAGATAAGATGAGGATCAACCATCAATAGAAAAGTTAAAAGCATGAGGACGACTAATCGGATCAACTAAGAGATCAAAGCCTCAATTATTGGAGGACCAAATAAAAAATGCTCATATTAAAGACCATAGAAATTGACTCGAAAATTACTTCACGTTGATTTCAAGTTGATGACACATGACGTGGCTATAAACATCTAGTTGATTTTACTTAAAAACTCTCATAAAATCTAGCTGATGACACGTGACATGGTGTCATATCTAGTACTTCGTTCCACTCAAGATACTGGAATGTTTCGCACGTTTTCCTCTTTTCCAGAAATTGGTCGCCATCAGCGAAGTGAGCAAGCAGATCTTGAAGAAAGACCCAGATTTCTTCGACATCAAACCGCCCATGGACTACACTCGAATGCTGGTGATTTCACTGGAGACAGGCTCGGACACGTCGGAGCTCAAGTTCGATGCCAAGAAGGCTGCGAAGTGGGGGTTGTTCTCCTGGCTGTACGAGGACGGCTCGAGCCCTTTGATAGATGTCTACTCTCAAGGGAGTGCCGACCTGGACGATTACCACAATTGCGTGGTCTCAAGGCCTACCAGTCTGAGGACAATTACCTCCGCATCAACATAAGATTTTCGCTGACTTTGCCGTCTTCGTGAATTCTTACTGCTGTGATTCTATCGATCTGCACTTGGTACCAACTCGTGCTACTAGAATTGAATGAATTGCTGTAGGACGACACTCTCAAGGAGACTTTATCTTCGGTGGACACATCCACGGAAAGGAACTTGGAGGGTCTGGTGAAAGTTGGTGAGGACTCGTTGAAGAAACCGGTCACACGAGTTAATCTCGACCCTGGCCACTATGAACCCATTTCAAATGCCGGCACCAATGAGGAAGCCCTCCAAAGGTTAAAATTTTTGCGTGTAAATATGAACGCATGTTTGGGACAATAACATCCTCAGGAAACTTATAGGAATTTCAAGATTTATTTTCTTTGATTAGCATTTAAAAGGCTAATTAATTTTGGTGTAAATTCTTGTAGGTTCGAGAAGCTGCTCTCCGACGAGAAGAAACTCCGTGAGTCCAGATGTCCGCATAAGATGAATGGGACATAGTTCGCTCAATCATATTCTCACAATATTAACTTGTGAATTGATGATAAAATCATGTATTGTTAAATTGGAATAAGCGTAGCCCTATTTGTTTGCAAATAAAGGGCCTACAATCTACATTGTTTTTATTTGGATAACTAGGGTTCAAAGTCCTAATGGTGTACCTGATTAAGGATGAACTAACCCACAAATCAAAAATGATAAGTTTTGAGGAAATCAACTTCTTAACCTGAAAGGGCTAGTATGAACACCTAAAGGGGGGTAAATAGGTGTTATGAAATTTTTTTGCAAAATTCAATAGAAGTATTTCGCTTTTAGAAAATGATAGACTATGAACTAGTTCAGATTATAGCAGTTAAATAAAACTATGAACAAAATAAAGGAGTTCAGTGAAAAGAATAAGAACACAGAATTTATAATAGTTCGGCTTAGATCAAGCCTACATCCACTCTCCCCCGCTAACAGCCCACTAGCTGGATTTCACTAAGAAACAAAAGAGATTTTACTATCTTGTGATCTCGACTTCTCAGTGAAGAGTCTCTACTAGTCTCTCACAAAGTCTCACTATGAGTTTCTCTCTTTTGTATACAACTTTGAGCTCAATGAATGAAATAGCAAAGAACTAGCTTCAGACTTTGAAATTTTTCTTTCATGCACATTATCGAACAACTAGAGAGTCTGCCTTAAATACTCCTTCATGCTTTCTCGACCATTGGCACTTTCCAAAGGAATTCTTCTAATCTACCTGTTGGACAGAATCAATCAAGGGGATCTCGAGTCATTTGAAGATTTGTGATGAAAACCCGCCAATCATGTTCGTCCATACAATCAGGATCTTGATTTCTATAAGTAGAACCTTCCAAATTTGCTTGCATTCCAAAAGATTTGAATATTGAAATTGATTCCAATAAAGATAGTCAATCATATAGGTGTTATATTCAACCAGAAGGTCATCCATACGCCATATGAATCGAATCCTTGAATAAATAAAGATAATCTTGCATATGGATAAGTATTCATTCTTTAGTAGCGTTCAGTCTGGAATCTGTCAGTGTGGGTAGACTTTGAACCTAATGTCTAGCGGTCTTCAGACTTTGACACTAAAATCTGGAAGTTTTCAAACTAGACTTTGGAAAGGTTTTGTCAACTTTAAAACAGTAAATGAATATTCTCCAACATAACCGAGATTGCAGAGAAACTTGGCCCTTACATGATCTCTCTCTCTCTCTCTCTCTCTCTCTCTCTCTCTCTCTCTCTCTCTCTCTCTCTCTCTCAATAGCAAGTGATGAACCTTCTATCCCATTAAATTGTTCGCTCGTAATGAGATAACACTCGTTGTCGTTGAGTCATCATCAGTCTCTTTTTTCCATGTGTGATTATCATAAAGGAAGTGATCACTAGTTCAAAAGGCATTACGTGAGAGTCATTTTTTTCTTCACCAATCCAAAAATCTCCATGTGCTTGTTTAGTTCCTATGGTTTTGTCTAAAGTCAGGAGTTGATTAACGCAAATCCTAACTCATGACTTAATATATGGCATTTAGTCAAACAGCAGACCTTAAAAAGTTAAAATAACATCAAATGAAACTTGATTGTTGAAGTTAACCAATGTGGAAATTTACTCTATAGTTTGGGAAAAAAGTGACATGCCAATTAAAGCCAAAAGCTAACGCTAAAATCCAAAGATAATACCGAAAACCATGTGTATCCTAACATACTGTCTGGTTCAACTTTAAACAAAAGTCAAAGAAAGTAATTGTAGGCTTTTCTTTCAATATTTCAAAAAAGTTACGAGAATAACTTTACGACACGTTGGTTCGATGACTTATACCTTTGCCATTACCATGTCAACCCAAACAAATAACAGATATTTTATTATCTAAATCAAACAAATAAGTGTTAGAAAGTCCAACAAAAAAGCCTAAATTAATAGATGGAGAAAAATCACATGAATATAAAAATCATGTAGACCTGTCGTCAAATAATGAGACAATATTTCAACACTCCCTTCTCATGTGTAAATTGGATGCACGTTTGAAATGATATGATATTTTGTTAAAAAGTGCAGCCCAAAAGTTTAATCTGCTAAATGAATGAGAACTTATTGTTAAGTAACGTGGGATAGTAAAAGCTATTAAAACCAATATGGAACATCCCAAGAGGGCCAATGGCGGCTCTCACCCTCGAGGCTTGAAAGATCCTTTGATATTAATAAAAGAAATTCAGGAGAAAGAAAACTGTTAACTTGAGAAATTTCAGTCTCGCCCTCCAACCTATAACTCTAGAGGTCTATCATTGTCTGTTCCATTTTAACTCTGGTGGCTGTAACAGTGCAGCTTTAATCGTAATGGCAAAGAAAGTGGCAATTAGAAGCAAAAGTCGTTCTTAATACACAATCAACATCTACTAAAAAGAAAATGGAAATTGTCAAAGGGCGTGGCACGATTATTTCCTCTAACCATCAACATAGAGTAAAATAATGCAGTGTACGCATCCATAAATTCATGAGCTTTTCTTCTCCATCTGAACTTCTGGGAAATTGGTCCCCTCATCATCCCAACTTTCTATAAGATGTCTAATTTAGAAATATAGTCAGGCCATTAACGCTGATTGGCAAACTGCGAATTTGTTCGGTGAGTCCCGAGGAATGGACTGGAAAATCATTAGCTCAGAGTTTGAGTTTGTGAAAAAAATAATTTCAGAAGCACTTTAAGCTATGGTATCTGATCGGTGCAATGTATCACCCGAGGGAGTGCGCGAGAATAGATTGAAAAAGTCTTTCAGAGTAAAGAAAGGGAAAAAAGAAAAAATGATTTACGGTGAGCCAAAGTTGGCCAAAAAGGTCACATCGAATCTTTTTTTTATTTTTTTGTGCATGTGGGATGTGACGAAAACTTTTTGATCGTCTGTCAATCACTCCTAACGTAATTACCACTTTTCACCTGAAGAAAAATATAGATAAGCAATACTCGCTGAAGCCGTCTAAGATACAGTGAAAAAAGACATCATTCCTAGTTGACGACTTCTTTCTTCGTGAAATTTGCAGAGATTTCACTATCGTTCATGGAAATAAGAAGGATTATCGCTAAAACATGGAAAATTTACCCATTACTGATGATGTTTGCTGACACATCAAAACTTAAATTTTCCACCTCTAAAGAAAGATTAGTGTGCTTCGTACAAGGTGTGTCTGCTTCGTCGTTGATGCAAGGACTCATGGTATTGGAACCTCTCGGTTTGCAATGGACAAGCTCGAGCGTGGACAGTGGCTCACCGTCGTTACTGGGGATTCTGCGGATGGCTTAACAGGCCGCATGGATGCGGCTCACATCGGGGATGGCAGCTTGGACTCGGAGAAACGTTGCAGCTGCAACTTGTTGGGACGGTGCCGAGCAGCGGCAGGCTCTTCGGGCCAGCAAGCAGCGGAGAGTGGGCTCACGGGTTGGTGGGCGACCGCTAGTTGTGATGGTTCAGGATAAGCAGCAAGATCACATCGGGGATCGCGACTCGGGACAACGGCTGGTTGTTACGAGTCACGGACGGAACGATGAGGGACTCAAGAGTGGCGTGAGAGATCGTCTAGATCTGCTAGACTATCTCTGGGACGCTCGATTGCGTCAATTGATCAGGATTTGACTAGGCAATCCTGAAACGCGATGGACTGAGGCGGTGGGAGGCGCGACGTGGAGCAAGACAGGTCAAACTCGGCTGCTGTTAGTGGTGCTCTGGCTGTCTTGGAACCAAAACTGATGATGGCGTATTAAGCAAGGTTGAAGCAACGTGGAAGCAAGGTCCAGGAGCCACAATTCGTGAGCGATGGGCTTCCGTCTTCACGTTCTTCTTCCTTGCACCATCTCTCTCTCCACGCTGTAGAATGTTTTTCCTTTAATTGAAGCGCTCTATGATTTCTCCTCTCTATTCTCTCCGGTCGAGTCTCTAAATGTGTCGCTCCCCTCAATGTGGCCGCGTGTTTTCCAATTGTCTGGCCCCAAGAGAGAGCCAGAAGAGAACCCCACACTCACGATTTTCAACGAGCGAACCTCCCTCCTTTGTCTTCTTCTAGCCATCCTTCTCTCTTTCTTCCTTGACCTTTCTACGTGCGGATCATGGAAACCGAGCAACAAGACTCTTTCGTCTAGTGAACTCCTTTCCTTCACGTTTTTTCTCTCTTTCTCTCGTGTATCTCTCTCTATGCGTGTATTTCTCAATTTTGTCCGAGAGCTCTCCTCCCCACGATCCCTTGTTATTCAGTGTATGGCCCCACTTTTTTTTTATATGCAAAGTAGCAAGGTCCCCACCACGGAAAGAAAATGCCATAAAAAAATTATATAATTTTGTCTTTTCCTTTTCAGCTCATGCACAAAATCTCCATTGGCCATGCAATCTTTCTTGTTTTGAGACAAAACAATATATCGCTTAAACCACCGGCCGTGATGGCTCCACTGGCTAAGACTCTACTGATCTTCAACGAAGAGGTGAAGGGTTCAAAACCCAGGGGAGGCGCTAGGTGTATTAAGTGTGACTCGGGGGTGGTGGGTTTTCCGCTTAAGTGTCACAGGGGGGTTTACAAACATTATCGGGCTGCAAGCAGTTCCTCCATCACCAAAAATTAAAAAATTTAAAATAATAATAATAATAATAATAATAATAATAATAATAATAATAATATATCGCTCAATATATCCCCACGTGCAATATTCACTCTTATTATTTTGATATTTACTCCAAAATCTTTCAATTTGTTGCGAAATATATCACTCAATGTATATAGCGCATGAATATATAAAAGATTCACTTAATTGGACAGATATTATGAATCTTTTCCGAAAATATCAAATCGCCAATCCTCATAAGTCAATTTTTTGTCATCAGAGAACAATGGCCTTGGGCCAATTCCCTCTCTTTGTAGGCTTAGTCCAACTTGTCATATTGAAGCTCAGAACTATTAATTTAAACACATCCATCTCTAGTCAAATGCAAATGCAAATGCAATAATAAAATAAATGCTTCTAAAAATACATGCTATGCACTTTAATTTTATTATTTTTTGTTAAGGGTTTAAGCATTAATCTCTTCTATGCAATTAATAAATGATCGGGTAGCCAAAATTTATGTGTTAACAAATCTAAAGGCTGTTTTTGTTTCAGACAAAGGCAAAGAAGTCATAGACAAGGTTGCTAAAGAAATTGATTAAGTAGAAATTACCAAGAGACAAGCTCTTGATACAAAAGCCATTTATTCCATATATTGTGCTCTATCTCCTGCTAAGTATAATATAATTTCTTCATATAAAATAGCTAAAAAAGTCTGAGATAGACTTCATGTTACTTATGAAGGTACAGATCATGTAAAGGAAACAAATGTGAACATTCTACTTGGTCAATATGAGTATTTCAAAATGAAGCCCGGAGAATCTATTAGATATATGTTTAGTTGATTTACAAAAATTGTGAGCGGTGTAGCATAATAAGGACAACTAATTTCTACCTTAATGAAGGTCAACAAACTTCTACGAGGACTCTCAAAGGATTTGAATCATGTCAAGACCTCAATCCGAGAGATGCAAAGAATTACGCTACTCTCTATTGGTGATTTCATTGGCACTCTTCAATTCTATGAAGTGGAACATATCAACGATGAAGGTCTATTGTACTTAAATCTATTCTGATCTTATAGACTCAAAAGATGACCGGGACAACAAAGAACTCGCTCTTTTGATCAAGAAATTTAGAAAGCTAAATAAAAGGGTAAAAGGTTTAACTAGAAGAAGCAATACAAGCAAAATTCCTAGAGAAGATCGATGGAAGAAGATGAAAAGGATATGATATGCTTTGAGTGCAAGAAAAATGGACATATCAAGCCAAATTGTCATTTGCTAAAAAAAGAAGAAAGGAAAGTATGAGAAGTACAAGAAGACACTAAAAGTAGAAACCTAGAGTGATATATGCGACATCCTGATTTTCGACCTTGTTTTCGATTGAGTGAATTGGGCCTTTCATCGACGTGCCTATAGTCTTTTTCTCTGAGCTAATCACTCATGAGATAACTAATCTATATGGTGAAGCTATTTGATCAGAAATCGACTACTCAACCGTGCTAATTTGCAATGGTCAATACAGCCCCGTTAAAATCGATTAGAGACTAGAGATAAGTCGATTCGATAGAGACATGTGATTAAGTGTGAGTGATTTCACCAAATTGCAAAATTCATGTCGAACGACATTAAACCGATTTTTCTGTCGATTCTGTACATTGTACGTGTAATTAAAACATTGAGATTTTTATGACAATCGAGAGTCGCCTATGAATTGAAGATGCACAATGCGGATCGAAAATAATCAACCACAAGTCAAATGTGCTAAAAATTCATAAAAGCTACTTAGTAGATTATGTCACGCTAAAATCGCGTCCAGTTGAAATTAACCACGAAATTGAATCCGATTTCAGGAATTGAAAGTTCTAGAGTGTCACGATTTATTTTTAGGATGTCACCTCATCCTTTGAAGAATTTTCGGCGAGCCCGAATTTTTGGTGAAAAATAAAAATTTGGATAATTTAAACCAGTAAATTCGGATGGGCTATATTGAGTGCATTTTTGGCATCCAAGATGGATCGATTAGTGAGGAAAATTGTGGAATTTGGTGTGGGCTTCCTCTTCAGCGTTTTGGCCATCAATTGGAGGTCATTTGAAGTGAATTTGAGTTGAAAAGGTGAGGGTTTGGCATGAAATTCGTAGGCCATGGGTGGCTGCAACGTTTGGACCCCCAAAGTGGCTTGCTTAGGAAGATTTGGGAGGGAAATGGCTGCTGGTAATAGAGCTGAAGACTTTGGGGCCAACACTCAAGTGTTTGAGATCTTTTGGTGGACTTTGTGGCCCTTTGTCCCCTCCTTCCCCTACAACAACCCCATCTTCTTCTTCCCCAGATTCTTCTTCCATTTCTCTAGCTGAAAACCTCCATTTCCTTGTTGTAGCCTTCTTTGAACCAACAAAACTCCTCACCGAAATTGCCTAGCCCCTTCACCACCATCCAACC
Organism: Eucalyptus cladocalyx; assembly: GCA_017140615.1. Taxonomy (NCBI): domain Eukaryota; kingdom Viridiplantae; phylum Streptophyta; class Magnoliopsida; order Myrtales; family Myrtaceae; genus Eucalyptus; species Eucalyptus cladocalyx. Next base: position 14,746,769 of record CM029524.1, on the reverse strand, counting down.
CGCGCCCGAGCCCAAGATAGTCCACCGGCACCGCTCGACGGTCTGCCACCCGTTTGCTCCCAACCACTAGTTCCGTGTCCCTAGCCCGCGATGCTGGTCGCCCGTAGCCATCCTCAAGTTGCCGTCATAGCCGTCTCTTCGCTCCAATTGTCCCCGCCCGCTTGGCCGCCTACCTCTCGCCTCCATTAGCCTGAGCCCTCGGCCCCTTTCGATCTAGCCTAGCTCAAAACCGAACTCTCAGCTTTGGGCTAAGAGCTTCATGGGCCTTTTCCAGCCCTTTCCCAATCTCTTTTGGTGTTGCCCTAAGCCCGAGTCTTGCTTGCCTTTGCTCCGCTGTCGCCATGAACTCATTGGCTCATTAAACCAGTGAATTTACTCTCTAAACCTTAATTAGGAGGTTAATTATGCTTAGAGGAGGATTATCTAGTGTAATTAGTTATTTAGATAGTTAATCGATTAATTAGGTGGTTAGATTAGTTTAATTAGAGGTTAATTAGATTATGTGGTTTAGTTAGCATAGTAGATTATTTAACTAAGTCCAATTAGGTGGTTAGATTAGTGTATATAGCTTAATTAGTGATTTGATTTAATTTAAATAATTTACAATTTATTTAATTAATTATAATTAGCGTAAATTGTACCGGGATAGCCAGTTTGTAGAATTTTATGTTGATCGCCATGCTTGAATTGATTTGTGGAATTGATTGCTAAATTATGCAATTGGGTGCTTGGTGATGATTTTTATTATTATTGCAAAAATAAGATTTTATGGTATTTAATTAGAAAAATACCGGGTGTCGAGTTTTGGTACCAAAAATATTTTATGTACTATATAAAATGTGGAATTTTTAAATGGGAGAGTATCATGTTTTGTGGATCAATTTGACTGTGTGATCACGCATAATTATTTTACCGGGTATTTTTAATACGAACAAAATTGGCCAAGTCCATTATTTGAAATTGAGGTATTTGAGTGCAAAGCATGATGTTCTTGGCCAAACATGGATGTGCATGTGGTCATTATTGGAACCCGTCCTGAAACGTTCATGCGGGACGATGCTTGATTAAATTCAGATGCCTTTGACAACGGATGCCGACCGCAATGGAGATTAGGTCGATGCTCATTTATGGAATGTCATCTAGATGTAGACGTTGTCGTATTCGACGGAGCGGGATGACGCCCGATTATGCCAGATGACGGCCGACTGATGAGTTGGTCGTGGCCATTGGGTCGTAAATAATTGGAGCACGCTTGAGTGATTGAGATAGCCGCGCCTAATTATGGGACAAAATTGTGTGGTATGGAATATGACGTGTCATAACGGTTTAGCCTTATAACCGGGACCCCTATGAATATTTGATGAATGATATGAGGTGTTCCAATTATTGATTACGCTTGCTACATTTATATATGATATATGAGATGTATTAATGTGTAGGGAGGTGCTAAGGCGAGGTAAGTCTTATATGGTGCATGTTTAGGCTGCCTCTAGATGAATTCTCGTCTTAATCAAGGTTTAGGATGTAGACTCACTGAGATTTTATCTCACCCCGTCGTGGTTTAAATTTTTCAAGTCCTTAGATGGAGGTCCGTTACATCAGTTTTGGGTGTCCATGATAGGTGGAGACCAAGTCTTCCCTTCTCCCTATCCCTGGGACCACCTGGACTCGTGAGCTTGTGGTGACCACTATTTGGGTCGATGAGGGCCTACCTCACTTGGTACCTCATCGCTTCAAGGCATGGTTCCTTAACAAGCCCAACGGGATTCAGGAGGGTCCTTTGGAGGGTTTTGACGAACCTGCCGCCAATACCGAGTATGAGAAGGTACTTGGTCCCATGGATATCGATATACTGGACAATATCATGGCAAACCTGGGGCCCGAGGTTGAAAGGTCTGGGGGTAAGATTGGCTTGGTAGCTTCTTTTTGGATCTAGACTCCTATATATAAACCTATAGGTTGAACCTGATGTGTTTATAAAGTGTGGCTTGTGTTAATTGGTTATCCTGATTTTAATATCCCATGTGTTTGATTGTTGTATGGGGTTTATTAGTTTGCTTCTGCACGTGCATTAAACAAATGGGTCGGCGACGCATCCTAGGAACATCACAATTTTAGTCGACTGCTAAGGGTTGTGCGCGCGCTCGAGGTTCGGGGCGTGACATCCCCGCGTAAAGTGGTATCAGAGCTGGTCAGTATCTGAAGTGATAAGGTGCAATGGGTCTTGAGATAGTTAGTAGGAAAGACCTTTTTCTTATGCTGACGCCTGTGATTGATTGATTGTGTGAGTCGCTCAGTTTTCTAATTATGTGGTGGAATTGGAAAGCAAGTTCTATAAGGATCTTGCAGTATGAGCGATCCAGAACAGAGGACTCCTAGGAAGAGGATAGTTGCGTTTGTCACTCGGAGTAGGATGCTGACTAGGGTCGGTAGAGCGCCGACTCAAGCCAGCGTGAGAGAGAGAGAGAGAGAGAGAGCACCGCTGCAAGCTGGTATTGGTGTAGTAGCACCCAGCGATCGTTAAAGGATCCATTAGTGCTGTTTAATTTGAAGGGTTACAATGACTTATATGAAAGGGCACTGCTGATCAAATGAAACCTGAATGAATGAGCCGCCACATCTGGGTCGCAGTTTGGGTCTAACAGACACGGTAATTAGTTCAGGAAGAAACCGATGTGAGGAGGAAGATATCCCATTCCGCCCAATAAGAATGGTGGGATAGGAAAGTCGGCGCCCAACCAGAATGGCGTGTGTCATTTCTGCAGAAGGCGACACGACTCAGCCCCATGCTTTACAAGAATTGGAGCTTGCTTTTAATGTGGTCAGCATGGCCACCAGATCAAGGATTGTCCCCGCAGGCCAATGGGATTGCAGCTACCACCACCATCAATGGGATAGAACAGAGGGAGTGCATCGCAAAATGCACCATAGAGCAAATTGAATAGGCCTCAAGCACATGGAAAGGTGTGTGCTGTCACCCGACGAGAGGCCGAGGTCTCACCAGACGTAGTTTCAAGTACGGTCTCGCTGAACGACGATGCTGCTTATGCTTTATTTGACCCAAGAGCTATGCATTCATTTATTCCTGAGCAGTACATGAAGTTGGTAGGATTGAGTCCAGAACTGTTGGGGACAGTCATTAGTATATCCACCTCGTTAAAAGATAGGGTGTTATCTGTAGCAGGGTGTCTTGGTTGCAAGTTAGTAATTGGTGAGTGAGAGGAAATGATAGATTTGATTGTGTTGGCCATGTTTGATTTTGATGTGACAAATGGCATGGTTGGCTCACCAAGCAACGAGCTACTGTAAATTGTTATTATAAAGCGATTCAGTTTAACCTGTTAGTGGATGAACGTTTAGAGTTTATCGAAAGTCAAGGACGACCCTATATTACCTTAATCTCATTGCTTGAGGCAACCCGTTTATTAAAGGTGAGTTGCCAAGGTGCCAGCAACCCGTTTATAATTACCGTCGTGGATACGATAGTTAAGGAGCCAAAGATGGAGAACATTGCCGTGGCATAGGAGTTTCCTGATGTGTTTAAGAATTACCTGATCTACCCTCAGAAAGGGAGATCAAGTTGGTGATTGAGTTGGCCCTTAGGACAAAGCCAATCTCTAAAGCTCCTTACTGTATGGCATTGTCAGAATTGAAGGAATTGAAGGTGCAGATGCAGGAGTTGTTGGATAAGGGATTTATACATCCTAGTGCATCACCTTGGGGAGCACTAGTCCTGTTTGTGAGGAAGAAAGATGGTTCATTATGCCTTTGCATCAACTATCGACAAGTCAATTAGGTGACGATCAAGAACAAGTATCTGCTACCAAGGATTGATGACCGGTTTGACCAATTACAGGGAGCATCAATATTTTCCAAGATCGACTTGAGGACTAGATACCATCAGCTGAGGATCAAGAAGACATACCAAAGACGGTTTTTCGTACGCGATACGGCCATTATGAGTTCATCATAATGCCGTTTGGTTTGACCAATGCCCCAGCTGTTTTTATGGATTTGATGAATCGAGTGTTTAAGGAGTATCTGGATCAGTTTGTGATAGTATTTATCGACGATATCCAAGTGTATTCGAGAAGTCCAGGGGAGCACAGAAGACATTTAAGGACAATGCTTCAAACTCTACCAAATCATGGACTTACGCCAAGTTCAGCAAGTGCAAGTTTTGGTTGACTCGTGTAGCTTTTTTAGGTCACGTGATTTCTGGTGAAGGGGTTTCCGTGGACCCAACTAAGATTGACGCAGTGATCAACTAGCCAAGACCAACGACAATGACAGAGATCAGAAGTTTCTTGGGATTGGCAGGTTATTACAGACAGTTTGTGGAAGGATTTTCTTCAATAGCCATGCATTTGACTAGATTGTTGAAGAAGGAAGAGAAGTTTGTATGGACGGATAAGTGCGAGCGTAGTTTCTAAGAGCTTAAGTAGAAGCTAACTACTGCACCAGTGCTGACAATTCCATTTAGACTTAGAGGATACGAGATCTATTGTGATGGGTCATTCAGAGGACTGGGTTATGTTTTAATGCAACATGAAAGGGTTGTTACATACGCGTCCCGTTAGTTGAGGCCTCATGAGTTGAACTATTCGACGCATGACTTAGAACTTGCAACGATTATCTTTGCTCTGAGGATTTGGAGACTTTACTTGTGTGGAGAAAGGTTCTAGATCTTTACGGACCACTAGAATCTCAAGTATTTATTCTCTTAGAAGGAGTTGAATATGAGACAGCATCATTAGATGGAACTTCTCAAGGACTATGACCGCGACATCCTGTATCATCTCGGAAAAGCCAACAAAGTCGCAGATGTGTTGAGTAGGAAGTCTTCGATTCTCGAGATTTGGTTTTCAAATTTGAGGTAGGCCACCTTTCGAGTCTTATGGCTTCCCCCAGAATTGAACCAGAAGTGTAGATAAGAATCAAGATGTTGCAGTCGATAGATCCGGAGATCCAGAAAATTCTGCTAGAAGATACTGAAAAGAGAAAGGCTGATTTTCAAGTTTCTGATGACGGGAAACTAAAGTTTCATGGACAATTGTGTGTATCTAACGATGCAAAACTTAAAGAGGAGATCTTGTTAGAAGCCCATCATAATAGCTACAACATTCATCCATGCAGTACGAAGATGTATCAAAATCTGCGTAAACACTATTGACGGACCGGTATGAAGGCGAATATCGCCAAGCATGTTGCCAAGTGTCTGACGTGTCAACAAGTGAAAGCATAACATTGTAAGCCGAGAGGACTTTTGCAACCTCTCGAGATTTCCGAGTGAAAGTGGGAACATATCACAATGGATTTTGTGGTGGGATTACCAAGGAGTCAGAGAGGTAATAATTTCATATGGGCTTTAGTTGATAGGTTGACAAAGTCTACTCACTTCATCGCCATACGAAAGGACTCTGCATTGGACAGATATACAGAGTTCTACGTGCGTCAGATAGTTCATCTTCGTGGAGTTCCAATGACGATCACTTCTGATCGAGACACGAAGTTCACGACAGCTTTCTAGAAAAGTTTACAGATTGCTTTGGGAATGAAGCTGCAGTATAGTACGGCCTATCATCCGTAGACAGATGGCCAATCTGAGAGGACGATTCAAACCCTCAAAAGCATGCTGCGAGCTTGTGTGTTGGACTTTAAAGGAAGCTGGGCAGAACAACTTCATATAGTTGAGTTGCCCACAACAACAGCTATCAACAGAGCATCCAGATGGCATCGTTTGAAGTGTTGTATGGTAGAACTTGTTAAACTCCAGTCTGTTGGGATGAAGTCGGAAAGCGTAAGATCACCGGCCCTCAGTTGGTTCAACAGTCAGTGGACACTGTTAAAGTCCTTCAGGAAAGACTTAATACCACTCAGAGTCGCCAGAAAAGTTATGTAGATTAGCGACGAAGACCATTGGAATTCCAAGTTGATGAATATGTCTTTCTTAAGGTGTCACCAATGAGAGGTACTTCGCCCTTCGGCAAGAAAGGAAAGTTAAGTCCGAGGTACGTCGGTCCATATGAAATTTTGGAATGAATAGGGACTTTGGTGTATTGTCCTGCGTTGCCACCAAGACTAGCATAAGTGCATGACGTCTTCCACATGTCGATGTTGAGAAAGTATGAACCTGACCCTACCCACGTGCTGAATTTTGAACAATTAGACGTGGACGAGAGAGTGTCGTACGTGGAGAGACCAGTCTGGAACATTGATCGCAAGGAGAAAGTGCTGCGTAACAAGACGATCTCTTTGGTCAAAGTGGTCTGGCAACACTATGGGACAGAAGGAGCTACATGAGAAAGTGAGGAATCGATGAGATGTCAATAGCCCTACCTTTTTGAAGAAGAATTGTAATGGTTTAAATTTCGAGAATGAAATTTTTATAAGAGAGGAAGAGTTGTGACATCTTGAAAATTACACCTTGTTTCGATAATATGAAATGGGCTTTTCATCAATGCGTATATAGCCCTTTCTCTCTAAGTTCATCACTCACAAGTTAACTGATCTATCAGGTGAAGCCGTTAAGGGATATAAACGCAATAGACTTGAGAATTCAATGAGAAATCGACTACTCGACCGTGATAATTGGCAAGGGTCAATACAGCATCGTTATAATTGATTAGTGATCGAATATAGGTTCATTCGATGGAATGGCATATTTAAATTATGGGTGATTCCACAAGGTTGCAAAATTTGTGTCAAACGACACTAACCCGATTTTCGGTCAATTCTGTACTCGGTACTCATAATTGAAACCTTGAGATTTTTATGACAATCGAGAGTCGCTGATGAGTTGGAGATGCACAAACATGGACCAAAATTATCGACCACGGGTCAAACATGCTAAAATCCCTAAAAGCTACATGGTAGGTCGGGTCGCGCTAAAATCACGTCTAGTCAATTCTAACCATGAAATTGAACTTGGCTTTGGGAATCGAACGGTTAAGCATGTCACGATTTATTTTTAGGACCTCATCTCATCTTTTGAGAAATTCTCATCGAGCCGGGAAATTTTATGGAAAATCAATTTCGGTAAATTGGGAACAAGAAAGGAAATTCATATGGGCTGATTTGGTGTGATTTTTTGCCACCAAAATAGATTATTTTCTTCTTCATTTCCCCTTGTTGCAAACACTAGAGACAACACCCATTGGTCCAAATGATGCCTTGCCACCATTGAGACCAAACCTCCAGCTCGCAACCAGGCCACCGCTCAACCATTGCCCATCGCTGCTTCAGCCGTCCGTCCCTGCTCATGTAGCTCCAGCTGTGTCCACCTCTCCACCACCTCAACTAGCCACGCCGTCCAGCCCAGTGCTACTCGACCAGCTTAAATAGAACCAACTTTTAGCTTGGCCGTGAGCCTTGCAAGGTTGTTTTCAGCCTCTTTCAGGCCTTCGTTGGAGTCGCCGTAGACACAGGATCTCACTGCTATCGTGCCTTCATTGCCATGAACCTGTTACCTCGCTAATTTGGTGTGTTAACAGCCTAATCTTAGATTAGGAAGTTAATTGCACTTAGGGGGATTAGTTTAAGGTTAATTAAGGAATAGTGGTTAGTTAGTTAATGTAACTAAGTTAGTAGGTTAGTTAGTTACCTAGACTAATTAGTTAGGTGGTTAGCTAGGTTATTTAGTTAGTTTAATTAGATTAAGGTAATTAGCCTAGCTAGTTAGCTTAATTAGTTCAATTAGGCTAGTTTGTAGGGGTGAGCGTGGTTCCCAGGTAGAACTAGGAATCGGAGAACCGAACCGTAGGTTCCGGTTCGATTCTTGGTTCTTAATTGACTAGTTCCGGTTCCCGGAAGTTCCCCTTTTCTGGGAATCGGCGGTTCCGGTTCTAGTTCCGGTTCTTATAAGAACCAGAACCGAAAGAACTGGAACCAGTTAGGTTAAGCCCTAAATTAATTTACCCTAGTCTCAGTTCCCACTTTCACTTCACACTTTCTCTCTGTCTCTGCCCGATGCTGCTCACTATGCTCAGTGCTCGCCCTCGACGAATCTCCACACGGAGTCAGGCCTCAAGTCCCTTGACAAGTTCCTCTCCGACAAGACCTACATCTCCGAGTAAAGCTCGTCTACAAGAAGCCGGCGAAGAAGACGACCGCATCCCCATCTTCGTCGGCTCGAAGGACCTCGCATGGAACCATGTATCATCCCACCAGAGGCAGCGTTTGCAGTGGCAGAGACCGTAAGCTCTCTCTCTCTCTCTCTCTACATCAATCTTTTTAAGCTCTTAAGCATTTATGTTGTATTCTCTTTGCTCGATTCGAAAGCACGGGGCTTTGAAGCTTGGGCTGGCTTTCGCCTCCTCGACAACGAGATTCTCATCCTCAAGGTCTATCCCTCTCTCTGGACGTCGATGGCTTCGGTTGGATTTGCTAGGGCTCGTGGCGCGGGTTTACTTGTTGTTGGGGGCTTTTGTGCTTCGGCTCGTGCACGAGGTTTCTTTTGAATCTAAATTTGGATGGGGGTTTTGATGGGATTTCGTTTGTTTTTTCTGTTGTATGATGGCAGGAGGAGCTACAGAGGACGAATCTGGAGCTGGAGTCATATAAGGAGAATATAAACGAGAATCAAGAGAAGATTAAGCTCAACAAGCAACTCCCTTACTTAGTCGGCAGTATTCTACTCTTTAATGTTTAATGTATGCTTCTCCTTTGGGCAGGATGCAAGGATATTGATGATGCCCTGTACTATACAACCCTTTCCAATGGAAATTTTGAAGTTGGAGTTCGTATCCTTAGAGTTGGGCTTTCCTAGGGCTTCATATTTAGATTTAACATGGTTGTGACTTAAGATTAATCCTGCCATAATGGTTTTTCTAGAGTCGTTTGCATAGGAAAGTTCATGGCCTATATTCAGGTAAACAGAAGTTGAAGTTGATGTCATGTCAGAATACTTAAATTAATGGATATAGAGCCTCATCTGGTTTGGTTCTGTTTCTTCCCAATCCTTCTGTGGATTTTTATTTTCTTTAATCTTGACTAGCTGCTTATGAAACTTCTATTTATCTTGTGAGTATATGTTCTGATAATAACTTCTCTGGTGCACCCTATTTGTTATCAAGCATATTCAAGGAGTATTTATCAATTTTGTCCTTCACTTTATAGTAAGTGCCACCATCTTCTGAGGTGGTCTTGCCTTGACAAGGATGCCTTTCTTTTTATTGAGTCCTTTTGCATTACCTTCTTGCCATGGCATTGTCTGGCAGAAATGTTTTGTTGATTCTATGAGTGAGGCTTTCTTGGGCCAAGTTACTTTTAGCTGCTTTTGTCGTTCCTAATTTCCTCTTTTGGTCCTTCCTTGAGCTTGGTAGAGATAATTCATGTGCCTTTTGTTTCTGCACATATTTTCCCCTCAAATTTCTGAATTTGATGATTCTTTGTCTCCAAAATCTCTGACGAACTCTTAGTAACTTGATTTACAAGCTTTATCTAGTCTATCAATTTTTCGAGCATGGTTCAATTTGACTCCATGTTGATGGGGTCCAAGTCAATTTTGTTCCGCACTAAGGTACCTTGGCATTCACATACTAAGGAGTAGAGAGTTCAAGGGCCCACAATTTCAACAATTTGAATTTTTGGTTTTTGAAGACTTAGCCAGGAATTTTTCTTTAATGTTAGTCACCTAGATATTGCTAATGTGACAAATTTTTTGCACCCTTCCACACCACTCGATGATGAGGCTATGCAAAGGGGCACTTTTGTTTACCTTGTTGAGCGCCGCATTGACAAGCTTCCAAAGACTTTGACAGAAGGTAATATGACATTTAGAGTTGTTAAATGTCTCTTTGACATCAGAGAAAAGATTGATTGTGGTTAATTCATGGTCCTGCCTATATCAAACTTAACATGTGAATTTATGTTGCAGATATATGTTCACTTCGGGTAGATGTGGAGAGACTGGCTTTTTTTGTTATCTGGGTATGTTTCCTATTCTATCTTTGTCATTTGCTGTGCTCTTTTTGGTAAAGAGGATTGCATGTCCATTAGCCGCCATCACCAGACTACACTAAATGATAGCTCATGTGCTTATTAATCATGAATTGTCGTTTTTGTGTATACCAATATATTGATTGATCTTCCCATGAAAGGAGAACAATCTTGTTTACTGCCCATTTTTAGGAAATGACACCTGAAGTAGAGATAATATCCACAAGATATACAAAAAGCATTATTAAATCATGTGCAGCTCTGTCTTATATTGAAGCTCATACAAGGATGGATGACAGGTAATCATGAAAATGTTGAGAAGGCTATTCCTCTGTTCATATGAGCTCTTTTCTGGTGTATAACCTCTCACACATTGTACTAAACTTGTTCTGATTAATCAACATGCTATTTCCACATGACTTATCCTCTGTTCAATAAATTCATAATTCGGCAGTTCCTATTCTTGCTGTTGAGTCTTTCATAAGTCTTCCATTTTTTAAAATAAAAATGAAAAAAAAAAAAAAAAAAAACCCGTTGGAACCTGTTGGAACCTGGAACCGACCCCGGAACCTGTGACAGGGTAGGTTCTAGGTTCTTGGTTCTAACGGGTAGGTTCCAAGTTCCAAAAAATGAGGAACCTATACCCGAGGGTAGGTTCCAGGTTCCAAGCGGAACCTGTAAGGAACCAGGAACCGCTCACCCCTACTAGTTTGGTTAGATTATTTAAATTAATTAAGTGATTTTAATTTAAATAATTTGCAATTTATTTAATTAATTGTAATTTATTTATTTAATTATAATTAGCATAAATTGTACCGAGACAGCTAGTTTGTAGAATTTTATGCTGATCGCCATGGTTGAATTGATTTGTGGAATTGATTACTAAATAATGCAATTAGGTGCTTGGTGATGATTTTTTATTATTATTGCAAAAATAAGATTTTATGGTATTTAATTAGAAAAATACCGGGTGTCGAGTTTTGACGCCAAAAATATTTTATGTACTATAAAATCATGAAATTTTTAAATGGGAGAGTATCACGTTTTGCGGATCAATTTGACTGTGTGATCACGCACAATTATTTTACCGAGTATTTTTAATATGAAGAAAATTGGCCAAGTACATTATTTGAAATTGAGGTATTTGAGTGCAAAGCACGATATTCTTGGCTAAACATGGATGTGCGTATGGTCATTATCAGAACCCATCCTGATGCGTTCACACAGGATGATGTCTGATTAAGTTCAGATGCCCTTGAGAACGGATGCCGGTCGCAGTGGAGGCTAGGCCAATGCTCTTTTATGGAATATCATCTAGATGTAGGCATTGCCTTGCCTAACGGAGTGGGATGACGCCTGATTATGTCGGATGACCGTTGATTGATGAGTTGGCCGTGGCCGTTGGATTGTAAATAATTGGAGCATGCTTGAGTGATTGAGATAGTCGCGCTTGATTATGGGACGAAATTGTGTGGCACAGAATAAAACGTGTCATAACAGTTTGGCCTTATTATCGGGACCCCTATAAATATTTGATGAATGATATGAAGTGTTCCAATTATTGATTACGCTTGCTACGTTTATATATGATATATGAGATGTACTAATGGGTAGGGAGGTGCTAAGATGAGGTAAGTCCTATATGATGCATGTTTATATTGCCTCTAGGTGAATTCTCATCCTGATTGAGGTTTATGATGTAGACTCGCTGAGACTTTATCTCACCCCATCGTGGTTTAAATTTTTCAGGTCCTTAGATGAAGGTCCGTCACATCCATTTGGGTGTTCAAGGGAGGTGGAGATCGAGTCTACCCTTCTCCCTATCCCCGAGACCACCTGGACTCGTGAGCTTGTGGTGACCACTATTTGGGTCGATGAGGGCCTACCTCACTTGGTACCTCATTACTTCAAGGCATGGTTCCTTAACAAGCCCAACGGGATTCAAAAGGGTCTTTTGGAGGGTTTTGACGGGCCTGCCGAGGATACCAAGTTTGAGGAGGTACTCAGTCCCATGCATATTGATATATGGACGATATCATGGCGAACCTGGGGCCCGAGGCTGAAGGGTTCGGGGTAGGATTGGCTTGGTAGCTTCTTTTTGGATCTAGACTCTTGTATATAAACCTATAAGTTGAACCCGGTGTGTTTATAAAGTGTAGCTTGTGTTAATTGGTTGTCATTCTTTTACTATCCCAGTGCTTGATTGTTGTCTAAGGTATATTAGTTCATTTCCGCATGTGCATAAAACAAATGGGTCGGCGATGCATCTTAGGAACGTCGCAATTTTAGTCGACCGCCGAGAGATGTGTGTGCGCTCAAGGTTTGGGGAGTGACATTATGATATCGAGATCCCAGCAAGTTTCAAGAAGAAGCAACTCCTTTTGTTATTAGTGGATGAAAAAAATGATGAAGAAAATGTTATTTAGATTTGTTCAAGGACAATGGCAAGACAGACATGGCAAGCTCATTCAAACTAATCTCACCTCCTACAAAGAGAAGAAGAACTCAGGCTGATAGAAGTGGATCTCAATCATTCTTGCCGAGAATGGTTGAAGAATCATTTAAGGATTTCGATTTGATAGAAGACAAGGAGGATGATCTAGATAGGCTAATTGATAGTCTGGACGAAGATCTTGAGGAGGATAAGATTGCATATGACACTGAACTAGATAGGCTAAAAGTTGAGGAAAATCCCCAGCAATATCAAGAAAGAGATCCCTCGACTATTATGCAAAAAAAAAAAAAAAAAAAAACGAGAAGTGGCTGATACTTTTGCATCGATTAAGGATGTGTTGTACAAAGCGATGGCCAGTGTCAATGACCCAACGCCTGCTGTGATGGAAAAACCACATTATTCGAACATCCTGTAATCGAGGAAGTGCATGATCAATTGTGTAACGATCCCAACTTCATCTCTAGGGTCACGAGTGACAAGAACTATTTTCATGACATCCTAGGTGCATCGCCGTCCCATTGTTGTTTATCTTTTCGTTAAGCACATGCGGAAGCATTATAAACAACACCTAGACAACAACCAACAGCCAAGAAAATAATTATTTACAAACATACAATTAAATCAGTTACATTTACAAGCCTTTTTTATCATAGCCATTATATTTACACCAACTACATTTTCTATGTTCAAAAGGCTGGGGTAAACCTTAACTCCTCTAGCAAGACTGCAACTTTCTCATGCCTACAATTTTGAAAAAAACAACGGGTGAGTCATGGACTCAGTAAGTAAAAACCCATAATTCTCTACTATGAGGATATCTCATCATTAGAATCTAGTAGGTACAACACTCGCAATGCAATGTCGATGGCAGATCAATAGCAAACTTATTGCTATATTAGACGACATGCAGATGTACATTACCGCATACTTCAATGCTTGCTTACCTTTGGCATATCAATGAACACATCAACATATCATGCTTATGCATATACCGGCACTCATGCAAATTCATTTACTATCGTCCTGGCTCAACCAGGCCCTCTCAGCTCAATTAAGGCATGCAGCTTCAAGCTAAGCATTCTGGCTCAATCAGGGCATCCCGGCTCAACCGAAGTATCCTAGTGCTAGCTCACCAAAGCATCCAGGCTCAACCCAGACATCTTGTCTCAACCAGGGCATCTCAAGGCTAGCTTACTCGAGGCATCCGGGCTTAAACCCAGGCATCCTAACTCAACCAGAGCATCCCGTTTAATGAACGAGGCATCGCCATCAACGCTACCTCTTTAAGTGCATACACAAGTGCATCACACAAGCCGGTTTTTTCATCTTTTATCTTAGCCAACGTATGCAAGGCCCGAGGGCATGCTCATTCAAGTAAGTGTGTCATGACCCTCAATATCATATTATAAAATATGCTAAGAACAATTCTTAGTTTGTGGCTTGAGTCACATGCTTAGGCTATCGCGACTTGATGTCGATTTCAAGCCGAGCAAAACTTGGCCTCGTTCCGAGGTGTGAACACACTTAAGCATGCAAATGTGAGCAAACACACAAAAGAACATTACAACATACATAGAGCTTATATGGGTGAGCACACCACTAAACTCAATGATGTAAGCTATCGACTTAACCAAGAGTTAGAGATTCTACTTACAACTTTTGAACCTAACACCAAGATGCTCCTTTAGTGACCGGACTCCTAAGGCGGCTTGGAGGAGAAAGACGTGAAAGAAAGGAGAGAAAGGGAGAGGAAAGGAGAGAATGGTTAAGCCTCCAAAATGTGAGGATGCCTTCTCCTATTTATAGGCCTCCTCATCTTCAATTATTGGTGCCAATCTCATAATTAAGCCTAAGGAACGAGTTGGCCTATCTAGTCTCCTTAGTTGGCGCCTATGCTTATTCGTGTTTGATTGTGATTGCTCCATCTATTTACTTACCCTCCAAGGCTCACTTTAGGCTTATGATATGCCTATGGCCTTAGGGGACACATAAGCCCCTTGATGCCTAATGTCTTCTCTTGATTGGTTGGCATTTGCCTTGTTCACCAAAGCTATCCTTTAGGCTCATCATAACCTAAGATTTTAGAGGACACCTAAGCTTACGAGTCACCGAGTTCTTCTCCAAGGAAAATCTCAAGCCATCATTACCAAATCTTCAAGTGGACACCTAGGCTTATGAGGTGGAGATCTAATGACTTAGTGTCATCATTTAAGGCCTTACTTGTCTCCATTTCATTGGACCACATTAGCACTTAGCTCATTATTAAGGGGACAACTCATTATGGATAGGTGGCACTCTAAAAGATAGGGTGGCATCAAGGCTATAGGATAGCCATAAGTAGTTTCAATGTGTCCAATTTTTATTGAAACACTTGACTTGGATACTTTGCTTAATTCCCAAGGTAAATCCTTGGTAATCATGACCATATCTAGAAAAATCTAGGTGGAATGATAAGTCAACCTCCTTCATGAAGAAGTTATGGTGTTCTAGAGAATTCCATTTTGTCCATTTCTTCCTCAAGAAAGTTGTCTAGAGAATTTTGTCGTCTAAGTTGGTCCTAGGGCCGGAGAAGGGATCATTAGGTACACCTCAAAAGAATAGGATCATGCACACCCGATGTTCAAACATTATGTCCTATATTCACCCAAACCGTTACTTTGGACGATCGATTGGCCAATAGGGTCAGTTGTCCTTTGATCGGTTTGAGACCAATCCTAAGGTTACCCATGACCTAGTACTAAGCCAAGGCACTCATGGACCTTAGAATTAGCGACGAAATAGTCGAGTCTATCCCTAGGCTCATTCTAATCAGCACCCGATCCACTAATAGGGTTCATGGTTGGTGCATTACCGATCCATGATCAAACATCACCAATTCAAGATTTTGTTCCGATCACTAAGAATAAAATAGGGAATGATACATTTTTGGTCGAAAGATAGTCACATCTGATTAATTCGAATCATCTGTGTATTGGTGCATAACCGGGCAGAATCAACCACACCTGGAAACTGCGACCAGTTGGATTGACCCATAACCATCCGCCAATCCAAAATCATCTTGTGACTAATTCTCATGATCAAAAAGTCATCTTATGAGCTAGTGATCATATCCCATTGGTATGGTTGGTAGAAAATCCGGGCCAACACCTCGACCGATTTGTGAACAGTCGGTCAGTCGGTTAATCAGACCATGACCGATCTATGATTCCTTGCCGATCAAACTAATCGATCCATGGCCAAAGGTGCATGATCAATCCCTTTTTGGACCTTATGGCCGATCCTTACGATGTCGAAATCAAGGGTGTTACAAGTTGCAAGGAGACCAAGTGCTAGAAGAAGTGCCCCCAGAATCTAGATGACAATTTAGAGGCTCTCACAGAGCAAGTTTAGACTGCTACTTCTATTGCATATGAGAATATTATGGTTGTGGACAAGAAAGCAGATGCAAGAGGAGAATCGGAAGCTAACAAGGATGCTTCAATTGAGGGGGAGCACGTTCAGGCTATAAGGGTTGAGGAAACAAAGTAGGTGGAAAAGAAGGAAAGCATAATCCATATGTTGAGATCATTCCTAAACTAGAGGTTGCTATAGATTTGAATGAAAATATTCTTAGTGCACTGAAGGAACTCAAAAATAAGATCAAGGAGATGAACTATTAGATCAAAAGGCTTATGCAGGATGGGGACAAAAGATTTAAGAAACTTGAGACTGCCATCAACCACATGAGTCATTATGTCCTTGTATTCGTGCCTCTAGATGATATCCCTCTTTCAAGCCCTCAAGCTTAGGGGTGTCAAAAATCAAACTAAAAATCGAACCGAAATGTTCAGTTTTTTTCCAGTTTGGTTCTCATAAAAACCAAAAAATTTTAACCGATTTGGTTTTTATTGGTTCGATTAACTGAACAAAACGATAAAATTTTAAAAAATTTCCTTTTATTTTTTTTAAAATAATTTTTTTTATTTTTTCTTTTTCATTTTTTCTTTTTCTTTCTTTTTCTTTATTTCTTCTTCTTCTTCTTCATTGACCGGTCACCAACCATAATGGCAGCCAACGTTCGGTTGGAAGCAAGCTAAAGCCACGCCACGGGTGGGCAAGACTCGAGCTCGCCGAGCAACCGGCCAATGAAGAAGAAAAAGAAAAAGAAATTAAAATTTGATATTTAAAAAAAATAAAATATTAATTGAAAAGGGTGCATGTAGGGAAAAAAACAAGAGAAAAAAATATAAGTAAAAATAGAAAAATCAAACCGAACCAAAATGAATTGAACCGGGATTTCAGTTTGGTTTAGTTTTGGTTTGGATCGAATGTCGATTCAATTCAATAAATTTTCTTATCGTTCGGTTCGGTTCGATTTTCCAAAAATCCTAACCAAACGAAACCACTTACACCTTTACTCAAGCTCAAGACCCTAACTAGCTCTTAACCTCAAAATAATCTTTTCAATTTCTTTTCAAAATTTCTAAGATAATTTCATTTTGTGTTGGCTTATTTTTCTATTTGACTTATCAGCTTGCTTTAGGTGTTTTTTTTTTTTTTTTTGGATTTTTCTACAACTGGACGTTACTAAGTATTGAACTTATTGATTTGCTATTATGGTTTGGTTGCTACTAAGGCTTTTTACTATTGCCATTATTATCTTTTGTGTTGTTAACAAAAAGGGGTAAAATTGGAAGACACAGAACTTCAAGGATATCTTTTGAAGATTTTGATGCGATGCAATTCTTATTCTAAGGATTTTTTTGCAAGACTAGTTAAATCTTTCCTATCCTTATTTAAAATATCTATAAAAATATCAATTACTATATCTTTCATTCTTATAGATCAAATTTGCACTCTAAATACAAATTTTGCTATTTTCATAGCTTCATCAAAATAAATTCTTTTTTAAATCGGTTCTGCTGTAATAAGTTTTGTCATCATCAAAAATTGGGAGATTGTTGAGGAGAATTCTCTTACTAGTTTTGATGATTAACAAAACTTTCTTTGATTTTGATGATAAGATTTTATGGGTGAAAACTCGATGAGCACCTTTAGACATTAGTCATTAGACTAAGAGAATCAAACTCTAAGTCTTGAAGTAATACATATATTTGATATTTGTTTATCACAATATTGTTCTAGAAGACAATCCTCATGCAACAGCTAGAAAATTGGTGGATTTCTAACTATAATTAAGAGACTTATCCAAAAAGAAAAGAATATCAGATCCAATCTCTTAAGACGGATTTTAGTGAATCCTGGATAAATCAATCTACAAAAGGCGAAATACTCTTTCCAAGTGAAACACTTTTCTTATGGAACTTTATCAATCATATGGGTGGCAGAATCAACGAGAGACTTCAATCTTGGCAACCTTGAAGCTATCAGATCTTATGACAACGTTCCAGTTTAATAGGAAGATTGGCTAAGCAATCCTCTAAGCAAATGTCCAACAGTCAGCTTGGATACAGAGGATTATATAAGAAGGTCGAGACACTGAAAGGAATAGAGAGCTGAAAATATGAAGTCCATGATTCCTAAATTTTGAGTGTTCTTCAATCATAAAAATTCGTCTCTGAGAGATATACTCTGTAATCTTTTAAAGGTTGAGAGTGTGCGAGAAATTTGTCAAACTGGCTTGAGTATATTTTATTACTCACATCTCATAACCTCTGACATATTGATCTAGTGAAATCCAGCCAATCAACTATCAGCATAGGAGAGTGGACGTAAGCTTGTTAAAGCCGAAACCACTATAATCGTTTATGTGCAATTCTCTATCCCTTACTCTCTTTATTTTATCTGTTTTAAGGGTTATTTGCACACTGGTAAGATCTTACAGTTATTCAGGTTATGATCAGAAGCTATTCTATTGCAAAATCGTTTAAATTTATTTTATTCCGCTTATTCACCTATTCACCCACTCTAAGTGATCCATCTTGCCCTAACAAAAAAGACCTATTAGGAAGTTATGAATTGAATCCTTGAAGGTTCAAAAGGCCAATAGCATTGGTATAGTGTACTAGAGGGATTGTAATAACAATGAGATCATAGATGTTGTAGATCGGACCACACAAGTGATTTAGGTGAGCATATGTTTTTACCTAGGTATGTTTTTACATTGGCAGGTGGTGTAGTGAGTTAGAAGGTGTTCTCATAGGAAGATGTTGCCTTATCTTCAACTAAGACAAACTACATGACACCGGCCTTCTTTATAGCAAAGGAGGCATTATGGCTAAGGGATTTGCTCCCAAACTTTAGGTTGGAGCATATACTGTGACAATCAAGGCATGATATATCTAGCTTTAAATCTGATTTATCATAAGTGAGCAAAGCATATCAACATTTACCTTTTCATCCAAGATGTCATAGCAAAGGGGAAGGTGGTTGTGAAAAAGATCATGACAATATAGAAACCAACATAAATGGTGACTAAGCCTCGTTCCTTCAGCAAAGCTCGAGGTTTGCCCCAGCTCAATTGGCGTATGCAAAAAATGAGTGCTCATGGGAGTGTTGGTAGAGCCGGCATTGATGATTAGCATTATGATTTGGCAGTGATCATTGAATTAAGGTGGAGAATAGATTATTATGTCTCAAAGTTGAGTATGTGTATGAAATCCAAATCAACTTGGTGGATGTAGAACAATCCATAATATGTAAACAATTTAGGAAGTGTGGTGTTTACGGGAAAATAAATAAATTCCTCTTGAAGGCCACTCCTACGTGATATATACATGGAGATTTTATTTGGTCTTCTTACGACTCCTTTTAGCCATACAATCGAAGCTTGAACACGGTGATTTGATGTGTGGAGTTCTACATCAAATTGAAATTGGCTTAGGGTTTTGCTTTAATTACTACATTTTTGCTCAATTGCGATCGAGGTGGGAATGATTGGATCCTAGTTCAAAAAACTACATGCTAAATAACGGAATTTATTGGATGTGTTGAAACATCTTGCATCACTTGACATTGGTTTTATATACTCTTTATACATGTAGTCTCCCTCCATTAATCGACTTAAGCTTTTGGGTTAGGCTTTTTTTCATAGTGTTTAAACTAGGATCTGCCTTAATTTAGTTTTGTGTGCGTCCACACTTTCGTCAAATTCCACTTGTTAATATTAATTTGGCATGCACATGAGAGGGAGTATTGAAATATCCCATGTCACTTGATTATGGAATTTAGATGCTCTTTATATAAATTAGTTTCCATCCACCTTTTAGTTTAAGTTCTTGAGTTAGACATTCTAACGTAATATCAAAGTTAGCTTCCACCTTGGTTTATTTCAAGTGGGCGTCTGCCTCTTATTTGTCAAATCCCACATGTCATTCATAATACGGCTTGTGCATGAGATGAGATACCAAAATATTCCGCAACGCTAAACTATGAATTTATATGCTCTTTCTACATAATCTCTCTCCACCTATTAATTTAAGATTTTTTGTTAGACTTTCAAGTGGGATGTTTAAATGTATATATGTACCCAATCAACCTTGTCTATTAGGTCTCCCACATTTTCACAAATTAAAAAACCTACAATCAACCGAAGTCATAGGTATTGCATCTCAAAACCAACCTTCCTTCCTCCTCCCGGTATCTCTCTTCGCCTCACAACCACTCTAAAATATGTGCAAGCATTAAACGTTGCCTTTTGCCTATAAGAAGACTTTGTCAGTTTAAACAAGCGTTTCAGTCTTAACCCCTTTTTCATGCCCACTTAAGAGGAGCGTTCACATTGACCAACCAAGAGCTGACGAAAGCCATACGGCCGACTGTATTTATCTTTATGTTTTCCCAGATAGAACCCTTACGTGCACATACTGCATCCCTCTATATATATTCATGAGCTTCACAACAATGGAGATATCACACTTTCATTCATCTCTCTCTCGCTCTCCCTCCCTCTCTCTCTCTCTCTCCCTACTTCCCCCTCCCTCTCAATTCTTGCGTTAACAGTTAAAAGAAATGGAGAAAAAAGCTTCGTCGTTGAAAATACGGCCTCCGACGTATGGAAAACTCATCACAATCCTTAGTATTGACGGTGGAGGAGTCCGAGGAATCATTCCGGGGGTTATTCTCGGTTATCTCGAAGCCCAACTCCAGGTATTAACATCAACAAAACCACACGAACAAAGCGGACGCAGGATTTACATTATTGTACTATCGCGGTCAAGAAAACAAAACTGAAAAAGAAAAAAGAAAGAAAAGAAGCCCTCTGATTAGGGTTTGAGTCGAAGCAGCTTTTGAGAAGCCTTTCTTTTATTCTAAACATGGGGCATCGCTGGTGTCCACACCATCTCTTGAGTAGACATTAATCCAGAAGTTGTTGAGATTTATGGGTGCAGGAGTTGGATGGAGAAGGTGCGAGGCTTGCGGACTATTTCGATGTAATAGCAGGAACAAGCACCGGGGGTCTCATCACGGCCATGTTGTCTGCACCTGATGCTCACAACCGTCCTCTCTTCGCTGCAAAAGACATAGTCCCATTTTACTTGGAGAATTGTCCTAAAATCTTCCCTCAAGGATGGTAATCGATCATCGACATACCTCTCATGTTGCTAAATTTGAATTATCGAACTTCTTTTTATTGTTTTTAAGCTCACCGAGAATTTTCTTTAGCCTTTTCTCTCCTCGCATATAAGATATCTGAGTTGAGTCTTTTCATTTCTTTTCTGCTTGCTCCCGCTACTTTTTCCTGAAAAACAAAAAGTGGGAGCCTGGGATCGGTCTTGAACACGATAAAATCTCTGACGGGGCCCAAGTACAATGGAGTTTATCTTCACAAATTAATAAGGAAGTTACTTGGAAGCACGAGATTGCACGATACCCTTACCAGCTTGGTCATCCCGACTTTCGATATCAAAAAGCTTCAACCAGTTCTATTTTCTTCATATGAGGTGAGTTCTTGTATGTTTCTTTTTTAGAGAGTGCAGTTGTAGATTGGTATAAGTCCGACGGGTCCTGTTTTCCTCTTATCTTAATTTGGGGAATGTTGACAGGCTTTTTACCTATGAGAGTTGCAAACATAGACATCGACCTTGTCCATATTTTAGTTAGATTTACATGTGCATAGACAATTCGAAAATGACTTCATCTAATTAGGGATGGAGGAAAATATATAACCCAATTCCTGTTTATCTAACAACATCCTCTATGTAGTTTCACAAATTTTTATTAATCAGGATGACGCATTAGCATTATTGTATATATGACCGATTAAGCGAGACTTGTCAATCCCCCTTTCATGTTGAAACTACTTCATGTGAGTGCAAGCATGTCACGAAATATCCAAATAATTATAGCCTTGTGTAGAATTTTTGGAGGGTGAAAGGTTGTGATGGAATCATTATTTTCTTGCAACTTCTGATTTCCCATGGAAAATGGGATTATTGATAGTGCAAGTTTGACAAAGACAATTATAATCAACTACCCAGTCTTAATAGAGGAAAACTATACGCATATACACCTATCATAGGAGATGTTTTATTTAATGGATTTGTATCTCGTGTAGGTGTCAAAACATTCTTTTTTAGACGCTCAAGTTTCTGACATTTGCATCGGCACTTCCGCTGCTCCGACGTATTTCCCTGCCCATTATTTCAAGACGGAAGATAAAGATGGGCGAGTCCATGAATTTAATCTCATCGACGGTGGTTTGGCCGCCAACAATCCGGTACGTATGTCTAATGAACACACGTGATCATAGCTTTACATGCATAGATGCATTCATGAATACATACATACATGGATAGATACACTTAACAAGAGGTATAGGTACATACAATATTATAAATTAATACTAGCCTATTTGATATTGAAGACCGCAAAGATAAACTAACGCAGCTAAAATAGGAATACCGAGTTCTAATACGGAGTGCCTTTACTATGTCTTCTTCTTTTGCAACAAGGAAGTTCACTTTAAGTGAAGAAACCTTGACCCGAGGATTACCCGTAAATTTCACGGGTGAGGTTGGTGAAACATGAACCAAGGTATGCGATGAACGGCCAAAACATGAATTGTACCTAATAGTATGAAGAATTAAACATGTACCTAATTAAGACTAGTAAGTTCAATTCTTTAGTTATCATATCAACCTCGCGTTACAATAGCCGAGGCCTTTTTAGACTTGGAAATGAGGTGTCGATGTGACATAAGCTACCAAACATAATTTTTTAAGTAAAGAAATAACATAGATAGACTCCTATGAGGTTGTTACAGATGATAGCGGATTTTATGCGGCCTAGATTATTCGGCTGCAGCAGTTCTGCGTCTAGTCACAATCCTTTGTTTCATCTGTGGTCCAACGATGGGATGGTTTGTTCAGGTCAAACCTACGGATAACACCTTAGAAGCTGCTCAATAACGAAGTCATAGATGCTCTAGCTATTTTGAGATGACGGGCTAGCTGCCGGCAAGCCACAACCAAAGTGATGATCTGTTCTATTATCTTATTTTTCTTTTTCGTTCTTGCCAAAGAAGTCTCATACAAGGACCGGTCAATTGCACACTTGATTTGACAACCGACTCCTTTATATAGTCATTTCTTTCTCACAGTAATGGGATCATTGTCACTGTTAGTGTGGATGGAGCCCTACATCGATGCATGTCGAAGGGAAGGGGGGAGGGGAGTATTTGCGCATATTCAATGAGAGCAACTGAACGGAAGGTTCGGATATCACAAAAGAGCACAACAAAGAGGTTCTCTTTTGTATTATTAGGGTTTGGCACTTGAGAATTGTATTCCAAGACCGTCCTATGAAGAACCCGGTTTTGCAATATAAAAATCATTAATAGTTATAGAAATTAGGTGAGGATCAACCATCAATAGAAAAGTTAAAAGCATAAGGACAACTAATACTTCGTGTTGATTTCAAGTTGATGACACATGATGAGGCGGCTATAAACATCTAGTTGATTTTACTGCAAAATTCTCATAAAATCTAGTTGATGACACGTGACATGGTGCCATATCTAGTACTTCGTTCCATTGAAGATTTTGGAATGTTTCACACGTTTTCCTCTTTTCCAGACATTGATCGCCATCAGCGAAGTGACCAACCAAATCTTGAAGGAAGACCCGGATTTCTTCGACATCAAATCGCCGATAGACTACACTCGACTGCTAGTGATTTCACTGGGGACGGGCTCGGACACGTCGGAGGTCAAGTTCGACGCCAAGAAGGCTTCGAAGTGGGGATTGTTCTCCTGGCTGTACGAGGACGGCTCGAGCCCTTTGATAGATGCCTACACGCAAGGGAGTGCCGACCTGGTCGATTACCACAATTACGTGGCTTTCAAGACCTACCAGTCCGAGGACAATTACCTCCGCATCAACGTAAGATCTTTGCTGACTTCGCTGTCTTCGTGAATTCTTACTGTTGTGATTCTGTTGATCTACACTTGGTACCAACTCATGCTACTAGAATTGAATGAATTGCTGTAGGACGACACTCTCAAGGGGACTTTATCTTCGGTGGACACATCCACGAAAAAGAACTTGGAGGGTCTGGTGAAAGTTGGTGAGGACTTGTTGAGGAAGGCGGTCTCGCGAGTTAATCTCGGCACCGGCCACTACGAACCCATTCCAAATGCCGGCACCAATGAGGAAGCCCTCAAAAGGTTAAAAAAATTTGCGCATAAATATTGAACATATGTGTGGGACGATAACAACCTAGGGAAAATTATAGCAGTTGGAGATTTATTTCTTTGATTAGCATTGCGAAGGCTGATTAATTTTGGTCTACATTCTTGTAGGTTTGCGAAGCTACTCTCTGACGAGAAGAAACTCCGTGAGTCGAGATGTCCGCATAACATGCATGGGACATAGTTTGCTCAACCATTCTCTCGCCACATTAACTTGTGAATTGATGATAAAAATAATGTGTTGTTGAATTGAATAAGCATAGCCCTATTTGTTTGCAAATAAAGGGGCTACAATCGACATTGTTTTTGCGTGGATAACTGGGGATCAAACTCCTAATGCTATACCCTGATTAAGGATGAATTAACACTCTCTCTCTCTCTCTCTCTCTCTCTCTCTCTCTCTCACACACACACACACACACACACACACACACATCTTTGAGTCATCACCAGTCTCTTTTTTTCATATATGATTATTATGACTAGTTCAAAAGACCTTACGTGAGAGTAATTATTTTCTTCACCAATCCAAAAATCCCAACGTGCTTGTTTAGTTCCTATGGCTTTGTCTAAAGTCAGGAGTTGCTTCACGGAAACCCTAACTCATCACTTATATATGGCATTTAGTCAAACTGACCTTAAAAAGTTAAAATAACATCAAATGCAACTAGATTGTTGAAGTTAACCTATGTGGAAATTTACTCACGATAATTATACCTTGGTAAAAGGTCACATGCCGACTAAAGCCAAGAGCTAACGCTAAAGTCAGAAGATAATACCAAAAACCATGTGTAACCTAACACGTTGTCTTGTCAGCTTTAAACAAAAGTCAAAAAAGTAATTATCGGCTTCTGTGAAGAAATTATTTCAATATTTTAAAATAGTTACAAGAATAACTCTAAGACACGTTGGTTCGATGACTTATTCCTTTGCTTGTGTCAACCGAAACAAATAGTAGATATTCCATTATCTAAATCAAACGACTAAGTATTAAAATGTCCAAACAAAAAGTTTAAATTGATAGGTGGAGAAAGATTACATGAATATAAAGATCATTTAAACCCGTTGTCAAGCAATATGAGACATGTGCAAACTGGACGCACTTTTGCAAAGGTGATAGCACTGGTTCTAATCTATGTAATAAAGTGCAGCCCAAAAGTTTAAGGTGATAAATGGAGAGAAACCATATAAATATAAAGAGTTTAAAATTTGTTGCCAAATAATGTGGGATAATAGTTCACCGGTAAGAGCTATTATAACTAAGACGGAACATCCCGCCGCCAATGGTGGCTCTCACCCTAGAGGCCCGAAAGATCCTTTGATATTAACAAAAGAAATTCAGGAAAAGAAAAATTGTTAACTTGAGAAAATTTCAGTCTCGCCCTCCAACCTATAACTCTAGGGGTCTATCATTGTCTATTCCATTTTAACTCTAATAGCTATACCAGGGCGGCTTTAATCGTAATTGCAAAGAAAGTGGCAGTCAGAAGCAAAAGTCGTTCTTAATGCACAGTCAATATCTACTAAAATGAGAATGGAAATTGTCGAAAGGGCGTGGCACGATTATTTCCTCCAACCATCAACCTAGAGTAAAATAATGTAGTCTACGCATCCATCAATTCATGAGCTTTTCTTCTCCATCTGAACTTCTGGGAAATTGGCCCCTTCATCATCCCAACTTTCTATAAGATATCTAATTTAGAAATATGGTCAAGCCATTGACGCTGATTGGCAGTGTGCGAATTTGTTTGGTGAGTCACGAGGAATAATGGACTGGAGAAATATTAGCTCAAAATTTGACTTTGTGATAAAAAAAAAATAATAACTTCAGAAGCACTTCAAACTCCGATAACTGATTGGTGCAACGTATCGCCGGCGGGAAAGCGCGAGAATAAATTGAAAACGTCTTTCAGAGTAAGGAAAGGGCAAAAAAGATTTACACGGTGAGCCAAAGTTGACCAAAAAGGCCACATCAAATCTTTTTATGTATGTGGGATGTGACGGAAACTTTTCGATCGTCTGTCAATCACTCCTAACGTAACAACTACTTTTCACTTAAAGAAAAATATACATAAGCAATACTCGCTGAAGCCATCTAAGCTAGAGTGAAAAAGACATCATTCCTAGTATGGAATTTGCAGATTTCACCATCATTCATGGGAATAAGAAGGATTATCACTAAAAGATAGAAATTTTTCCCATTACTGATGATGTTTGTTGACACATCAAAATTGGTGGTGCCGACCAAATCGTAAAATTGCTCAATAATTTGTACTTACTTACCTACCTTCCGGACAATCTAATTGTCTCTATGTGCGTCCCAATTTCCTCGACTTCGATAGTTGATTGTATCTTCTTCTCTTAGTAACTCTAAAGAGTTGTTATACCTTCGATTGGTGTGTGGGATTCAGATTTCACCTGCGGTAGATGGTGATAACTCCTCTTTAAATGCATGCTCTTTTTTTTATTGCCAATTCTCTAAAGAAGCCTACTTGATACGGTAGACTCTTATTGGAAAGTGGATTTGTTTACTTCTTGAAATGCCTATTTGTAATTTGCCATACAAATGTTATAAACTAATCCTTGTAATTTTTTGGGATATATTCAGCAGAAGTCCTAAAACTTGTCCAGAATGTGCAATTGAGTCCTAAAACTTACAAAAAGTTCAATCAAATCTTAAAACTTATCAAGTTGGTTCAATTGAGTCCTAAAGTTAACACCGTTAAGAAAGTTAACGGAAATTGCTGACGTGGCGCTGACGTCATATTTTAAATGATTTTTTTATTTTTCAAATGGCTTTAATAAATTATTTTTATTCAAAATCTTTAAAAATTAGATTAAAAACTAAAAAGGAAAATCTAAATTTATTTAAAAAAAGGAAAATCTAAATTTATTTAAAAAAACAAAATTGTTCAAAAAAAAAAAAAAGGGCACCGGTGGACTTCCGCCGCCGCCCATCGCCGGAGGGGCCGGCGACCGTCGCCGGCCCTAGGCGGGGTGGCCGGCCCTCACAGGGGGCCGGCGACCGTCGCCCGCCCTAGGCGAGGCCTCGTCAGCCCTCGCTCGGGGCCGGCAAGGCTGGCCGATTTGGGCGAGCGACGGTCGCCGTCCCTCGCTCGGGGCCGAGCGACCATCGCCCGCCCGGGCGAGGCCTCGTCGACCCTCGCTCGGGGCCGGCGAGGCTCGCGGATCCGGGCGAGCGACGGTCGCCGTCCTCGCCCGGGGCCGAGCGACCGTTGCGCGCCCGGGCGAGGCCTCATCGGCCCTCGCTCGGGGCCGGCAAGGCTCGCCAGATCCGGGCGAGCCTCGCCGGGCGGGCGACGGTCACCGGCCCTCGCCGGGGCCGGCGAGGGCCAGCAACCCCCACCCAAGGCCGACGACCGTCACTCGGCCCCTCCGGCGATGGGCGGCGGCGGAGAAGAGGGCTGATTTTTTTTTAAAACAATTTTAAAAATAACTTTTATAACTTTTCTTTTTAATTTTTAGATAAAATGAATAAATTTAATTTTTTAGTTTTTAATTCTTTTTTAAATGAATAAAAATCATTTTTAAAATCCACGTGGAAAATAAAAAATAATTTAAAATGACACGTCAGCATTTTTAACGGAAAAGGCTAACGGTGTTAACTTTAGGATTCAATTGAACTAACTTGACAAGTTTTAGGACTTGATTGAACTTTTTGTAAGTTTTAGGACTCAATTGTACTTTCTAGACAAGTTTTAGGACTTCTGCTGAACATATCCCTAATTTTTTTTTAGTATATTTAACAATGCTCCTCAGAAAATGCATGTGAATCACAATAGTGAACTTGGTGTTTTGACTACCAAGAAAACGTCAACAAACGGAACAATTTGAGTTAAAAATAAATCGAAAAATTAAAATTCGAACACAATGGGTTTATGGGATTTGACGTTGTGCTTACTCTACATGAAGAAATCAATGAGGTGGCTCTACTATTGTTGATAAAGATGAGATTCCAACTACTCAAAGCAAAGTTGGACCGTATGGTATGTTCGATGAACCGGCGTTTCATGTTTCCCGCATTTGAAGTCATTGCTCTGCCGCACTTTGTGGGTTCGACCATTGTCCCCTGGTGCTTGATACATCACCACTTCACCCTAAAGTGAGTAGATCCTTTGTTTTTGAGGCCTTCTGGACTGATGACCCTAAATGCAGCCAACTTATCTCAAAAGTATGGAAATCAGCTGACTCACAATATACTGATTTTACCCGGAATGTCGGCAAAGTGACAATAGCACTTCAAAGATGGAGCCGTCGGAAATTCTCCAATGGTCATCATCATCTTCTTACCCTGCAGGACAAATTAAAACATCTCATTAATCAGCATTCTCCGGCTGATAAGAAACAGGTCTTGCTTTTAAAAGATGAAATTCAACAAGTCTGGCATAGGGAGGAACAATATTGGGCCTTACGCTCTCGAATTAAATGGCTCAAATGGGCGACAAAAATACTCGTTTCTTTCATGCATCAACTATTCAGCGTCGCCAACGGAATCGTATCACTATTTTACAAGATGAAAATCAGCAGTGGATACGAGACTTACCAGGACTTCAGCTGATGACACTCTCCTATTTTTCCAGGCTCTATACTTCAGAGGGATCTCGTAACTACCTCCCGCTCCTCGACCAGTGCAAGTCAGTTGTATCTTCGGAGATGAATCATAAGCTCACATCTGCTCTCACCTTTGAGGAGGTTCGCCAGGCTACCTTCCAAATGGCAGCCAATAAAGCTCCGGGACCAGATGGCTTAACCGGCCTGTTTTATCAAGAGCATTGGGAAACAGTTAAAGACAGTCTATTTGCATTAGTCCAGAATTTCATGCTTTTTAAAGAAATGCCTCCAGGTCTCAACCAAACTATCCTTACCCTCATTCCCAAAGTTTCCCAACCTGAAACATTGGATCAATACCGTCCCATAAGTTTATGTAACTTTGCATACAAAGTTATATCCAAGGTGCTTGCTAATCGTCTCAAACCCTTGTTGCCTGCTCTTATTTCTAAAGAACAATCTGCGTTCGTCCAAGGCCGCCAGATCCAAGATAATATCCTAATTGTTCAAGAAGTCCTCCATCATTTCCGTACACACCACACCTCCAAGAATTTTAGTGCTATTTTGAAAACAGACATGAAAAAAGCCTATGACAGAATCGAATGGGATTTCTTACGAGATTACCTACTTAAGCTTGGCTTCCATCCAAGATGGGTCGATTGGATTATGTTATGTGTTACTTCCTCCTCACTCGGTGTGAAATTTAATGGTGAAATCCTACCCTATTTCTCTCCATCTCGCGGTCTACGCCAAGGTGATCCCATCTCCCCTTATCTATTTATTCTTGTGGCGGACCTTTTATCACTGTTAATTACTCAAGCTATCAGTTTTGGGCACCTTAAAGGCTTGCGGTTGACTCGATGGTGTCCTACATTATCGCACTTATTTTTTGCTGATGACGCCATATTCTTTTTAGCTGGCACAACTTCAGAAAGTCACAATTTAGCAAACATTTTAAATCTTTATTGTGTGGCTACTGGTTAGTTAATTAATCGTAACAAGTCTGGCCTTATCTTTTCCAAGAACTGTCCTATTACTTTACAGCAAAATATGGCTGAAGAGCTTAGGGTTCCTATTCGCAAAGGGGCGGGAAGTATTTAGGCCTACCGTCAAATTGGAGCGGTTCTAGAAAAGAAATGTTCTCATGGATTATTGCCTGAGTGAATGCTAAGCTTGAGGGATGGAAGGAGAAGTTCATATCTAAGGGGGGGAAGGAAATTCTAATCAAATCTGTTATTCAGGCTATTCCTCAGTATGCCATGATGATTTTTCATTTGCCTATTTCTATCTGTTCATCTATTGAGAAGTGTATCGCGAGATTCTGGTGGCGTACTAATCAGCAGAAGGGAGGGGTACATTGGAAGCGATGGGAGGTTTTGAAAACTCAGAAACTTCAAGGGGGTATGGGTTTCCGTGATCTAATCTCTTTGAATAAGGCACTCTTGGGAAAACAAGCCTGGCGTCTGTTAACTACTCCTGACTCACTATGGGGATCTTTGTTCAAAGCTTTGTATTTTCGATCTGCTGATTTTTTGTCGGCTGTCCGAGGATATAGGCCGTCTTGGGGGTGGCGGAGTATCTTACACGGCAGGGACTCTATTCTACCTAATCTTCGCTGGTCTGTTGGGAATGGGGCTTCTATTCGTATTCGGGGAGATTGTGGTTACCTATGGGACCTATCTATGGACCTAGAGCTCAATCCGAACCAGTTCGAGTGGCAGACATTATAGATCAGGATACCCAATCCTAGAAGATTCCTTTAATTCGGGATTTTTTTTATGAACAAGTGCTTCAAGAAATTCTATCAGTACCTATTAGACCCCTATTTTCTGAAGACAGAATTATTTGGTCAGCAACGACGACTGGTACCTACTCGGTCAAAAGCAACTATTATGCAATGGTAAAATCAGACAGCCAATCACAAGCATCATAGGGTTCAACTTCTTACCAGAACCATCAGAGTCTCTGGCGACAAATATGGTCGATGAAGACTCTTCCAAAGATCCGAAGCTTCCTATGGTCTGTTTGCCAGAATGCCCTCGCCACCCGAGCTAATCTTTTCAACCGGCGGATTGTTCAAGACCCCTTCTGTCCACTTTGCTGCAACTCTGTTCCTGAAACAATTGAGCATTTGCTTCTTCAGTGTTCATGGACGAATTCCATTTGGTCCCACTCACAACTCGCTTTATCCTACTCTACAGAGTCCGTTCCCGATATTGTTCAGTGGCTAATTAACCATATCCTGTTACCTGATCCCTCGCCTGGCCTTGCGGTCGTTGCCACCATCTTTTGGCAGATCTGGAAGAAAAGGAACCATTTTATTTTTCGGAATCATCGTCCGAATCCCTCCATGGTAGTGGAATCGCTCGGCTCAACTATCCGCATATCGGTCCTCTGCTGTCTGCACCCATCGATCGAGCTTCGGATCTGGCCTTGACTCTGTTCCACCTTATCAGCTTTGGCGACCTCCGGCAAAGGGCGTCCTTAAATGCAATATCGACGGGAGTTATCAACAAAACAAGTTAGAAGGATCTATGGCCAATATCTGTCGTGATGATCAGGGCAAACTTACTGATATTTACTCACGCTGTTTTCAAGCATCTTCACCTTTTGAGTCGGAGCTTCATGCCCTGAATTTGTCTCTCCAACATCTCTATCATCGCGGATTCCACAACAATCCCATCGATCTTCATACAGACTGCCTTCAGCTAGTTGAGATCATGAAGGGTCTCCGTTTGCCGCCATGGGAGCAGCGACCGGTCATAGACGAAACCCTATTTTGGCTTTCCCAATTTCCTCTTCTCTCTTTGCGACATTGCCGTCGCTCGTCTAACCTAGTGGCTGACTGGGCCGCCAAAGCCCAGCTAGCTTGTCCGGCCCACAATTTCAATCTTTCTCTTCCGCCGGACCTGCTGGCTTTATTATCTTTGGATGCTTTCGCTACAGGATGTAATTTCCATCTCTAATCAATATATAAGTGTGTTTTCTGTCCAAAAAAAAAAAAAAAAACTACTCAATTCCATTCACTCATAAGCATTTTCCGATCCTAAGTTAAATCTGAACCTACAAGAATCCATCATAATAAATGAGTTTTCTCACATTCTCAACATAATATTTTTATGCAAAAAACTACAAGCCATTCTCCAGTCAGCATAAACTCTGTCTTAAAAAGGAAAAGAATTCTTGTGAGAAATTAATTCCCCTTTTTGCATCACCCACAATCCAGTTAGCAAGAGTCCAATGTGGCCCAACTTTCCATGCAATTCAATTTCTACCATATTTCAAATCAATTAGGATTACTTCGAGTTATAATCTACAAATCTTCACCTCGTTGAGAAGTCTAGCTTCATCCTTGTTGATTGTCCTCTTCCAAGCCCATCTAGGCTCCTCACCCATTGTAGATGCTAACCAAGACCAAACAACACCAGAACTTGGTCAGTAGGTTTGGCTTCGTTAACATGTCTACCAGATTATTCACCTTATGTACTTTCTCAAATGGATGTGGCTCCCTATGACACATATCACATATAAAATGGTATTTTTCATCAATATGTTTCGTCGCTCGTGGTCAAATGTACCGCACTCTGATTGTTGTATTACACA
Source organism: Eucalyptus cladocalyx (assembly GCA_017140615.1). Taxonomy (NCBI): domain Eukaryota; kingdom Viridiplantae; phylum Streptophyta; class Magnoliopsida; order Myrtales; family Myrtaceae; genus Eucalyptus; species Eucalyptus cladocalyx. The sequence continues at coordinate 14,714,574 of CM029524.1, read as the reverse complement.
ACAACCTGCTCCTACTGCAACCCTAGAAAACTGAGCAAACATTAGAGCCAAATAGCCTCCTTGATTGCAGTTGACTTTATATACTCTACTTTAGTTGTCAACAGAGTAACTATCGACTATGCGCTTTATAACTCACGACACAACTCATAAAACCGAACACATCACTAGTTAGGGACCTTCGTCCATGCAAATCGTCCACTTGATATGCCTCTCGGAGCTCGTCTTTTCTTAGATGCCAAAATGACGTATGCTTCCCTTTTTAATAACCTTATAATCCATTTTACAGCATCTAGATGTTTCTTTTCAAAATTACTCATATACCTGCTCCAAACACTAATGACGTGTGAAATATATGACCTAGTGCAACTATAGTATATACGAAAACACCAACAGCACTAAAATAGGGAACGCAAGACACATATTCCCTCTCACCAATTTGGAATACTGCACATTAAATAGCCCTAGCACTTTGCATATGTAATCACCCAATAATTTTGTAACATCCCTGCAAACCTATCCCTTTGAATCTCCATACAAATATCTTTCCCACTACACCTAAGTCTTTCATCTCAAAATCACTACTCAATTGCCGTTCCAACATACTAATATCAAAGACGTGCTTAGCTGCTATCAACATATTTTAACATACAACAGCAAATAAGTGTAGCTACCATCGTCTAACCTCATATGATATACTCAGCTATCATGAGCATTCCTGTTATGCTACTACGTAGTCATAAAGGAGTCAAACGTTTGTACCATTGCCTAAAGAATAATTTAAGGCCATAGATGGATCTTCTAAGAAAGCATACCTTGCCTTTATGGTACGCAGCAACAAAAATCTTATTGTGTGTATATTTGCTCCTCAAAATCTCCATGTGGAAAAACCATATTAACATCCAGTTGCTTCAACCCCAAGTTGTTCATAGCAACCAATCCCAATAGCACTTTGATTGAGCTATGTTTGCCCACAAGTCAGAATATCTCATTACAGTAAATGCCCTCAAGTTCTATTATCCCATTGCTATTAAGTGTGCCTTATACGTGGTCACCTGTGAACTGAAATTGTCGCACTTTTTCTTGAAGATCCACTTGCACCCCGCTATCTTCTACCCCTGTGAGGCACTATGAATCGTCATGTCTGATTCTGCTAAAGAGATTCCACTCCTCTCCCATAGTACTAATCTATTGCTGAGTGTATATACCTAATACCATCTCTCGATAGTTTCGCTACTCCTTTTATATTGAAGTCTTCAATCTATCCGTTGGAGACTTTCAAAGACACCTACCTAGCCATTTGGAAGTCATGGAGACCTAAGACAAAATTGAGACTACTCTTGCAATCACTTCATTTGACTATTGCGGGTTTCCTTGAGTTTTTACCTTCGTTGAAGTGTCAGATAAAAATTATGTGTGAACAACAACTAATGCAAAAGCATGAACAAACAAAACGTTTTAAGTAAGAAATAAATTATAGGAATAAAACCTGAACATGGCAGATCTTTGTGGTGCCTACTCCACGGGGAGAGATAGACAAGATGATTCCACTACAATCAGGAAAAACGAGATTATAATTGTTCAATCAGACTCATTTAGGAAACAACAGGAATCAATCATGAGGAGTTTTCTCGAGCGCTCATCTCTCTTGGATGACAACTCTCAACGCTCTCCGTATTTGTAGTAAGTTTTCATGCATATTAAGCACATTCTATGCACACAAGACCAAAATCCAAAACAGATTATTTTCATGCCAAATATTATGAGCCATTTCCCGATGTAAACAAAGACTTTGTCTTCGGTAAGAAAATGAAGTCTTGTGGGAAATTAATAACCTGTTGGCAAAAATTCAATTTTGACTTTCCTAATATGGTTTGGGTCGCCATGCACTTCAATTAAAGGGGAAAAAATTTCGAGAAAAAATTTCGAGACATAATCAACATTTCAACTGGGTATGTCGTGGACAATCTGAAAATTAATTCTCATGTGGAAAATGTATTTCTCTCCCCTCAAGATTTGTGATCTTTTTTATCAAAAGAGATAAAAACCTATTATCACAGCGTTGAAGAACAAACAACGGAACACAGAGTACGTTGCACTTCCATCATATGCACAAATTATATTTTTGGAATTTTTGATAGCTAGTATCTCGTGTAATAAACAAAACACAAATGGTGGCTTTTCCAGAAAGAAGATATTTTTATTGACAAATTTTCATGTAATAGAGCATTGATGGGTTGGTCGATCCATGAAATCGAAGAGCTGTTTAGCTTCTCTTTTTTGTCTGTTACTTGTGGTAACTATTGTCGAATATTTCAACAATTTGAAATATTTGAATATAACAGTTTTGATAGAATTTATAACAGCCATCAAAGCCATTATGTTGTAACGGTTTTATAACGGTTTAATAATAGTTTTATAATGGTCTTGATTCAATCATTTTTGTAATGGTTTTGCAACCGCTGTATAGCTAGGGTGTGCAATGGGAACTGCCCAAACCGAGACCCCCCGGACTGGACTAGACCAGCCAATTCTAGGCAGTTCCTGGAGAGGGCAGTCCAGTTCCCTGTTCCCATTCTTGGAACCGGTGGCTAATTGATCCACTTCCCGGTTCCAATGTGAAAACCACGAACTGACTAGACCAGACCGATTGATATATAAAAACTAAAAAAAAAAAAAACTAAGAAAAATAGCTTTGCTCCTTTGATCACTTCATTGAACATAGAATTTGGTCCAATTGTTAGCTCACATGGACGAATGTCTTGCATTTTGGTTGGATCCACCGATGATGACTGTCTAGATATCGAGCTCATTCGCCTTTTTCCTTTTGCTTTAAATTTATTAGGATTTAACAAAAATTGCATCTTTCATTTTAATTTTAGATTAGGTTTGCCTTAGAAGCTTTTCTGTTGCATCTATGTAAGTTGTAATTCGCTCAACATTCGGTTGATTTTGTTAGGCAACTCAGGATGTTTCCGAGATGGAGCAAAGCACTTAATCAATTATCGAGGGTCAATCGAAGGAAATAAGAAGCAATAACATTTTTCCAATTTATTTTTGCCCGGTTCCACCAAACTAGATCAGTCAGTCAGTCCTGTTCTCAATTCTAGGATTGATCGGTCCAGTTCCAAATCCTAGAATCTGGGAATCGATCCTCCCGGTCCAGTTTCTGGCTCCACCTAGAAACTGGATTGAACCGAGAACCGATCAATCGTATGTATAACAGCTTTGTAAGATTTGATTTATTTTTTCACAAATTCCTCATTATATTACAACTAATTTATAACAACTTCTTAACGGCTCTCTCCCTCATTTGAATATAAATTAAACTTCAAATCATAATCTTTTAAGATACATAGAATTCTCATATCTTTCCTGATCTTTTTGTTGGTTATACACATCACGTTATTTATGTTCCTACTAATATTCAGTGCAAAATATAGAAAAAGGCTAGCTATATCTTGGAAGAATAGTCGCTAGGCATTCCAAGAGACGGAATTCTCCTTAAGGACAATTATTGCACGCCTCATACAATTGATCTTATTTTCTAATATTTTTAGATTTATAACAATCATTGTTATTTTTCATATTATCTAATATTTTTCTAACAATTATAACTTTAGAAAGTGCAATACCTTTTACATGTTAATCTACCAAATCTGCCATTAATATGCAAAGACAAAGAAAAAGAATTTTGTATTTACTATACCTTTTAAAATGGGGTTAATATTACAAAAAATCCAAAACGGATATAGTCATAATAAATTTATCCCAAACTAATCTTTTAACCACCGAAAAATCTCAAATTGATACATTTGTGACAAATTTAACCTTTTTTTTTTTTGTTTTCATTAGATTGGATTAATAGAACAAAAATAACAAATTAAACAACAAAAAAGAGAGGGTAAAACCCCAAACAATACACCCATTAATTGTCCACATGTCATCTAACTTAACAATTTGATTGTAAAATTTAACAAGACTTAACGAAAAGTAAATTTCTCGATACACTTCAGAGTTTTTTGGTCAAAAAATTAATTCAGGGTAAATTTGTTATAGACACACCAGTTTATGATTTGTTTTTTTTTCTTTGGTAATATTAAACCTTCAAAAAAAGAGCTAATTCAATCTTTTCTTGCCATCCTTTATATTGTCGATTTAAAAGATGGGATGTAGTCGGCCATTCAAGCGAAGGAAGCCAAAGTTGACGAATTCATAAACAGTAAGCTCTCCTCGTTCCACTCTTCTCAGCTATCAACTTTCAATTTTTGGAAATAGAAGATGGGAAGTACGAAAGTGTCAGACTAATTTGCCAGACTGCAGAAGGCTTTGACATACGCTCGACACCAGGTCTGACCCAGATTGGAGATAGATTAGATCTGCCCAGCCCACTTTTAGATCTGATCTCATATTTTTGAGGAAGCAAGAGCTGGAGATGTTGTGTGAGAAAAGAGGCATTACGATGTTGATGATGAACGACGCGAGAGAATAACGTCTAGACCTAGAATACGAAAGGATGGGAGACAGAGCCAATCACCATATGAACAATGTATGCGGCGCGTTTATAATAATCATGCCTACTTTCTTTGATTTCGTGGTAACAGTTTGTTTGATATTGTATATAAAACATGGGTAGGTCTACCGAACAATGATAGGGTTTTGGAAGTTCACCCTAGCTACCATTGAGTAGTCTAAGCAAAGAGAACACAAATCGACCCAAGCTTACATACGAAACGTAATGCAAATTCGTAACCTTCTTAAGTCTTCTATTTCTGCTGCCTATAAACCGGCAAATATTTCATCGGCGCAAATAAAAGGGTTAAATAAATGAAAGAGATCGATACATGCATTGCTGCGAAAGTTCTGATCATATTTTTTTCATCCATCAGCAGAGTATAGCTTATTTAAGCAAAATAAAAAGAAATAACGTTTGTGACAAGATTGGCCAGAAGGAAATAACTATATTCACCTTATCGATACAAGGTTCAATTTGGAAATACACAATTTTGAGAAAGATCGGCATCTCAAGACTACAGTACACCTGTATTTCTTCCCTCTAGCAATCCGAGGATAAACAATGAATCAACGGCACTACAATGAATCAAAGTTGTAGGGGAGATGGTGATTCTCCCAATCCTTTTCGTTTAAACCTCATTGAGGCGAGAAAGACAACCCGGTGTCGGGATCTGGTGACAAAAAACTGGTGGATACATGAGAGGAACAACTTCAGCATTGTGTCAGGATCTCAGCTCCGTCTTTGGTTATCAAAATGGTGTGCTCGAATTGCGCTGAGAGGCTTCCATCTTCTGTTACAACTGTCCAATTATCATCCCACATCACAGGATTCATGCTACCAATTGTCAACATTGGCTCTGCCCATATATAACGAATAGTGAATATGATCAGCAGTCAGGAGAAACAGAAAAAGAGAATGCAGGAGATAATGATCATCAAAAACAAAATGTTCCACAAAACAATTTAAAATAATCCATTTGACGATATATCTGTTCTGAAATAAATCCCTTTGTAATCAGCATCTAAAACTTAGAAATACTTAACTGTTTTGGCCCAGTTAAGCTTTTTATCAACCTGAATCATCAAGCTTTGTTTGTCTCTTATTTTCTTACTTTTATTTTCTCGGAGTTCTGGCAATGAACCCAAGACATAGAAGCAAAATTAATTGGATGTTGACAAGCCAACACATAACCACACCATTCATGTGTCTGGTAAAATGAGACAATAAATGATAAGTTCATTGCAGAAGTAGACAGAAAGTTGAGTTCAAGATCAAAAATGCATACCGATGGTGAATGTCTGGTTTAACACCATGCGTCCCCCTTCATTGTTTCCTGAAAAATATAACAGAATCTATCTAAATACCTACGAGGAATCGAAACTTTGTACACGCAAGGGCACGGGGAAGATTTATTTTCATAAAAAAGGCACAAATGACATGACAAAGAAGTAATGACAGAAATATAGGCTGCTCTGATATATCCCATATCACAGATAACATCACCAAATTGTGAATAAATGTACATCAATGATACTTACTTCTATTTTAAGCAGAAGCTGTTGTTCCTAAGAAATTACCTTACCTGGCACAAAATTGGTCAATTCTGAAGAGGAAATTACAACTCTTCAGTCACTATTTACATAGATAACTTTCCGTCCGAAATGAGCTTCAATTGTTTGGCCAACTCCATTTTCAGAACTCTCAAAGTATAAAATCCTTCCTTCCACTAGCCATACTCTATCAACTTCGCAAAACTAGTCCTTATGTGGAATATCTTTCTCCCTTCCAGTTCTTAGCATACTCTACTTGACAAAAGGTACCAATCTAACTCCACAAGACAACAGTCTATAGGACTTTACCCAATGAATTACCCTGCTCACATCAGTGCACTACAGAGTCAGAAGTTTGAGAACACTCTTTTGAAATTATAAACCAACTGATCACATTTGATGGAAAAAGAAAAACATGAATCCCATGCAGGAATTTCACTCCTGTCACAAATCAAATCTATAAAGAACTGCCTAATCAAAGACTAGCTTAGCATCAATTTCATTAGAAAAAAATTGTTGCCATGAAATAGAGCACAAAAATGGATTTCTCCATATTTCTCACTCCAAACTTCTTCAATCTTCTTAGTGTGGACTCAAATCCCACTGCTACTGCTAGACCACTCTATGATTGATTAGCTACATACAACAGACATCGCATTTCACAACTTAAGAAAACTGAAAGCTGCCACAAAAAAGTAGTTCTCCATCACTTGACGCTATCTTGCAGTCTGATAAAGACATAACCCATGAATCTCAAACTTCCTTATACTCAAGAATATCAAAGCACTCATACTACCTTGAGACATATCATAACCAAACTAAGTACGTAATTAAGGTTTTTTATCAGCTGAGAAAGGAACACTGCCTTAATCACATTTTCCAAATGCAAGGGTAAAACAATGTGTATTAGGGCTGAAAATATAGATCCAATACCCCAAAAGCCCAGCCAGGCCCAAAATCCCTTAGCCCAGATAGCCCAAGCCAGGTTTTCAGGCTTTATTCTCTTTCCGATTTCACACCTGGCCAGGCTATTAGACCTCAATATATGAAGCCCTAAATAGCACGGCCCCGCCCAAAGTTTCTATATTTTCATATTCCTAGTAATATATCATTAATATTTGCTAATTCAAGATGAAATAAACGAAATTCTCCACAAACAACTTATTTTATTATACGTGAAGAGATTTTTACATATATATCAACAATTGAATTGAACTTTAGAATTTAAATAGACTATTGTATCACTAACAGTACAAATTTTCAATTAAGCTAACAAATTAAGAACATAATTGGTTCATTAAAATCTGATATTGCATTGAACATTAACACTCAAAAAGACAAATTTCTCTCTCAAAGAACGCAAACAATGAATCATTCCATTGAACTTATTGTTAAGTTAATGAGATAAAAAAAACACATCATATTCAGTAAAAATGTTAATCTTTATGAACTGAACGTTTTATTTGGACTGCTAAAATTTATTAAATAAAATTATGAGATATGGAGAGAGAAAATCAACATGAAAGTGAATAATCCAAATTGAAATCAACTGGAAATAAGATTTTGCGCTGACTATCGGCATTTGTATAAAAAAATTTTCATCCATATCCTGACAGAATGCAGCAGTGAGGGACAATCCAACCATGCAGCTAGTGGGATCACGTTCCACAAGTAAACTAACAAAAGAGAAACTACAAGTAGAAAATCAGTAGTCACAGTCCTCCTTGAATCACCATGTAGCATCTCGTCTTTAGTTTGGCTAGCTTTTTATGGATGCGGCACTGACTTGGCAGATAGTTTGATTGTTTAATTAGCAGGAGTGTTAATGTTAATGCTCAGATGTCCAGAAGAGTTGGTTTGTCATGGATTTGAGATTATTGTGTCTTGGATTGTTTATTCTATAAGTTAATTTGGGTATCGTTAATTGTAACAACAGGTGCATTTGAATGTTTGCTCTGAGTGTTATATAATTTTATCCAGATAGAGGAGTTCACAATTACCCAGAATTTTGGCTTAAAGGGTTGACACTGTTTTTTATTGAGCTAAACAATTGCTCCATATGCAACTCATGGCGATCACTTTTTGGCTATTGTTAGTGGTATTTATTCCTATGTAATTTTATATAAACACCTTCCAAGTACTATGCAATTTTTTAGATGTATGATTTATTTTCCTCTTTTACCAATTTTGGCCTAGCCCAGCCCAAAATAAAAAAGAGCAGGCTATTTTCTACTGTTTGGGCTAGGGCACATTTTGGGCCCAGGATGTTCAGGCCCCAGCAGTTTAGGCTGGGCTAATTTCTTACAAAAGCCTAGCCTGCCTGCCCATTTACAGCCATAGTTTGTATGGGCTCCAGAAATATCAAATTATCTCAGGTAAAAGCACCTCTTAAATTAATGATCATGCGAAAGTTAACCATAAGAAGAAATCAATATATTGTGATGTTAAGATAATGATATAACATGCAGACCCCAAACAAAAGTAAAACAAGTGAACTGTAAGAAAAAAGAACTTAGTGTTGCAACTTACTGAAATGTAGAATGACAGGATCTGCATGAAACACACGTCCAACTCCATGGCCAACAAATTGGCGGACAACACCATAACGATATTTATCTGCGTGGTCACTTAGACGTAAATTACCGTCAGCAAATATGTGGGACTTCACGATACAATTAAAGAAAATTAGCCATCAGGTATTATCAAGAGGAAAAGTAATGCATTTTTAAGATTTACAGATAAAAATGTACAGAAAGAAGATGTAGAAGATACATAGTCAGAAAGTTCAGCCAATCTATCTAGGCATGAGATGTCACTGAAGAAGTTTATTATAACATGAAAGAGAACAACAGCAGATGCCTTACTTGATTGTTCTTCCAATTTTCTTGAACTCCACTCCTGGTGCACACACTGATATCGCTTTATCTAAGCATTCTTTTGTTACCTAAAGCATGCGTTGAAGTCTACTTAGCAACCATTCAAAGATGTCAATATATCTGAAAATAATTAGGATGTGAACTCTCTAGCAAAAAGAGAAAGAGCTATTCCTCAAAGGAAGTAAGCCGAGCAATAAATCAAATGTTCTTGTCTGAATGTGTACAGTCTGCAGTCATACTTCAGGAAAGGTTCGACACATGGAAGAGATAGAAGCGAGTGCTTCTTGTCAACATTCGTGGTAATTGATAAGTAAATATCTCAATGAGGGATTTTCACGCAGAATACTTCAGGAGCTGAACAAAACTAAGTGGCACAACCATTAGTCAGCTTTGGATCTAGTGATTGTGTGAATTATTTTCCTAGAGATAGCTTGTCTCTATTTTATCTGTCTTAGACGATGAAAGCTTCAGATATGTTAAGCTCAGACATAACAGGAAGCAACTCCCACAACCGAAGAAGAAAATGCTTTCAACCCAAAAAATGGATTCTCCACACGTCAAAGCAATTAAAATTTGAAAGCTACCTGAACTAGGGTTTTTGCTTCTTCATCAACTTCTCCGCAGAAGAAGGTGGCAGAAGTATCACCATGATAACCCTTCATATGAAAATCAAATCAAGAAGGAAAAAAAGCACATTTAGTCTGAAAAATGGGCCTCTAAAAACGTTCTTCAGAAAAAATTGCAATTGATTGCACATGCAATGGGAGAGATCCCATGCAATATGGCCACTGCATTGCATGTGACCAATATAAGGACAATTTCTATTCTTGTTACAAAAGTGATTATCATTTAAGCATCATCATCTAGCTTATTCATCATCTCCACAAATTAAACACAAATGCTTCATATGAAAAATGAGCTTCAAAGCCTAAGATCGAACCCCAGCAGACAAGAGCAAGTCTATCCCCATCCTCTGATGCCCTCCTGAAAATAGGATCTTAAATGGAGAAAGATCTGGATTCGTCCCAGTTGAAAGTAAAAACCTTTTGAAAAGATCAAGCACTAACTCACCAAAAAAAAAAAGGCTATATGGCAGTGGGGTAAAAACAACATAGAAAAAATCAGTAAAGGATGAGACAGTCAAAGCTAAACTAACAAATGAGGCACACAGTGGACAGCATTCCCTATCACAGTGTTTATATTAACACACACAAGATGTTCTATTCACCCTTAAAAATACATATGTCCCAGCTGAAGGTCACTTACTAGTAATCACCTAAGAACACATGCATCCTGCAATGCATGTGTGCAGGTGCATGCATTAGCAAGCTTTCTTACCACTTTGGCCTAGTTTTATACTTTATTTCCACTAGAATATTTACTTCACAGAAAAGAAGCCAAGCGTGCAACAAGCTACATTCAAAAACAGATATAAATAAATAATTGAGGACAAGAAGCATAGGAGAGATCAAGCAATGTGCAGCATCAAAATCAAACATATTATGATATTTTCCTCAAATATCAAGAATGCAACAAGATAACTAAAGCACTTCTTACATTGAGATAGACCGTTACATCGATATTGATTATATCCCCATCCTGCAATTGAAGACATGTTAGAACCTCCATTTCAAATTCTGGTAAATACAAAGTCGCTAGCGCAATCAAAGTGAGGACCTCCAGTTCCCGTGAATCAGGTATTCCATGGCAAATACACTCGTTTACTGATGTGCAAACACTCTTTGGAAATCCACCATAGCCAAGAGGGGAGGGATATGCTCCATTGTCAATAATCATTTGGTGAACTGCTTGATCAATTTCATCTGTCCTAATGCCTGGCTGCAAAGAGAGGCATCCATTAAATCTCCAAATGAAGATCCATTCTATCAAAAACATCTTCAAATTCAAAAAATCATGGAATAAAATGAAGGATTAAAAGTTCAGATTTTTTAAATTTTCCAGAACTGAACCAAAAGAGAACCTTCATAAGAAGAAATAGATCTTTCTAAAGCATTTGTCTGCAGTAAATTTCGAAATATATATATGTAGTGTTACAGTGAGCAGGCATGGTAAACTGGACAAAGAATAGACATGGGGAAAAAAGAGTTCAAATAAATACGAAGCGCATAAAAATAAAATAACAAGAAGATCAAGGAAGAGAGAAGCAAGCTTGCAACAAAAGAAGAAGGAGGAGGAGGAGAAGATGAAGAAGAAGAAAGCTTTTTTCCCACATGTGACATTCATTACATGGATGATCTTACATGTTAAACCTCGTTCCATATTCTCATTTAGATCCAAATATTCCATAGCACTTTTCAATGTTTGCTTCTGTTCTGTGTCTCCTTAGGCCTTCCTATTCCTTTTGACCTATGCCTCTACCACAGAGCCTATCTTTCACAGGAGCATCTAGAAAGCTTTGTTTCACATGTCAGAACCACCCAAAATATCAAACTCATCTTATGCTGTATCCTCACTTGGTCACCCACCAACTTTTTGTCAGATACAATCATTTCCTACCATTCCTTCTTATTTGAAGCCATGTTAACTCAGACTCTAGCAACTGAAAGATACAAAAATATAGTGTACCTTAACAAGAGTTCCAGCAAATTCAAGAACCCGTGCAGCAAGCTTTCCTGAAGCTCTCATGCATTCTATTCCTTTCTCATCATGCACTTCAGGTCCACTAGCTATCCCAGGTGGCTGCTGAGAACCAACATATGGAGGCCTTAGAATGTGATCAGGAACAGGCCTAAGTGGAGATATTTTTCCAGGCCTTAGACGTTTACGTTTACCATCGGCTACATCTTCATTTCTGCAAATTTCAACATGATCACTGTCAAAAAAGCAAAACCTCCAAGAGCATTTTCTGCTCTCTATACATGCCTATCCAACCTGCCAGCACACATGAGAATATCTAAAGAAATTCCCATCTTGAACTCAACTAGCCTTGTAGTCAACTGGAAAGGGAATATCAATAGAGCATAATTTTTCAACAACGCATACATATCTAAAGATATGTTCACCAAAGAACTTGAGGAAGGCATATATCTTGACTCAACCTATATTATAACAAGCATCTATTTAAGAAACAACATCTGGTAGATTCATAAAAACAGCTTAATAGAATTGCTTTTGATCAGCATGCCAGTACATATGACCAACCACCGGTCTCGTATATTATCTAACAAGCAAAAGTCTGATACTTTGAAACGATTCATTGCCAGATGGACAACACAGATAGCTGATAACAGAGTTTACTCAAATTATTTTTTTTTTTTTAAAAAAGCACTTCAGCTCAAAATACTGTGAGTTTTGATAGAAAAAAAATATTATCTGAGATTGCATTGAGAAGAAAGTCATTTGAATGATCACCACATGGTAAGAAGACAACCCCTAGAAATTAACTACACCTGCATATCTCAGCTACTACTACACACAATGACACATAATAAGAACATAACAGGATCAGAAAAGTACAACAGTCAATGTGATGCACCATAGGAGACATACAATAGGATATTCTAACTTTAAATGCATGAAAGACTAAATTTTGTCCGCAATCCTATACTTCCTCATTTTGAACTGCTCAACATACTTTAACTTTTGTGAAATAACCCATGGTAACCCCCTCAAAGAGATTTCCGATGTTCTATGTCAGCTAACCATAAGTGGCTGTGGCATAAAACATTATTAAATTTTGGCTAGAATATCATGTCACGCCCTCTTGATGTAAACAAAATAATCACAAGGTGGGTTTTACCTTCACTGCCCTCCAACCTACCCAGCGGATTTAATTTGGGAGAAAGAGAGCACAATAGGGATTTCTGGCCAAGAATTGCAGATGCTAGCCACATAGGTATTTCCAAAGAATAAACATTTTAAAACCTATCCAAGGATGTTATTTTGACAACGTGCATACTAAAGAGATTATGCTACAAGAAGGAAAGTACATAAGAGAACTTCACAAGCAAGACAAAGTAGAGATGTGCTCATACATTGTACCGTTCCTGAAAATGATGTCTACTTAAAAGTTTTGAGCAGTAAACGGATGGCCAAAGAACATGATCCCTGAACAAGGTACCCCTCATAAAAATCAAAAATAATTCGCAAACATGCTCGATTCTGCACCGCAGTGAATTCTTGCTCAACATACCGCCTATTAAATAACAGATCGGTTAAGCCAGAGAGAGATCTTGATAACTGCATTGACACGTGCTTGCTTCCTGCAATTGCAATGCACATAAAAGATGAAGATGGATGTTTGATGTTTAGCACATATTCATTGACAACTATTTTTTTCCAGAAAAGGCAGAATTCAAGCCAAAGGTTTACGTTGATGGACCACAACGACAATAGCACTGGCCATGCAACTTGACTCCACCTCAACAAATAATAGTGCCAATGTTGTATACATGATCACAAGATACACTTTTAAAAGGGAAGACAAGCAAAATTGAAGAGTTTTTTGGCAATACTTAAGCTTTTGTACTAAGAACAAAAACAGGCACACGAGTGAGTAAGAAAAATTAATTGCCCAGGTGATGATAGCATCCAAACTGAAGTTCTATACCGAAATTTTTTTCCTTACACCATCCTATTAATGGCCTCAATTTCCATCACTTTAAATTCTGATATGTTGAACAGAGAACTCAAACTGATATTAAATGCTGTTCAAGCTAGCTTACAACTCACAGTCGCTTAACCAAGAACTTTTCTTTCATGGTCCTACTCATTGCCTCAAATTCTAACACAAAACATTCAGATATGTTGAACAACGAATTCAAACGAAGATTAAATGCTGTTCCACCCAGGGATCATTCACGCAAATCACCAAAACTAGAATCTAGAGTACTCAAAAATATCTTTTAACCTTCAGCTTTTCCTACTTCATAACAGACAATTCCATTATGCAGTCTGACCACTTACAGCTCCTCAAGAAACCAAGAATGCAGGGTAAAATGATTGTAATCCAGAGAATTAAATTAGGTGCATATCTTTCTCACAAACTGACCCATCATCTGCAAGACTCTGTTCCAGCAAGCGACACCCTTATCACCACAAACACCACTCTACTAGTGAGACATACTGCTAAAGGTAACGAATCAATCCTAGCCTAGAGCAAAAAAAGCCGCAGGCAACATATGTTACTCTACTCTATAGGACAAAATAAAAAAAACACACACGCAACAACCAGTTTCATACATGTAACGTGTCATAATCTCGAATCCCACAAACCGAGGAACCCTCTTGTTAACAGAGGAAGCTCCCCCCTAGTTTCCGTGGAAGGAGCAAAAGGCGCAAATTTTCGACCTGGGTTGAAGCGAAAGAGGCGCTGCACGGGCTGAGTGGAGCGAACGAAGCGGCCCCCGACGAAAGAGGAGAGCAGTCTGGGCTGCAGGGAAGACGGACCGCCATTTCCGATGCTCGAGTCGAGCTCCTCGCCGTACGGCGGCGGCCCTGGAGGAGTCGCCGGAGGAGAGTCGGACGCGGAGGACTTTCGTCTGCTCCCCTCCTTCCGGTGTGGCTATGGTATTTTTTGTCCACATTCGATCAAAACGCCTGCTCTATAAGGGAAAATTCAAAATTACGCTATGCTCCCTCGCTTTTGCAGGTGTTCGATTTTGGTCCCCCATCAATTTTTTGTGTTCAGTTTGACCCTTGTATGGTCTTCGAGTGATGATTCCCACGCACTTTGTAAGTTTATCATCTAAATCTCGATGAAATTTGTCGATTCAAGTGCCTGAAAATAATGTGCAGAGCCCCGCGTACACTAAGACTTTATTTATTTCATGAAGAACGAGTGATTTAAGAAGTGTGACCACCCGTGGTGGCGGCGTAGTGATTGAGCTTCAATTTTTGAGAGAGATCTGGAGTTCAAATCACTGCGTCATCTTCCTTGTTGGAAAGAAACCCACGACTTGCCCGGGGCAGAAAGGGTGGTGGTGATCCTCCCGCTCCTCCAGGGTTTACTCCGCCACAAAGCGACACTCGGAGGTTCCCTGGGTACCAAAAAAAAAATTATTTAAGAAGTGTGTTCATAAAAATAAGGAAAAATAAAAAATAAAAAAATCTGAAATATCCTCATTTTTTTTTTCAAATAAGAACCGAAATAGCCATATTAATTTTAAAGAAGAGTTTGAAGTAGTTATGGTTATTTTAAATAAGGATCTAATTTCGTGGGCTCACCAACCAACAAAATATTATAGCGATCAAAAACATTTTCATCCAAACACAATTTAGATAAAAAAAAAAATTAGATTAAAAATTAAAAAAGAAATTTATAAAATAAAATAAAAAGGAGCAAAAACAGGCAAGAGGGAGCCCCTCCCACCTGTGGCCACTACCTCATTGTCGATGGGGGAGTGGTGATGGCCAATGAGATTGTTGACACTTGAGCGAGAGCCGGTGACCCTCATCGAAATAGAAATAGGAGAGGGGCGACAACCTACTCCCAGATCTAGACAAGGGTTGTCAATAAGGTGGGGGTGACCCTCGCCCAAGTGCCGACATACCTGCCAGCCATCGCCACCACCTCACCAGTGATGGGGCAATGGCCTTGCCACCTGTATTTTTGCTTTTTTTTTTCTTTAATTTAAAAAAATTAGAAGATAAAATTGTCCTTAATCACCTGGTGAGTTCAAATCCTTTTTTTGTGACTGATATAGCTATTTTAAGCCCTTATTTAAAACAAACTCTAGTTCATGTCGTTATTTTAAAAAATGAAAGCACTTTGGACCTCTACTTAAAACAATATTCATTCCATACCCTTATTTGAGAAAATGGAAATCCTTCGAGCCTTTATTTGGAATTTTTTCTAAATGTGATTGCTTCTATCTCTTATAAAAATAAATGAATAAAAAATATTTTTATTATCCACGAAAATAATTAGACTTTTGATGATGAAAATGTTTCCGTTCGTACATTTTTATAAGTGATACAAACAATTATTTTTAGAATTATTCATTTTTTATAACAAATAGAGTACATTTAAATTTATATATTATTTTATGATAAATAAATACTTTTACTATATTCAACCACAAGTCAAGAACCTCTGTCATACGACAACTAAATAGAAATAGAGATGATGTCTGTTCAAGTTACAAAATAAACCTATGTGAGCTAAACTAACATACAACACAAGCCAACCTAGATGCTTCGAGCAACGAAATCAAACTCATCTCCTCTTGTCTAACTCTCCAAAGAATGGATTTTATATAACAAATACATCACGTGATAATGCAGGTGATGTAATCAACCAGTTAATGATGAGTTGCATGTACATATAGAGATAAATAAGATAAGATTCACAGCACGCGGATGATGATTGTATTGTAATGTACATGAATACACATAAAATACTTTCGAGGTTCGGTCTTCCCTAAATAATGGAAGGATAGGGCCGATTTAATTCTTGCTTTTTAAGATTAAACCTGAAATGAGATCACGAGATTAGAGTCAGCAAAATTATGGCAAGATTTCGACATAAAATGTGAAAAACGTCCTTAAAGCTAAAATAGTAATTGAAAAATAGCATGTGGATGGTTTGTCATGAAAACTGTATTGGGACAAGAATTGAAATTGTTCGAAGCCTAGAAGCATAAGTGTAACTGTTGAAAAATTATCCATAAAGTTCTAAATCTATTAAATTTTTACAAATTCAATCCTAATCTTTTCAATTTTATTAGTTGAGTCATAATCTTTTTCCCTTTTTGTCATTTGAACTAAAAATCACTAATATGGATGACGATCGTCTTACATGACACACCATCTTATGTGACACGATTGGTATTGACATAGATAATTTTTAATAATAATTTATTTTATTTTATTTTTAAAATGTTTCGATTTTATAATATTCTTTTTTCCTTATTTTTTTTTTACTTTGCATACAAGGTCACCACAAAAAGGCCTCCCTAGTCATAGCGAGGGTGAGAAGGCTCTTGTCGCACCCTTGCTTGTGCCAATAGGGTCATGATAGCCATAGGCGAGGGCTTTGCAATCCCACTAGTTGTAGACGAGGGTTGTCGATGACCCTCACTGGCGTAAAAAAAAAAAAAAAGCAAAGGAAAAAGACAAAAATAAAAAAATTATTAAAATCTTAATAAAAATTATTTACACTAACATTGATTATGATACATAGGATGAATAACATTCATGTCAACAATTTCTGACCTAACTTGGTTGGATATATTTAATTCGCAAAAAGTGAAATTATTTAAAACTTGGTTAGCAAGATTGAATAAGTGCAATATGTTCATAAATTTTTTGACAATTTTCGCGTGTGACTTTATATGCTTGTTAAGCAATTCATACACACATCGGCATGGCATCTTATTTCCTAGTATCCAGTCAATTCAAATTTAGATGTGGGCGGGTGAAAGATGTGTTCAAATCCTCTTTGGTTCACAATGTATGCTTTGAAATCCTTGTTTCCATAGACCATATGGATCAAATTTGAGCATGCGCAACAGTAGGAGTACCTAACACAGAACGAGAAAGGGAATGACATCAAAAAAAAAAATCGACGGGCGTCAAGGTTAATTAGCGATCGAGCCCTAACGCAGAACAATTTGTCAATGGATGGCCGGGTAAGAAGCCCAACAAGAAGCCTGTGAAAAAGGGCCATGTACATTCTCGGAAGGCCCAAGCCCACCAAGAAACTGGCCCTAATTAGAAAGCCATGAACGACCTCAACACCACGTGGTCCCGGCCTTCTGCGAAATCTTGAACCACGTCCGAACACCGGGCCACCCACAATGTAACGCGACAGTCGTAAAAACATTGCAGGACGAAAAGTGTTGGAGATCCAATCTGATTCTAGGGTCAACTCAAGATCAATTGATTATGTTTTCGTTTCATTTTTCGTATTTCTCCAAAGGACAAATGTACCATTGCAAATTATATACTCATCAACAATGAGATATTAAGCAACCAAATTATGAACATTAGTATATCAAATATAAATATGAGATAAGGTAATAATAAAAATTTAATACTTACTAAAAGCAACAAACTATAAAAATGAACATGTGAGGTAAGCGAGGAGAGGCCAGAGGTGAGTGGACAGATGCAAGCGGCAAGGTGAGCCAAGCAAGCGAGGAGCAGCAAGTGAATAAGGAGAGGAAGATCAAGGCGAATGAAAGAGGGTTTTTTTTTTTTTTTCCTGCTTGATTTAGGGTGGGTTTCTTTTTGTTTTCTAATTTACACAGCAAACTGAACTGTGAAGAGAACAAATGAGGGGTGCTAGGATTTACAGTAAACAAAATCATATAACATATAATATAAAACATATATAGGGTTGGTCCTAGTCCAGACCAACCCTAAAGGATTGAAAAGCAACCATATAGTGTAGGGTCCAGAGACCTTGGGACCAAGGACCGACCTAGGACCAGCTGAAGGGTTAATTCTGGACTAATACTTAGTCCTAGCGAAATTTGCTAAGTCAGCACCAGTTAATACATGGGGCAACCCTATGCAGGCCTCTAAAGCAAATTCTGCTCTTTTGGTCCTCGTGCGTCCGGAGCCTTCAAATTTAGTCCCTTTGCTTCATGTTGGTCGTTGCGCGGCCGTCCGAGAATTTCCCTCCTCCCGGTGGCCAGTTATCGATTTATTCCGACTTCTTTTTTTTTTTTTTTTTTTTTTTGAATTTTTCTGCTCTGGAACGGCATTAAATAACTAGTGTACACGAGACATGACGAAAGTAGGAAACACCAGCCGAGGCTGAGGGGAGACGAATCCCTCCCAGCTTCTTGCGCGTGAAGCAAAATTGATGAGCCCCTCTCTCCGTATTTAACGCCTGCTACGGTCTTTTTAAAAATTCGAATTTCAAAAGGATGAAAAATAGAAAGAAAAACGGAGGCCCCTTCGTTCAAATTTCTCTCTTTTGCCCGTTTCGAAATCTGATTGCGTTGCGAGCTGGTGAAACTATATATTCTAACGTATCAACAGCATTTTTAAATTCTCTGGACTTCACACTTCGAGAGCTGCAGGTGCTGGCGGAAGACATGGAAGTTCACCGCAGCAAAGCGGAGGAGGAGGCCGGCCACGGGAAGCCGGGGGCGGCAGTCGCGCAGGTGCTGGCAGCAGTGGAGATCGAAGAGTTCTTCACGGCCGTGGAAGGGAAGCTCCTGCGATATTACAAGGACAAGTAAGTGACACTGAGAAACAACTCTCATTATTATTATTTTGGGTATAAAATTGCTCAAATTTTAAATTAGTTGTTTTTTGTTGTTTTTTTGTGTGGGTATTTAGGTATAATTATGATTTTGTCAAGGACGAGCCGGTGGGCGGGCGGCATGAGTGGATTAGATTGAAGCCTTGAAGGCTGCTGAGCGATGAGTGAAAGGAGAATTAAGCAAGCAAGGGTTTGGTGATATTCTAATTTGGTTTACTTTTGGTTAATTTGGGAATAATTTCACTGGCCATTTTGGGAATTCTCTCTCTTCTGATTGGCTAGGGCTTTCTCTGTTTGTTTCTCTTTGTTCATGTACAGTCTTCATGTGTTTAGGATTCCATCATTATTATGGTGAAGGGAGTTGCTAAACACAAAATGGAAGAATAATTCTTAATATTTCCTAGTGTGTGTATATATTCTTCATACATATACATATACATACATACATATATATATTGGCAAGATAGCAAAACATAAAGGGTAGTGAAATTAGTTTACATCGTTCTGGTTGCTAAGACAATAATTTCGGTTCATTCAGGAAGAAACGCGATGGATTTGTTGGTGTAAGATATGAATCGTTTGATAAATAGACTAAATCATGAAAAAGAAAGTGCTCGAGAATGAGAGTTTTTGGTGGCCTAGCTCCAAGTGTGCTGTTGTTGTTATATATGATTGGTCAAATGTATTTGGAAACATGCATTTCTGCATTTATATTTACTAATAAGGTGATTACCACAATTTGCCACAAAATAGAAAATGGGTGTGAAGTCTCCTTTATCTTGAGTGTGAATTTTCTTCAAGATGAAAAACAATTTTCTTCGTTGGATTATTTTCCAACACCAAACACTAGAAGTTAATGAAATTATTTTCGGAAAATTATCTTATCTCAAACAAATGAAGCCTAAGTATCCATATACATCCCAAAATATGAGTTTAAGAAATTAGTTCTCGACCAACATTGCCATCACTGGATGGGAGAGTTGGAGGAGTTTGAAAGCCACTACTGCAGAAAGGAAAAAATGTATATGGAAAATAAAATTGGTAGATATTTTCTTGAATGCATCTTATTAATGGCACTTTTATGGCCATTTAAAATAAGAAAAAGGAACATTTATCAAGTTGCTTTGAACATGGAAAAAATTGACACATTCAAGAAAATTTGCCTATTTTAAATAAAAGTATAAGTAAACAAGGTAGATTTCACACATATTCCAAGTTATTTATGACCCTTTATCAGCGCGAGGCTCCTGCAAATGTAACTCAAGAAGGGGAAAAAGAGAGTTGAATTTTTATTGTACAAATCTAGGACAGTTGTATGCACTATGCACCATTATGCCCTTGGGTTCATGTATCTGAAGTACTGTGTAGTCACCAGCTGAACATGACCAACATGTTCATCTGCAAGACTTTCATTAACATCTGCATAGGTTGCTGTTTTGCTATCTTCAATAAAAATCAAAATGGTGCACCTTTAATTTACACTTAAGGTGTATTCAAGGCGGACACCGGATCCGGCTGAAATATCGCTACTGGAACCTTCCTTCTCTGCAGAATGTAGCCTTGACCCATGTGACAGTATGTCCTTCTGTAGGTTGGTAACTTCGATTTGCTTCTTACGATACCTATCATCCTGCCAAAAGTTTTGTGTATAACGCAAGCATCGATATGGTAAGTCAGTCCACGTTCAACTGTAAATGCCACGATTTTTGGTGCAAAGTGAATATGATAGCGCTGCACTATCCTTAGGTGGTCATTTAGGGCGTGCATGATAAAATTTCTAGAATGGAAATTAATTTATATCCTTGGATAAGTTTTTAAACAAAGAAACTCATTTGATAACAATTCAAAATTTTTATTTTTGGAATAAAAATTCGTTTCATAACATAATAAAATTCCTATTTCTAGGGGTGGCAACGACCAGCCGGCAACGGGCATCCGATGTCTAGTAGCAAGTGGCCGGCGTTCAGTGGCAAGGGTATGGCGTTCAATGGCTAGCGTTCGGCGTTCGGCGGCAAGTGTCTAGCGGTTGGCAGCCGATGTTCGGTGGCGAGTGGCCGATGACTAGTGGCAGGCGACGGGTGTCTAGTAGCCAACAACTGCGATGGGTGGTTGAAGTCTGGCATTCGACGATGGGCAAGCCAATTAGCAATGTTCGGCATCCGATAGCGAGTGTCCAGTGGTCAGTGGTCGACGACCGGTAGCCTGCGGCCGGAGATCAGTGATCAACGATCGGCGATGGGTGGCTAAAGTTCTATGTCCAATAGACTATGGGCGACCGACGTCTGGCGGCTGGTGGTGGGTCGACAACCAATTGTGGGCAACGGACAACGAGCGACAAGCAGTGAGCGTCCGGCATCCCATGGACGGCAAGTGGGCAATGGGTGATGACAAAAGTGAAAAATGAAAAGAGTTTTGATTTCTCACTTTTGTTCCAAAAATTGAAAAACTAAAAATCCTAGCTTGTAATTTATGCTCCAAATCTATTTTTAAAATAAAAATCTGTTCTAGAAATAGAAAAATGAAATTGTGTTATGGATTTCTATTCCAAACTTATTCCAAGGAATAGAGAAATAAAGAAATAAAGAAATATAAATTTTATCATACGCATTCTTAGGTAAATAATTACATGAGAAAGATTGATCAGTTCGCTAAATCTCCAAGCATGTACTTCAATGTCATTGGATTTGGAATGGAAGTATCTTCATGTTTTTTTGACAATCAAGATATGGAATCCTCAGGGGATATAAGAAGACACCCAGAGAAATTCTGGTTCTTAACATCGAACTCACAGTTCATGCAGTTGACAGTCAGCGACGTGTACGATGAAGAAGATGCATGGAGCATAATATCTCAACTGAAAAATTTAAAGAAGCATCGATTGTTCTTCAAACTATTAGCAGGAAATATACTGGTTTACTAAAGGAGTACCTTCTGCTATCCGGAGGCTCAACTCCGCCATTCTTCCACCTATCCATAAGCACTTTATTGCTCCAAAAAGAACTACTTTCTCTAAAAATCTCACCTCACTCTTTTCCAATCTTATGACCTTGATCTGTTCATTCAGAACCGGAAGAGGACCAAAGAACAAGTCTTAAAACTTTGTCCTGCAGTCTGTTCAGTTGGTTCAGTTCAAAGCCATCGAACATCGGGAAGCCATCCAAACCAGCTTGGATAGAGCGGAGGATGGTCTGCACGAGTGAAAATCAAGGCAGGCCAAAGCCTATATGAGTCGCTTCACTGCTGTTCTTTGCTTTCAGCCATTCATGCAGATCGTCGGGTGTCATTACGTTAGCATCCAAAAGTTCTATTGCCTGTCGTTTCATGGGACTCGATCATTTCCATCCAAAAGCTGTCAAAAAGTGGGAAAGTTGTGTGGACTAGTGATTTTCAGCAAGTTCATAATGATCTAAAATTCATCTTACTGGTCACCACTAATAGGACCCCGAAGAACCTAATTTACCTGCACCATCCGGATTTCTCGTATTGTCTTCCTCACTGATCTTGACTGAGCTAAGCTATGCACAAGCAGTCAACGGTGCGTCTTCAGATGCAGAGGTGGTTTTGCCTCTATTTACATGATTTCCTCCAACCGACAGCTCGGATGGTTGAGAAGCCTTTTGCTTTCTGTATGAAGGCCTGGCTGTGGGAAACGTTTTTGTTTTGTCAAAACCTCCAAAATTAAGTGGTCGACAAGGAAATTACTACAGCGTTGCATTTGTGCTAGTCATAGTGACATTAGGACTGAAGGGTACGACTTACTTTGGAAGTATAGTTTCCTCCTGAAGATACAGACATTGGTTCGTGTACTCAACGAATTCAGCAACCATCGCAATGACATAAGCGACGCCACTCCAAAAAGATCTTTCCTGCCTCCACAAAATTCCACAGGGTTGGAGTCTAGTATTTCACAAAAATGGTACTGATGAAAAAGAAAATGAACTGTGAATTTGGGGGCAAACATGATACACGATGCCTGATCCATATAGTCTTATGAAGCAGCTCAAAAGTGCAGCTGCTAAAATGCTTGAAGCTACGGCAATGGGCCACATAAAATTTGTCAAACCGGCAATCGGAATGCAGGCAGTTTCAAGAAAGGGGCCCTCTTAGACTGATAAGATCGTGTATTAATCGCTATCA
The DNA here is from genome assembly GCA_017140615.1 of Eucalyptus cladocalyx. Classification (NCBI taxonomy): domain Eukaryota; kingdom Viridiplantae; phylum Streptophyta; class Magnoliopsida; order Myrtales; family Myrtaceae; genus Eucalyptus; species Eucalyptus cladocalyx. Next base: position 14,691,321 of record CM029524.1, on the reverse strand, counting down.
GCCCCTGAATAGCTTGTACGGAGTCTTGATGACCATAATAGTGGTGTAGAGGGGGACATGCACGAGTAGCCCCATCAGTCCCACCAGGATACATCGGGCAAATTGCACTAATCTACAAAACCAAAAGAGAGAGAGAGAACGATAGAAGTTGGTAAATTTAGTTGCTTCATAAATGACTGCTTCCAGACTACGCGGAACTCGGTGAACCTACAACTTTGCCGACTTCAATTATTTCCATAATCATTAACTAAACATATCACTGTGGTTCATTGAGCTGCCGGAATCATCACCCCCGTATTTCATCAACTTAAATCGTTAAATTGAACTATAGGAAAAAGAAGTTTATTTTAACGTTCATTGCTAATGTTCGGTGCGCATATTACTATGATTTATGAACATTAAAACCGACAATCTTTCAGAAACAAAGCAACAAAAAGCACAAAATGAATATTCACTGTAAATCTACCTAAAAGTCTGCACTTCATGTGTTGCCGCAGATTCATGTAGCACCTTCAAGTAAGTCGGGTAGTCCATGAAATCTCGAACCACATTACAACTTCCTTTTACCGTATCCCATGTCCCATCCTAGGATATCGAAAGAGATGAGAGGAAAGGAAAGAACCAAGAGTGTATTATCAGAGTTGGCATTAGCATTAAATTCCTAATTCCAGACAAGATTAAGCTCCTAGTAAAAGTTTCAGTTTAACGCAGTGGAGGAATTTCTTCGATTCATCCTCGCGTCTAAAGGCCTCGAAAGACAAGATCCAGCGCACCAAAAAACCATATCTAACACCAACAAGAACAGTCCTGACCAAACTCAAAACCAATCATATTACAACCAAAGCAGGCAGGACAAGATAGATGACTCCTTTAAGAAGGCCATCAAGTTCATTGATCCTGCAATAGAATCATCCAGGACAGATAAATAACATATCAAAGAATATGATGGAATAGGACAAGTGAGCATTAATGCTAGTGCCAATAGACAATTTATGGACATAATTACTTTAAGAGCCTGTTTGTTAAAAAATAATAATGTTCCCTGGAACAAAAATTTCCATTCTTTTATTTTGTGGAACAAAAAAAGAATAGAAATGTGTTTGGTAAAACTTTGATTCCCAGGAACAAAAAATCTATCTTTTTGTTCTCGGAATAGATTTGAAACTGGAAGAAAAAGAAATAGAAAAAAATATTTGTTTCCGGAACAATTCCGAGAAATAATTTTTTTCTCTCTCTTCTTTTTTTTGAATATTTTTTTCTTTTCTTTCTTTTTTCTTCTTCTTTTTGGCCGGTCGCCGACCTCAACCATGGCCAGTGACCGGTCGACAAGGGCCAACGGCCTCGCCGAAGTGTCGCTGGCCCTCAGCGACGCTGAGTCTCGCCGTAGCTGGGCAACGCTCGGCCTCGCCAGGCCACCGCCAGCTTGGCGTTGCCCAGCAGTGGCCTGGTGAGGCCAAGCCTCGTCGATGGCTGGGTGAGCTCGACCTCGCGGCCTTGCTAGGCCAAGGTGAGGCCGAGCCTCACGGTGGCCCGGCGAGGTCGGCAACCGGCCCTCGCAGAACCTAGTGAGGCTTCAAGCAAGCTTGCCGACCTCCCCTAGTCGTCATGACCGAGGCCAACAACTAGCCACAAAGGAGGAAGAAGGAAAAAAAGAAAGAAAAAAGAAGAAAAAAGGAAAAATGTTATAAAAATATTGAAAAATTAAAAGAAATAACAAAATTATACAAATTTACCAAATGCATTTTTATTCATGGAATATAAATTTTTTGTTACCAAAGCGTTTCTTATATTAAAAAATTGTTCACGGAAAAAATATATATATATATTTGTTCAAAAATTGTTCCTCGGATTAAGGAAAAAAACAAATTTAAACAAACAGGGCCTAAGTGTGCAGACTGTTCAGGCAACATTTGTAGGTGACAATCCTAAAATCATCCTAGCATTCCCCGATATCACAATCAATTGGTGAACGCTTTGACACCCTTGCCTAGTACTTGCAAGGGCGTGCCAGCCCTCGATGGCCCTAAGTGGAGGGGAAAAAATAAAGACAAGAAAAGATTATTAAATATTAATTTAAAAAGTCAATGTCCAAACGCTAATAGTACCACGTCAGCGTTGGCCATTCAAAATTTGCTAAATAGATTGAATTGACACAAATACAAAAAAGTTTAAGACTGAATTGGCCAAAACAAAGAAGAACTTCTCTTATCATTTACCAATTTTTTACCTTACCAGTGGCGTAGATTTAAAAACCATTATATAAAATTATCAATCTTTGTTTGCGTTACTTACGAATAAGGTTACGAATTTGCTAACTTACTTTTAAAAAATGAAGTCACCAGTCATTTCTTTACCAGCATGTTTTCGCAGGTCAGTTTTTTGAGAAAAACCTACCAATGAGGGGATGGAAGGATATTTATCCATTTCAACCTGAATTTGAGGAAAATATGGATGCCAACTTGGACCTTAATACCAACTTAACAGTGTTAACCCTCACGTCAGCAAATACCGCTAGTTTTTTTTTTTTTAATAAACGGCTTGATTGAGTTGATTCTAGACCTAAAAAAAAGACTACATTTAACATAAAAAAAAATTCAAAGACAATGCTGAATAATTAGAAAATTTTTAAGGACGGTCTATATCATTACTCCCCGTACCGACAGACTGATATTTCATATATAAACAGTGTGGAAAAATAAGCCCCCAACGGGACAAAAACATTCAAATCTAAATAGAATAACTTGCGTATGTGTTCTCTTTTTGGCGATGTTCGCAATAATTTTCCGGATGAATCCAAAATTGCGGGGCTACATGATTACACAGCTTGTATGATTGCTTCATGACAAACCGATACGGAATAAACGGCAGAAATGGGGGGAGGATCAAGGGTGATTCTTTAATTTGGAGTAGACTTGGAGTCGGGGGGCATCAGAGCACTTTGTTGACCATAAGATAAAAGAGAGCATGTGCTCCTCCTCCTTTGGTTTCTAAACTAAGCAAGCTTCGTGGCTCAGCTGTCATATCGAATTTCAATTCCTTCACTGGATCAGAAACCGGATTTGAAATTGATCCTCTTGATCTGCAACTTGGTATCATTAACACAACGCAAAGGATTTTCTTTTTCTTTTTCTTTTTTCATTTGGATTTTACTTCATGTCCATGATCTTCCCCGACCCCCCAAGACAGCTACTTAGGTAGATCTATCCCAACGTTCATATATATTGGTTTCTTTTTACGATGACCGGTGAATATCAGAGATTTGGAATATCAACAGAAAAAATAAAATGCGAGTCAACACTTAGATGGATTATTAGATATGAAATTATTTACATTTACCGGGGCATAGGAAATGAAATCTATTTCATTGTACTTAATCCCATTTCCGATATCTTAATTCCGAAAGTAATCAATGGTGAATATTTATTTGACTCTCTCATTTTTCTTTCTTGTTTTTTACTCCATTTCGTGTTTTTTCTCGCTACTTTCTTTACATATTTATCTTTTTGTGTCATATTTTCCTCCATCCTTGGCAAGTCCCAGCTTGTTGGGTTTTATAGAAATGTACATTCCCTATATGCGGAATGTACAATGCAAGATGTTGATTTTTTGGTAATTCGAAAATCTTTCCTCTAATCAGAAACGGAACCAAATGGTAGTCCTTCTATTTTTAAATGCCTTTGCTTTTCACGGTAATCAGATTTGCACATTCATTGACAAAATAAAAGATAATTTACATTGGCACATCTCCACTCAATTCGAAGAGGAAAAACTAAAGGCCCCCCCATACAAAAGGAGAAAAAAGAAAGAAAAGAAAAGACCGCCTCAAAGTGCTAATGCGACAGAGATGATCCAAACATTGACATCCCCAATCTTGTCCAAACGTGACTTACACTACCTTCAGAACGAGCAGTGAATCACACCACCGAAACACAAGGCAACCCAGCCACACCAGCTGAATCTCCTATAATACCATCTTAGTGTCTCTGCGGCCCGAGCCTCCATGATTCATCGCTCCCTGCATCGAGTTCGGAAGACCATTAATTAGACATGACTCTCGATCGGTAATTAGTCTGTTAACAAGATCCACGGGTTCTCGACGTAGCAAGACTTGTATCATAAATTTCACATGTAAAACTTCCAATAAATATTTTTCCTTATTTTACCCAGAAAATTGTACTCACCGGTGATGCCTTGCCAGGAGTGATCATCTTCTGATCTTCTGAGGCCAGATCACACTTGTCACTGTTGAATTCAAACTCAACAAATTTCTCATCGCCGATCGTCTCGACTGATCTCTTGGACGCAGTGTGGCTCGTCTTCTTCAGGCCCAGGATCCCCCTCCACCTTAGCGCTTGCCCCCTTTGGGGGTTTCACAAACACGCCATCATCATCTTCATCCTCATTCATCAGAAGCTCATCTCTCAGAGTCGTCTTTGGGAATATCGCGTCCTTAAGAGGCAACAGCCTTCCCTTGAAGAAGAGCTCGTCGGCGCTCATCATGGAGAAGCTCGCAACCGGCGATGACGACGACTGCGAGAAGAACTCAAAGTCTGCGGATGCGGCTGCTGTGGCTTCTGATCTGGGACCCCTCGTTGCATCTTGCTTCGCCGAGTAGTTCGGGTCGACGAAGTCGTTGGAGAAGGAGATCCTCGGGCTCATCGGTACGCCCTTGTACTGCGGCTGGTCGGAATTGTACGTGTCTATGCATGCCATTGGATTGTGATTTTCTTTCTCAAGGTGGTCTCGGATGGGTAATGAGGGTGGATAGGAGGAAGGATGTGTGAGAGAAATGGAGAGAATGGGATTGTTTCTTTGCCTAGTTATAGTGGACAGTGTTTCAAAGTTGCAATGAAGTGTGAGTGCCTATTTATATCTAATTAAATAGAGGATGAGGTGTTGGACGTATTTGTTACGATATTCTAGCCATGTTATTTCTTTTGGCTATGTTCTAATGTGACGCCGTATACAAAAAACTTATAAGAAAAAACATAATTTACAATATTTTACTGATTGTGAATTTATTTAAGTAGGTAAATTTCCCTTTTAACTGTAAAATCGAATTGGGGTAGGGTCATATTTTCCCTTAGTTATGATAAAGAGCAAGAGGACGAATAAATCTAGATACCAGTGGCAAATAGACTCTCTTGTCACACATTACATCAATGACCATATTACAAGACTACTTACCTCGTAATTAAGTCAAACTCAGATTAAGCCTAGCGAAAGATCTATACTTTTAAGTTCTTTGTGTGGAAAGATCCATTTATGGATATATCATCTCAGGATTATCTCACTCTCACATATCACAATTATATTTTGCTTCTCTTCGGAGTCCTATCAAAAAGTACCATGAAGTACTTCTTAATTTGAACTAACTTAAGAGTCCATTCGTTTCACAGAAAATATCATGTTTCCGAAAAACATTTTCCTAGAAGTCATTTTTCAGGAAAATGACTCTATTTTCCGGTGTTCGTTCGAAACCTAAACTTTGAGTGGAAAATATTTTCCATCGTTTGTTAGCTAATTTAATTGTTTGGGAAAAATTATCAAAAATTGAATTTTAATCTTTTTAATTGACCAAAAACTTAATTTTATTTTTTATATTTTTTTAAAAAATTGAATTTTTAATTATTTGTATTTTTAAAAAATGGAAATTATTTTTATTTTTTATTTTTCTTTCTTTTTATTTTTTCCTTTTTCTTTTCCTTCCTCCTTCCTCCTTCCTCCTTCCTCCGCTGCCGCAAGCCTGACAATGGCTAGTTGCCCGGCGGCCGACTAAGACCCGGTGGTCGGATTTGGTGAGCTCAAGGCTCAGCCAATCTCACCCGAGCTTGCCAAAGGTTCGTCGGGCTCTAGCGAGCCGCAAGCTCGCCAGATCTGGCGGCGGATCTCGAGCTTGCCTGGATTGGGAGCCCAAGCTCCACCGCCAGATCTAGCGAGCTCATGGCTTGCCAAAGCTTGGCGAACCTTTGGCAAGCTCGAGCAAGGCCCAAGCCCCACCCAGCTCGCCGGATCTAGCAAGGCCCGAGCTCTGCCCCAGGCCAGCGAGAGCTTCACCTCACCTGATCTGGCGAGGCCCGAGCTCAATTCGCCCGATTGGGCTAGGCAGAGCCTCGCCGGCCTGGGGCGAGGCTCGAGCTGGCTTGCGGCCATGGCTAGCGACCAGCAATGAAGAGGAAGAGGGCATGTCGCGGAGATCGAGCATTGTTGGACGAGTGGACACTCTGCCACTGCTAATCTTTGACGTCGAAGGAGGAGGAGGACAAGATCAGAAACCCAGGGCTTCATGAGGGCAGAGATCCAACACCACCGGATGAGGGGATGCTCCGCCGTTGCTGATCATTGGTGTCGAAGGAGGAGGAGATGAGATCAGAAACCCTAAGTTTCGTGAGAAAGAGGGCAGAAGGAAAGAAGCAGTGCAAGAGCCCGTGCGTAAGGACGGGAAAATGATTTCCTCTTTTGAAAAGAAGAAATCATTTTCCATAATCTTATGAGGAGATTTTCAGTTGACCGAAAAACATTTTCTTTGACTATCTATTTTCCGCCATCCAAACACCGGAAATTCCGGAAAATATTTTCCCGGAAGTTGTTTTCCACGAAACGAATGGATCCTAAAGCTCAAAATATTCATTGTGCAAAACACGAGGTCAAATATGACAACAAATGCATTATAAATTGTAAAGCTCCTTTAGTTAGTTATTTAATCAGTGTCTTTGAGGCACTCTTTCACCAAACTCTTCTCATAATTAGAAAGAGAGCTCCTTTTCTTTTCCAAAATAAACCCCTTGGAACTTAGTACCTTTGTTAAGCATACTCGAACTAACATAATAATGGTCGCTCCAATTTGAATAATCACACATGCTCTAACCCTAGAGTGACCTTCCACTACTTCCACACAATGTCCAACGAAACAAGAGCATGTTACTTCGAGGGGCAACAAAAGTTCCCGAAAGCAAACTTGGAAACCACGTGTTCCTCCGATCTATGGCCACAGCCAGCTCATTGACTCTTGATTACGTTCCAAGTCCAAGTGCCAGTCAAACTAATCCATGATCAATTAGCGCAAAGAACTGAACTTAATGGATCGAGCTCACTTCGCACAATATGTTTTTCCACATCGAACGTGGTGGTTGCCGTCACATACATCCATGAAATGTATTCTTTTCCAAGGAGACAATGAGATTCCCTTTTCCTAACACTACCTCATGCTCTACCCCACATGGTTTTCTCTTCCATGTTCATAGCAAGGGGAAAGCCATGGCTATCCCACATGCATCTCTCTCTCTTTTCTTTTTGCCTCTGCCTTAATAATTCCCTTAAAATCTTCAGGTTTTGTTCCTTATTTACTATTATTTTCTTTTTGGTTTTATAATGCACGGAGGTATGCAATGAGACCTTATTATCTGGAGCGTGAAACATCCTATAAGCCACATAACCCGATTAAATTCGGACATTTGGCTTTTGTAGGCAATCCTGATCCAAAGCACTTTGCACGCCCAATTAACTGTGCTCCCTTGAGGATTATCCTTTGCATCCAATTTTTTTTTCTTTTTATACGTTTGTTGTTTTAGATTAGTATACATATGGATGTGTTCATTAGGAAAAGTTATTTCATTGAACTTAAAAATATTAAATTAAATTTGAATTGTTGAATATGGTGAAACTCACGAAAGACTGATATCAAGCCTATCATATTTAATGTTCCAGATTCAGTTTAGTACATGAATCGCATCAAATGGCTGACATTCAGATCGGATGGCTTATGACACCCACAATAACTTTGTCGTCCATTGGAGCACAAAAATGTAGAAGTTCCCCTTGTATAAATCATCTAGATCCAATTGGCTTGTGGAATTGATTTTTTGGTGCATCTGTATTAAGCTAGACGAGGGAGATGCTGGTAATCTCTTAGAAATTGGGATTTCAATCGACTCTATAAACGATTTTCGATTATGTCATGGTGGCACGCCGCCGTGCCCGATGATAACATTTACGTACCACTGCAGAACTCGCCGTTTATGTCAGGAGCTGATGACGTTTAAGATTAAAAAATCGAAAGGAGTGCACCATACGATATAGATTAAGCAAAAAGTAAAAAGGTAAAAGTAAATTCGAACGTGCTTGATATCATGAATAGCTCTCTTTAGGTGAGGGTAGTCATCACGAGTGAAAATCTGTTACTGGTGTGAATTGTGAGAATACACCCAAAACAAGATTGAGTTTCTCTCCATTTGAAATTCGAACGGTAAATTGATATGTCTATTTATCAATAGAAATGGTTGATACATCAACAATTAAATAATAAAGAGGGGGATAAGGACATCACTATTGGAGCTAGCAGTATCACCTAGAGGGAGGTAAATAGATAATTTTAAAAGTAATTGACGATATAAAGCGGAAATAAAAATAGTCAAGATGAGAATTGTCATACTCAAGGGAGTGTGAATACCGACGATCACTGGTGCACAAGAGTCAAAAGTCTGAATCTTGATAGTGATATAATGATCACTAGTATGCAAAAGTCTATCAAAAATAGCAAACAAGAGATTAGAAATAGAGAAAATTGCACATAAAACTCATAGTGGTTCGGTTGTAGAGTAAGCTAACATCCTCTCACACTGATAAGCTACTAACTTGATTTTACTAGTCATTCAATAAGAGGTAACACAAGTTAGTGATGGTCTTCAAGTAAATGATAGGCCTTTTTGCTCAATCCTTTTCAATGCCTCCCAAGGATTATAATTTTTGTAGCTCAAAAAAGCATAAAAGATCGAGTTCTCTTGCATTTTGGAATAATTCTGGACCTCACTTTGCTCTTCAGCATCTTGTTCTGCTTTTATACTCCTTTGCTTCCATTCTACACGTTAGACTATCTTCAGAAATAATTCTCCAATCAATCCATTGTACGAAATCCGTAAAGAAGATTAAGTAGCCGTTGAGAGATAAGATCTAAATCCCCAAGCAAATTTCTAGTTTCCATAAGTAGAGTTCTTCAATTCAGGAAAGCAACTTGTCTTCGTAATGATTGTCAATTAATATGGATGTCTTGCTTAGAAGTTCGATATCTTCTTTGTACAAAGCCAATTGGCTTAAAAAATTTCAATGCAAAATTATTCTTAAGATTTAAGATTAATCGTCGCATTTTATATAGAAATCATAGCCAAATTACTAGCTGTGTAATTAAAATCAATAAGGCCTGCGTATGAATACACATATATGCACACACATACATACATATCATGTAAATTTTAGATTCTTATATTGTCCAACTCTGGTAGACTCTTAAGATATTTGACGATTTTGACGATCTCCATAGATAGGCACTGTCGATATCCATATTTTTTTTTTTTTTTTTTTTTTTTTTTTTTTGGTGCTGGAGGAACCGGCTTGCAGCCAATAGCCGCGCCGTAAACCCCCAGGTGACACTTAAGCAGGAGGACCCACCACCCTGAGTCACACTTAATACACCTAGCGCCTCCCCTGGGTTTTGAACCCTTCACCTCTTCGTTGAGGATCAGTAGAGTCTTATCTAGTGGAGCCACCGCAGCCGGTGGTTTCGATAACCATATTGTTGATGTCCATGTTATTGCAAGATGATATCCAACGTAATTATCTTCCGCCACGGCATTTGAGCAACATTAGATAGAGTTTGAATATCTTGAAGATTTAGACTTCTCTTCATGGCTGCGATATTCAAACAACAATATATTGAATTTGAATAAACTTCTCTTCATGAGTAATTCTTGTAGGAAGATACTTCCATGCATTTATTAAAAGGTTTTCTCAACAATCACAAGTATTATAACTTTTGTATGGTGCTTACTTAAATGCCATAACATTTTTTTCGGCCACTTTACTACCATGACTTTGAAAAAAAGTTCATTTGAGTCCTATAGCTTTCGATTGATTATTTGAGTATTATAACTTTTTAAAAAATTTCACCCAAGTGTAAAAAATCCAACGTAACGTAGCACTCATGGTAAACGTTTTAAAAAACTCATAGCACTCAAGTGTTGGATTAAGAAGTCATGGTTCTTAAGTGAGCAACATACATAAGTTGTGACATTCTTCATTGAAAAAATGGTTAATACCCTAAGAAAAACCCCAAACCAGTACACATGTGACAAATTTACCCCAAACCATTTTTTTGACCACAAAAAACTCCAAATTGGTATGCCTTTGACAAATTTACCCCAAACTGGTACACTTGTGACAAATTTACCCTCCGTTAGTTTTCGTTAAATTTTATTGTCAAATTATTAAGTTAAATGACAAGTGACAATTGATTGATATACCAATTTGAAATTTTACAATCCGTTTGTCACAATTTACAATTTTTGTGATTTTTTGTGGTATTAATCCAATTTAGTGAATGGTATATTTGTTACAAATTTATTAGTTTAGGATTTTTTGCGGTCAAATAAATTAGTTTGGGGTAAAGTTGTCATAAATGTACCAGTTTATGATTTTTTATGGTTAGTTTGGGTAAATTTGTCATAAGTGTACTGGTTTGGAATTTTTTATGGTTAAAAAAATAGTTTTTGGTAAATTTATCATAGGTGTACCGGTTTTAGGTTTTTCAGGTTATTAATCCTTGAAAAAAAAAAGGAGCTCAATGAATAACATATAAAAATTATGACACTTTTGGCATCCTTTTTCCTAATAATGAGTTAATAATTCTACCACACTACATCATATAATCTCGCACTCTAAGAAAAATCACACACAAAATTGAATCCCAAATATCTATTTGCAATAGGACCACCACCAGTTTCGTCGGTGTCGGTGGGGGAGAGAGAGAGAGAGATTTTCCATCAACAACACTAGAGGTTTGTGACCACTAACGTGTCGCTTGTGCGGAGGAGGTCACTAACTAGCCAAAGGCAATGACCAATATAGTGTCATCATATTAGATTGCAACTTCACACACTCTGGCATGTGCACCCTGCGCGCGTAGAGAGAGAGAGAGAGAGAGAGAGAGGATTCACCTATATAGTTTCATGTTGAAGAACATGGAATGGTCTAAGTGAGTAATTTCTCAATGTGGAGAGAGAGAGAGGATTCAGCTATATCATTTCATATTGAAAAACATGGAATGGTCTAAGTGAGAGTAATTTCTCAATGCTTAGAGAGTGAGAGGATTTAACTATATGGTTTCATGTTGAAAAACATGGAATGGTCTAAGTGAGAGTAATTTCTGAAAGCGTTAAAAATTTTCTTAGGATCGATAATCATTTAGTGCTAGATACTCGGATGGACAGCAAAAACTCAATTTATTCGCCAAAGCCAATACACATTGGAGGGTCTCGCTTTTAATTATTGCATGGCTCTGTCACTTACTTAGACATACAATAGAATCTCAATACCTTTTTATCTGGGAATTACTGAAAATCCATCAACATATCCAGTTAAGCTCACAGACACTGGAAAACTTCTTAAACCATACTACATCAAATCTCTCATAGGGGATATTATAATACAACTTACACACGTACTTCAACATTAAAGTTTGCATAATCGATATAGCGATTTTTCAGGCGAATCCAATGAGGGAAGCGAGACTCTCGTGCACCACCCACTTCTTGCTTAAGATGCAGAGAATGAACTGGACAAGGCACTCACTTTTTGATCCCCCAATTAAAGAAAGTCCCCATGATCAAGGCAGGACAAAAGGAGTGGTTTGATCGAGTGACTGAGAGCAACATGGCCGGGGAGTAGATTAAGTAGAAATGTGGCTTTCCGCCACGTGAATTAGCGTTGTCAATCACATGGATTGAAATATTTTTTCATTGTCCTTGAGCAAATGGGGTTGAGACACGTGGCGAATTAGCCCCCAATAAAGACGAAAGCTGACTAAGGAAGAGATTGACCAGTCTAACCGGATTGCGCCGCCTCCGAGCACAGTCGGAGAAAGAGATTAAAGAAAGACAAAGAGATTAAAGAAAGAGAGATGTCTTAATGGCGACACTATTGTCAATTAATGTTTTCCACAGAAAGATGCTTGACGCATCCTCTCTCATGAAAATTTGATTTCTAGCATTAAAACTAGGCCATGTATAGGAGGTCATGTCAATTATTGCTTTAGAAGTTTTATGGAACGATTCAATTTTCAAAGTAATGATTATGCATAACATAGAAACAATTAGAGGAAAACTGTTAGAAGAGTTCTAAACATTTTGCAATTGTGCTAATTATTCCTAAATCTTTTATCAGTGCCAATTCAGTTTTAAACATTTTTACTTGGTGCAAATTTAGTCCTAAACTTCTTATTGGTATCAATTTAGTTCTAGAACTTTTGATCTTATGTCCATTTAGCCCTCAATCTTTCAATTTAGTGCTAATTCAACCCTTATGGCTAATTTTGGCCTAATATTGATGACATGGATGCCGGTCAGCTCATGTGGCATAGCCGGTGCTGACGTGAACAAAATTTAATGATATTTTAATATTTTTTTGAATTATTTATTTATTTATTTTTCCTTTATTTTTTCTTCCCTTCCTTTTTCCTCCAACCGATTGCTAGCTGGGCGACCGGCCAAAGGTGAGGGCCTATAAGGTTGAGGTCAACCTTGCCATCCTCTAGTTAGCCTCGCTGGCCACTAGTGAGGCTCGAGCCCTTGCTAGCGATAGTGAGGGCGGCCTCACGCTAGGCAAGCGAGGTAGTGCGAAACTCGCCGTTGCCAAGGCAAGGTCAGGCCTCACCCATGGCCAATAAGCCCTAACCCTTGCCAAATCTAGCGAGGGTAAGCCTCACCCTCCCAATGCAAGGCCGCCCTCATCGCCGCGATGAGGGCTCAAGCCCTCACTTTTGGCTAGTTTCTCGGCCAGTGATTGGCTAAAGGAAGGGGGAAATGAAGGAAAAAAAAGAGGTAAAAGAAAAGAAAAAAGGGAAAACGAGAAGAAAATAAATAAATAATTAAAAAATATTAAAATATTATTAAAAGTTATTCACGTCAACGTCGGCCATGTTACGTCAGATGACCAGGGTCCATGTCAATAATATTTAGCCAAAATTAGTTGGAATGACTGAATTAGCATTATATTGAAAGATTTATGACTAAATTAATACCAAGTCAAAAGTTTTAGTATTAAATTGACACCAATAAAAGGTTTAGGACTAAATTGACACCGAGTCAAGAGATTTAGAATTGAATTGACACCAATAAAAGATTTAGGACTAAATTGACATAAATACAAAATTTTTAAGACTTTTTGACACTTTTCCCAAACAATTGGTATGTTGAATATTATAAAATTATCTCAGTCAAATGCTTAATCACCGTAGAGGTTCTTGTTTCGAGATATTTAGTAAGAGAGGGTAAGCGTTGTGCAAGAAAAGTATAAGTTGGCTTGATAAAGTAGAGAACGCATGAGAGAAGGAATATTCACAGCCCCATCTGCACTCATATGTGGAGCTGGAATCTCAAAACTTTTTTTTTTTTTTTTTTTTTTTTGTGTTATGGTTTGATCTATTATCCTATTTCTACATATATTTAATTAGGAGTTTGTTCCTTAGGATATTTGTGAAGCAACTAGTAAAAAAAGAATTTATTTACAATGTATCAATTGTTCATATGAACTGTGTAACGTTTAAGGTCAATTTTGTTGTATTCTTGAGTCCTGTCACATAGTCGATGATCCGCATCCTCACTTTTTTTTTTTTTTTGACGAGAAACAGAACTGATTATATTAGATAGTAGGCAAAGGTAATACAGCATGAGCATCAGTACAAAGTAAATCCAGAAGAGCAGAAGGGGGACTAGTCGCCCAGTTGCTAGGAAGAAAATCAAAACGCCGGGCTTTTGCAACCCAGTCAGCAACCCGATTAGAATTTCTACTACAGTGAGCAAAAGAAAGACCTGAAATGATCCGCATCCTCACTTTACATACATGTAAGATGTCTATATATTGAGTTTCACTGATGCATACGTGGCCTTTGGGCTGATTTATGTAGCTTTAGGCTTCACAGCCCGCAACCTCCAACACAAAAAGCATGGCCGAAACACACCAGCCAACAATCCGAACGGAGCCATCCATCCAGCCCCTATCATCATGGTAGGATGGGATCACCGACTTACCTATTAGAACATTAAATAAGAAATAACGACTTCATCTAATAACTTAAACTTTTTAAAACAATGAATTGTAGTCTCATAAAATCTTACATAATATAAGAGCGGGAGGTTTTTGCCTTCCTAATTAAATTTTCACATTTAATAATAAATAAAATACTAGACTAAGCATGATGGAAAGTATTAGAATTTTTAAATAATACACCATGCTTTCATCTAATATGTTAAGCTTTAGAGATAGTCGGCTATGACCCCATAAAATCTCATATTACCAATCTCAAGTCAAGTGCATAAGACTCCGTTGTGAGTGCAAAACCCTATGATAACACCTAGTGTGGTTTGCTCCCTTGGCCTTGTTATAAAAAAAAATAAAAAAAAAGAGAAAAGAGAGTTAATTCTCACTTGGCCTTGTCATCAAAAAAAGAAAAGAGAGCCAATTCTCGAAATTAATGAGTTTGAAATTAACTTGCCATTCATCCGATTTATCCATATAGAAAATGACTTTTCAGCAATTGAGCATGACGCTTATGTGCTTCTTGCTCGTAAAATCATGCGATACAATGATTCGAATTGCGATTACTGACCGCCTAATAAAAGTACCATCTGGAATCCAAACAACAAAAGCACATGAACCTAATATGTCACCAAATTAACCACGATGTGGTTATAAGTTAACATACTTATTATCCTCTGTACGTCCGGCTTACGATCAGTACCTGTTCCATTTGAAAAATAAAACTATAAAGCTTGACCGCTCAGCGATTTAGCTAGCACTGCTTCATGGTACGAGTCATCATGTTCATGAACTCGTCCATGTTGACGCTGCCGTCGTCGTCGGCGTCCACCCCACGGACCATCCCCTTGCAAGCCTCCAAGCTGCACTTCTCGCCCAGGCTCTTCATCACCTCCCACAGCTCCTCCGCGTTGATCTTCCCGTCCCCGTCCAGGTCGTACGCTCGGAATGCGCTTTCGATGTCGCAGCTCTTTATCCCGCTCCCCGAGCCGTGCACCTCCAGAAACTCCTTGAAGTCCACAAACCCGTCCTTGTCGGCATCCATCACCGAGAACGCCTCGGTCGCTTCGTGATCGCTGATTCCCTGGACCAGGGCCCCCATCGCCAGCTTGTACTCCTCCTTCGTGATCTTCCCGTCTCCGTTGGCATCGAACTTATCGAACACCCGTCTCATTTCCTCAGTGTTAGGTCGATAAATTCTCGGCGCAGCGGCAGTTCTCTGGCTAGTGTCCTTGGATAGGCTCTGTTTGCGTAGCTTGACCGATGGTTTTTCTGATAGAGAGTATTGGAGATGAAGACCGAATCTTGACATTTTCAGGGAGTAGGTATGAAGAATGTCGAGCAAGTTAGGAAAACTAAAGTCAATCAGAAATATGATGGTTTCGTTCCCAAGTTTCTTCTTTTATAGGCATACGTTTGTGGTGATTCTTTAAGAGACGTGCCTTAACTTTATTCCTTATTGGAGGGAAATATGAGGCAAAGATGGCCACCTGACATTTGGGTATTTGTTGTCCACAATAAAAACTTTATTTTTGTATTTTTGTTGTAAACCCACTTGAGGAATTTTTCATTCTCGCCGAAAGCGTATATGATATAAAGGAGAGGTCGGCTGATTCTCCGAGTGAAATGATGAGGACAAGTAGAAACCTTTTGCTCTGGATTTTGCAATGACAATTTGAATTGCAACTCTTGGATTTGATTCCTATGAAAGTTTACAAGTCTTTATTCCATGGGAATTTTAATTTCTCGACCACTAGGGTAAGTCCACCTTGGAATTCGATTGGAAAGTGCATTTATATTAATATGCGCATAGGTGACACAAGAGGTTAAAAGCTAAGCCATTTAGTGGATCTTTGTACTAAAATTATCATACGAGATAAAGTTCATTGGACAGTTTACTCAAACCAGTGAGTGTTTTGGTGAGTGTCAACGAATCAAGACTTTTGGCATTAGATTCGAGTAGGAATCCAGATAAATCTCTTAGAAAGAAATTTACTTTGAAGATTATTTTCAGGAATAAAGGGTGCACCAAATTGAACGTGGGAGAACAATTTCATAGGTTTGTCATTGGATTCGCAATGTCTGGGAATTTGCTCTCTTTTGGTAGAATTGGGTCCAGACCTATTCAGGCTCTCCGAAGTCCAAACTGTGTCCCAATGCAGGAATAAGTTCCGTGGGTCCTATATATTCGGAGTCAACATCAGCCTATTCCAAAGTCGATTAGGAACTTGATAAGTTCAAGGTCTTAATGTAGGAGAGACATTCTTACCTAGACCCAGGACACTAATCTATTGAGTAACTTTATGATCATCGGATCCAGGACTTGATTACGAATGACCTCCTTAGACTCAATTTCCAGGTTATGGGTCGTTGGTTGTTGTTCTGTGGCTTGATTTCTTTCCCCAATCGGAGTCGCATCAAACCTGGGGATGAGGAATAGATCCAAGGATGCGTTGGGCGAGCGTCCGAAGCGGCCCGAGCAGCCGATCGCGAAAGCCCAGGCTCCTGGGCCGTAAGCCAGGCAAGGTGATAGGTGCCAGGCCACTTTTGGGCCGGTTCTCGGGCAGGAGCCTGGAGAGCTCTCGGGTCATTTGCCGGGCACCCAACTCATTCCAGGCGCGCGCCTAGCCATCAGGCTCGGTCCAAAGCTTTGGTTTTCTGGTCTACTTTTGACCTATCTTTCTCGGGAACACAAACACAGATAAGAGGGGTCATGTCATAGGGTTAGAACACGCATACAATCACTCAATTATCAACTCAAACATTAATCTGACATCCAACCTACGCAAATAATAGCATATCATTCGGTGATTAAATCAACACTAATAAGATATGCAATCTATGCGTAAATCATTTCCTTTTTAAGTCTAGTTGGTAGTCATTCAATCAAACATGTAATAAGTGAAGGATTGCTTTGTTAGCGATCGAGTTATTCAGCCAGGATCCAAGATTTTTGCTGGTTTTGTCCCATCCTTGAAAGAGTTCTATTTTCATGTGTCCTAAAATATGCTCATTAGTCCATATAGTTTATGCTCAAGATAAGTTGTATAACAACTTGGCCACTCAAATTGTCGAAACGTTCATCATCGGCCTATTCCTTAGGTGGGAACGCTCTCACGATTGTGTGCTTTGTGATTATTCCAAAGGTCTTGTCTTAACAGTAAACTTTTTATGTTTGTTTGGGCCATTGTTGTCAAAATGGAAAAGAGGATACCTTCAGTTTGGGGATCAGAAGGCACAAGAATCACACACACCAGTGTGTTCTATAACGATTTTCTGGTGACATACATCTCCTTAGGGCAAATCATCGATTTAGATGTGAAATTTTTTTTTGATTGAGATAAATATTCCTGTTCGAGCAGACTTCCTCCGAAGATGCGATTTTCATCTGGCTAAGTATAAAGTTGAAAGGTTGATCCTTAGGGGAAGGATCGAAAGCACAGAACTCATGCAACCGTAGTTGCGTGTTAGTAAAGCTAAGCGATTGCTCTAGCATTCTCTGTGTTAATAAAAGGTGTTTCTTTTCGCTTGTCTTGGTACTTTGATCATATCTCATCAATTTCAAAACTTGGTGTCATTTGCTGATCATTCCTTGCTTTGCTTATTTCACTTATCATCCTGGTTTTGGTGCCTCCCCCCACTTGCCTTTGCTTTGGAATGGCATTTGCTTTTTCATGCCGGGCCATTTCTTCTTTTTTTTTTTTTTTTTTTTTTTAACTTTTTCTTTTGGGATTTTCAAAAGTAATAGCTGTCCATGAATGTCCTCAGTACCAACTTGCCCCACTATGGGCATTATTTCAGAATTCTCAATCGACCGACGTTCTTAATTGCCTTGCCCTTGTTTGGGGGTTGATCACTTGACTGGATCGAACGAAATGGAAACAAAACGCTCAAAACGGCTAAGCAAGGGGATTCACCTGTTTTTTGGCTACAGAATTGAATATCGCTTGTCATTTTAGAAATGATTATCTAATCAAATGTTTTCTTGTCTAAATCGGTTTTCTCGAATATCTTATAGCTCCCTGTCTTGGTATGTTATGTAACTGCAGTTTGGGTTAATTTTGCAATATACTTCATATTATCTATACAAACGCTCGAGTCGAGTAAATTATAAAATTTCACGTGTTTGAGATCAAAGAAATGAACCAATGTTCCTCATCTTGGTAATAGTTGCATCACAAAATAAAGGCCTAAATACCCCCATTTTCTTTTATCATCCTATCTACATATTTCGTTAGGATTTAAATCGCATTTTGTTAAATCATTTGCCAATAAACTGAAAAGTTGACTTTTCGTTTAACTTTTTAAGTTAGACCAAGAAAGTCAACCTTTATATATACAGAGATATTGTAGCACTGCATATGGATGTCTTTGCCCTTCCATCTCTGCATATAGATTTAGGATTTCAAATTTCAAATTTTCATGCATAGGTTCAAAAGTTGACTTTTTTCGATTAAATCGAGAAATTTGATCTTTGATAGAAAACACCATCGTTTCATCGTCTTGTCATTATTTTCTACAATTCTGCACATTTGATCTAGGGACAATACCGCGGCCGGTGGGTCGTCTTGTCAGTTTTACAATTCTGCACATTTGATCTAGGGACAATAAAGTTTAAAGACCTTAGGCCCGATTTTCGGGAGCCCATGAACTTTGAGACCATCGTTGAAAATCACTGATTGACTTTGATGGGAAAGTTAAGTTGGACTTTTTTATTCAGACGGGGCCCATTTAATATAATTTCACGACCCACTAACCACGCAAGGCAATTATTGAACTTAAGGGACGTCCATGAGAACTTGGGCCTGGCCAACCAAGCCCATAATTGGCGCCCAAAGACAAGCTCCCCTCTCCCCGCAGCCCCCAAAAACCGTAATTTCTATGCCACTTAGCGTCCTTTAATTGGCCCAAATCCTCACCATTCTCTACATGCCAACTCATCAATTTTAAACGTCCTCAATTGATTGGTAAACCACATCGGGATTGAGAATATTCTCTCTCGATTCTATCAACAACTAAGCGCCCGTTCGTTTACGGAAAATATCATGTTCCGGAAAAACATTTTCCTGTAAGTTAGGAAAATGACTCTATTTTCCTAGGTGTTAGTAAAAATCTAAAATTTGAGTGGAAACTATTTTCCATTGTTCGTTAGCTCAAACATTTTCCGGAAAAAAAAAATTATCAAAAATTGAATTTTAATATTTTTAATTGACCAAAAAAATTATTTTATTTATTTATATTTTTTTAAATGATTTTTTTAATTATTTGTATATTTTAAAATAGAAATTTTTATTATTTATTATTTTATTTTTTTCCTTCCTCCTTTCTCCTCCTTCTTCCTCCCGATTCCTCCCGAGCGGCTTCGTCCGCCGTCGCCTCCTTCCTCCTCCTTCTTCCTCCTCCTTCCGCCGCCACCGCCTCCTTCCCGCTCGACGATGGCGGCTGCCCCGCCGGCCAACCAAGATTGGGTGGCCAAATCCGCGAGCTCGCCGGATGCGGCGACGAGCTCGAGCTCGCTTGATCCGACGAGCCGCGAGCTCCGCCTCCAGATCCGGCGAGCTCGAGGCTCGCCGATTTCACCCGAGCTCGTCGGATGCGCGATAGAGCTCGAGCTCGCCCGGATCCGCCGAGCCGCAAGCTCCGCGCCCGGATCCGGCGAGCCGCGAGCTCCACCGCGATCCGACGAGTTCACAGCTCGCCACCGCACAACGAGCGGCCTGGACGACGGGCTCCCCGCGAGCCTCCTAGCGTCACCGCGGAGCTCCCTCTTGAGCCGGATCCTCCCGAGCGGCTTCGAGCCGCCGAGGAAGCGGAGCGGGCGGTGCGCGCGCCCCGGCCGGGGGGCGGCGGGGAGCGGCCAGGGAGGGCGGAGGTTGGTCCCGGAGAAGGACGGCTTCTTCGCAGCAAGGAGAGCAAGAGAGAGAGAACGAGAAGAGAGAGAGAGAACGAGAACCGAAGGAAGAGAAGAGGCGAGGCTTGGAAAATGTTTTCCTCTTTTCAAAAGAGGAAAACATTTTCTAAGCTGCAAAGAAGGAATTTTCCGGTCAACGGAAAATGTTTTCCTTGACCGTGATTTTCCGCCCATCCGAACACCGGAAAATATGGAAAATATTTTCCTGGAAGTTATTTTCCGCGAAACGAACGGAGCATAAGATTGAAATGATTCTCTTGCATTATGCACCCCTAAGCAATGAAAGTTAAGCTCAAAGCCAAAACATTTTCTCTCTCTTGTCCTTCCTTTTTAATCACCAACTCCATTTTCTGTACACTAGAGGTGTACAACCAGACTGGATATACTCGATTCCTGGATCGGCCCACTAGAAAAATAGGATTGGGAATCGGTTACCAAAATTCGGAACCAGTTTAAATCTCTCCGGGAACAGGTTCCAAGTGATTACCCACCCGGAAACTGGTACATCGACCGGTTTTGGAATCGGTTCCCAAACCGGTTTTGTAAGTAGATGTCTTAAACCTTTCTTTTTTTTTTTCCCTCGATTTCCATTCTTACTCTCGCAATCACACGAAGTTTTTCCTCTTGACTCTTTCAAACATGCACGACACTCCTCATTTATCATTCATCTTCCTCACTTGCTTCCCTCCCTCACTGGCTCCCTCTTGCACCATCCGATGGATGCACAGTGTTCGTCGCCACTTACATGGACTGGCTTGCCTAATTTCTCTTTTATAGGAGGAGTTATGCTTGTATAAATGAGTAGTTTCATGTAGTATTTGTGGGAATAAGACTATTATTATACTCATGTTTAATGCTAATTCTTTACCTTAACATTTTATTTATTATAATTAGCCTTGTGGATATATCGAGCCAATTCCAATAATATTAAAACCCATATGAACTTAATTTTTCGTTTAGTTAAAAAATTCATGTATTTATTTATTACAAGTGCTTAATGTTTCAATACAAATTAGGAAGATTATGTTATTTTCTCGTGTATTAATATAAAATTCAAAGTTGTATAGGATATCGGGAGATTGCAAAACAGGTTTAAGTGGAAACAAGGTTGACTCTGGAACCGGATTGGAAAAACAGGGTAGGTCGGGTACATGATCCAATATAAACAGGGTCGGGTATAACGTCCAGATAAGAGAAACCGGTCATAACAGGGTTGGGTACAAGGTCCAAGTCTAGACCTTACCTACCCTAGATTCGATCACCCTTACTGTACACACCCAATTCACGCCCTTGTGAAGAGAACACGAAAAACTCACTCGATCTTCGCTCATTTTTCCAACAAAAATCAACAATCCTTTATCATCCTAAGCCATCACCGACCCTTCATTTGTCACTCTAGGCAAGGATTCTGAGTAGAAGTTACATGAAAATCAGAGTTTCATGTTGGTGCTTGAATTTTTATCAAAAATTCAAGTGTTTGTTTTTGTAAAAGTACAAAAAAATAAAGAAAAGAAACAAAGAGTGGGCTTTTGTAGTTCCTGGCCCAATTCACATAGCTCATGAGATTAAATTTCACTAACCCATTAAACCAAGACTCATTAAACAAGAATTTATGGGACAAGGTGTCAAGGTCCAGCCATTTAAGGTCTACATAATAACCTTTCTATTTCTCCCAATTTTTGTTCCTTTGTTCCCCGACCAAAAAAAAAAAAAAAAAAAAAAAAAAAAAAAAGAAATCCGTTTGGAATGGCCATTTGTTTGTGTTCTTTTTTATTCCCCGAACACAATTTTTTTTTCCGAGGAATAAAAAAAGGAACATAAATATGTTTGTTTACACTTTTATTCCCGAGAACAAAAAATAAATTTTTGTTCCCGGGAACACAAATAAGAAACAAGAAAAACTTGTTCCTTGTTCCTGGGAACATTTCTGGGAAACAATTTTTTTCTCTCCTATTTTTTCCTTCTCTTTCTTTTCTTCTTCTTTTTTTCTTTGGTTGGTCACTGACCTTGGTCATGGTCGGCCATCAGCTGTCGAGGACCAACGACCTCGCCGGAGCGTCGCCGACCCTCGGCGAGGTTTGGCCTCGCCCGCAAGAAAGGCGAGGCCGACCTCGAGCTAGCCGGGCAAGGCTTGGCCTCGCCTTGGCTGGGCAAGCTCGAGCTCGCCTAGATCGCGAGCTCGAGCTTGCCCAGCCACTGGCACGATGATCTCAAGCGGGAATCCTTCTAGAATGATGAGCTAGAGGGACTCGCAATATATTCTATCTTCTTTTGTCACATGGACACGAAATGGATGCTCTTCAGCAACAACACGGAGATTGCACATTCGATGCAAGCCATGAGACCCATCAATGTTGTGATAGTTTAAGAAGCTAAAAATTTAGTGCTAAATTTCACCTGAATTTGTTACAAAGGAAGTATCAAAAAATCGAAGCGCACTCTCAAACTTCCACTTTGAGATAAATTTCGCCAAAAAGAAGAAGAAGATATAAATACAATCATAGAGGAAAAAGAAGAAATGTTTCACTTACTTAGGCCACTCATGAATCACAGTGTGAACCTTGTTGGCTTTCACTATTTGCATAGTGCCACGTTTGCGAATCTTTTTTCTGATGGTACTTGGCTAGTTCTTCAACCTCCATAGTGATTTTTCCTTTTTTTGCTTCCTTGCTCCAAGCCCCGCCGGACGAAGTAGAGCCTAGCAATGATGAACACGACCCCCACCAGTCTGAAATTTGAAAGGAAACAAAGAAATCTTAGCGAATGCATCATTGCCATTTATAGACGGTCCTCCGCAAAAATTGTTTAACTTTGCATTTTGTATATCCTAACCTAACGTTACTATAAAATGGAATTGAAATAGAGTTTCTCGCAGAGGAGTCCCCAATGTAGGAGTGTCGACATGATGAGCAACAAATGGCTAAAGAGACTGGTGTAGAGCAGGCTTTTTTTTTGTAGACACACTAACAAATGACGCAAAACGCAAGTGCAACCGTCAATCACCCTGAAATTGAATAACTAATAATTAGTACCTTTGTGCAAAACATTCCCCATACAATTAATGCACAAAGAGCCACAATAAGGCCACCCCACTATTTGCTACAATTCATTGTTTAGAACACGTATTGCATAAAAAACAACGATCAGCCGAATCTCGAAGATCAATGACCGAATAACAACATTGTGTTCAGCAATTGCATGGAGATTGCACATTTGATGCTTGCCATGAGACACATGAGGGTTGTGGTGGTGTAAGGAGCTGAAAATATAGGGCTTAATTTCGCCTGAATTTGTTATGAAAGAAGCATCCGGAGATCGAAGCGTACTCCCAAACTTCCTCTTTAAGATAAATTTCGGCCTCTTGTAAAATGATATAAAATACAACATTGATGCAAAAGAAGAAATGTTTTACTAACTTGGGCAACTCATGTTTCTCTATGTTCATCTTGTCGGTTTCATTATTTGCATGTGGGTGAAGCTGCATCTGTAAATCTTCTTGCTTGCGGTAGTTAGCTACTACTTCAACCTCCATAATAATTCTCATTTGCTCTGCTTCCCTCTTACCCCATAGGACAAAGTAGAGCCCCCGCAATGATAAACACAAGCCCCATCAATTTGAAATTTTAAAAGAAATAAAGATATCTTAGCGAATGCATCATTACAAATTTATAGACAGTCCTTCGTAGAAATTGTACAAATTCGCATTTTGAATATCTTAATCTAACCTTACCATAAAATGGAACTGACATAGAGTTTTTCACGAAGTAGTGCACAGCTTAGGAGTGTCGTCATTATCGAGAAAGAAAAGGCTAAGAAAGTGGTGTGGAGCGAGCTTTCTCTGGAGCGAGCTTTCTCTGTGGACACAACATAACACAGATCATGAGTGCACAACACATAACAGCTTTAAATTGAATAACTCTCGCCATTATGTTTGTGCAAAGTATTCCCCATACTATGGATGCACAAAGAGCCATAACAAGGTCACTTCACTATTTGCTAAAGTTCATTCAATCTCTCAAATATGTACTCCATAGAAACTACAAATAATGATCAGTGGCAACATTGTGTTCAGCAGCAACATAGAGATTGCACATTCGATATTGGCCAAGAGACACATCAACATTGTAGTATTATAAGTATTGGTACAAAAATTTCGGGTGTTTATCCAAGATTTAGTTGCATAGAAAATTAAAAATTAATTTTTTAACCCTTAAACAAATAATTTTCACTAAATTTGCATAGCATATAGACATTAGGAGCATTTGCTTTAGTAGTAATAGTATTTATTAAAATTTACTAAAGAAAATCATTTATATTATTATTATTATTATTATTATTATTATTATTATTATTATTATTATTATTATAAAAGAGAGAGAGAGAGAGAGGAAAGGGGCTTGGTTGGAGGTAGGCCAACCCAATGTTTATCAACAATGGATGTCGATGGATGGTGGTTCAATGATCGGAAGTAGTCAGCAATGGAGATCCGGTGATGAACGTATGTACTTTTATCGTGACATAAGGCATTCGTGTTCCAGTGTCGAAGCTTTGTGTGCCCTTGATTTGTGTCCTCATAAAATGATGGTAGGTGTGCATGGAGGAAGGCACGGTAAGTGGGGGCTTCAACTATCTTTGCTGGATTGAGGTTTATTTAGATTGTTGGGCTTGAATTGTTTTACTTGATGTTAAATTCTAGTTGGCATAACAAGTCTACTAGGCTCATTTCATTATGAAAGTTTGGATTATGGCCCTTTGTATGGATGAGTTTGGGCTTAACTTAGCATGGTTAGACTTGCACTGGGCTTGTTCTTTAGTGAGTTTGCCTTATTTCTAACTCTAAGGAGGGTTGGTGTAATAAAGCCCATTTCTGTGTCTATAACCCAGACTAGAGCCTGAACCTCGATCCATGTTCCAGCTCGAGGTCCATATTTTTATATGAAAAATATAGTTTTCAAATAAAAAATTTAAAAATTCGGAAAAGAATTATTTTTTTCTAAAATTATGAAAAAACTTGGAAATTAATTTTTTGAGAAAACATTTGAAAAAATTGTACTTAAAATTGAAAAAACTCTTAGGGCTCTACAGTAAGGTTTTGATTGTTTCTAGAGACTAATGTTAGGCCGTTGAGTATTTATATTTCGATTATCACTTGATTGTGTACTTTGATATGTTGATTGTTCTTTCCCTTTAGCCTAATTAGAAATGGCATTTTTCTTATTTCTTAGCCTTAGATCTTGTTTTTCATTTGTAATTTATTTATTGCTTCATTGGTTGCTGATTGTTATCTTAATGATTTTACATCAGCATAATCATCTCGCGTGTTAGTGAATAGATTTAAAATCAATGCAAACTATCCGATAAACATCTTCTTGAAATGAACAAATTTAGATATCGAAATGACACTAGTTGATTTATTAATATAATCAAGTCCCCCGCCCTAGATTTTCAAGTCGCATAAAAAAAATAAGACATACTTTTGTGCATTACTTGGTTTTTAGTCAGTCCCAATAAGTTAGTTGCGACTTCTCATTTGAAAATTCTTAACACCAAAAAACCCGATATCACACCAAGTATGGGTTTGAGAGAGTCCGCATCTAATAGATGGTTGTAGGTTTGCCTTTAAAACAATACCTTTAAACCTATATGTCTTTCTCTTTTTAGACGGAAAGTGTATGTTGTGACAGCAACTCAATGAATTTGTTAAGAAAGAAGTATCGAGAGATCGAAGTATACTTTCAAACTTCTTCTTTGAGATAAATTTCGCCCCTAACAAAAGGATATAAAACAAAATCTAGAGACAAAGGATGAAATATTTCGCTTACTTCAGCAACTCATGAATCTTAGTTTGAATCTTATAGGTTTTCGCTATTTATGTGCGGATGAAGCCGCGTCTCCAAATCTTCTTTCTCATGGTACTTAGCTACTGCTTTAACCTTCACAATGATGCTTACTCTGTTTCATTGCCTTTCCCCCACAAAATGAAGTAGAGCTGGGCAATGATGAATATAGCCCCTGACAAAGAAGTTTTCATGAGTGCATTGTTACCAATTTATAGATATTCCTCCGCAAAAAATGTACAAGTGCATATTTCGTATATCATAACCTAACATTAACGTAAAATGGAATTGACATAGAGTTTCTTGCAAAGGCGTGCCCAGCTTAGGAGTGTCGAATTGACGAGCAACTAAAAGCTAAAAAGAGTGGTGTATAGTAGGTCGAATCTGTGGACACACCAAAAGATAACGCAAAACACGAGCGCAGAACAGAAACTAACCTAAAATTGAATAAGTATTACCATTATCTTTGTGCAAAACATTCTCCATACTATTGATGCACGCAAAGCCACAATAAGGCCACTCCACTATTTGCTAAAGTTCATTCAATGTCTAGGACAGATACTGCATAGAAAATGGCAATTAGCTGGACCTTGGAGATCAATGATCAGGTAGCAATGTGTAAAGCAGTGGCATGAAGATCGCACAAGGAGACACATCAGTGTTGTGGTAGTATAAGAAGCTGAAAATTTAGGACTCAATTTCGCCTAAATTTGTTACAAAAAAAAGTATTAAGAGATCAAAGCGTACTCTCAAACTTTCTCTTCGAGATAAATTCCCCCCCTCCCCCCCCCAAAAAAAAAGGATATAAAAAATAGCCATCAAGGTAAATGAACAAATGTTTTGCTTAGTTGGATAATGAACCAAAATGACCAACTAAAAGTTCTACAAAAGAGAAGGCATTGTCTTGTCAATTTCTCTGCATATGTCAAATGAATGCCAAAATGATTACTTGCAATGGTGTGCCCATGATAAAACAAGAGCAGCATCGCTCTAAACTTGCATAATAGTGATTCCGGTCACTTTCTCTTGCCGTCTTCATCTTGATACCCAAACGTTTGTGTTCATTTAAAGCGCATAATAAATTATTCGAAAACGGACAACATTATTAAAGTAGAAGAACTCGACAGCATTTTTCCTAGTGGCTCTAAATGGGTTTGAAAAATCAAATTAAATATGAAGGGTTAGTTTGTTTGATGAAAAACCATTTCCAAGGAATTGTTTGTGGATTTTTCATATTTGGATTAAGGAAAACTACTCGATAAAAAATAAAAATAAAAATAAAGAGTTCGCATGGACTGAAAACAAAATATTTAAATTAGAGAAAACTTCCGCTTTTGATAAAAAAAAAAAAATTATTGTTTTACTCCATATCTTCTTAGCTCTCTTTCTTATCAAATGAGATTGAAATTTGGACTTGAAATACTTGAAATTTTCAAAATCGCCTAGTTGCCCCTAATTTGAACTCAATCTTAACCCAATTTTAAGAAATTCGGGAAAAATTGAAAATGGCATCAAATTAATCGGAATCTTTACTAGAGAAGGTCATTTCCTTCTCTTAATGTGACATCCCAAAATTTCAATTTTGCTTTCAATTAAATTAATTGGACCTTTCATCGATACACCTATAGGACTGTTCTTAGAACTGATCACTTGTGAGATAACTAGACTATCTGGGAAAGCTATTAAGGAATTTAAATGCAAGAGGCTTGATAATTCGACCATGAATCGGCTATTTGACCGTGCTCATCTTTAGAGGTCATTAGGGCACAGCTAAAAAAATCGATCAGGGATCAGAAATAGGCCGGCTCGACTAAGATGTGTGGCTAAATGTGGGTGATTCCACTAAATTATAAAATTCTCGTCGGCTGGCACTGGACTGATTTTTCTGTCTTTTGGTACCCTGTGTCCGTATTTGAATTTTCGAGATTTTCACGACAACCGAGAGTCGCTAATGTATCAAATGGGTTCATTGTGGCTCAAAGAAAATTGACCATGGGTCATTTGCACTAAATTTTTTTGAAAGCTACTTGGTAGCTGAGGTCATGCTAAAATCGCATTAAATTGAAATTAATCACGAATTTGAATTCGATTTCAAAAATTGAAAGTTCTATCATGTTACAAATCATTTTAGGAACATTAGCTCGGTCTCCAAATATTTTTCTGCAAACCGAGACTTTTTGGGAAAAAGTCGAGGTAGGGTTGTTTTTGTCCAGAAAATGTTAGGGACAGTTTTTGATCGCACATTTGGGAAGCAAGTAGGTTCAATTGGTGAGGAAAAATCCAATTTGATCGAGGGTTCGATAACTGAATTTTTAGAGGCTGAATTGAATTGAATTGAGAAGCTTTTGATGTCCAATTGAGAGAAAACTAGTGAAATTCGTATGTCCCCCATCGATGACTTGTGAACCACTTCAAATGAGCTTCTAGAAAGGCACTGGTGGCTGATTTTTGACCATGGAAGCCAGCTGATGGAGGGCAAGGGTCAAGGGAACAAGAAGATGAGGATAGATCAACCGGTGACCCCCTTTCTTGCCCTCTTCTCTTCTTTCGCCTCAACTGCCGTCGACACACCCTCCTCCCCCTCTATTTGTGCTATTCAAACTCCTTAGCAAGCAGAGAAGACTATTCGAAGCCAGCTAGCCCACCGGACTGCCGCTTGCGCCACCGCAACGCCGTCGCTCGCGCCACCGCAACGCCGTCGCTCGCTAGCATGCACCCGTCGCACCTCGCCTTGCCGCACCGCGTCCCCCACCGTTCCAGTAGCATCATCTCACCCATTCCTCCGTCCAGCAAGCCACCCGATCCGTGTGGAGGTCGCCGGAGCCACCGTGGAGTCCCACCTAGACTTGGTTCAGCCTCATCAGTCCATCTTAGCATATCTCCGTCTCAATCGAGCCTCAATCTAGCCATTTCAGCCACTGAACAGAGCTAAAGCTTGTGATTTTTTCAATTGTTGTTTAGGCCTGCTTTGGCACATTCCGAACCTTAGTTGGTAGGCCCGCTTTGGAGATAGTTGATCCTCGCCGCGTCCCAATCGTTTCAAACCGAACGATTCGTTAATTAAGTGAGTTTAACTCACTAATCCTCACTTAGTATGTTAATGACACTTAAGGATTTATTAGTTTAGACTATGATTGATTTAGTGGATAATTAGAACAGTTTAGTGAATTAGTTAATTACCGATGCGTGTTATGTGGTTAGTATTGTGTAATTAGCGAGTAGATAGGCTCTAATATTTATTTAACAAGTCTTGAAATTTTTTCAAGCTCGTTCCAGCTTCTAATTAGGCTTTACGGGCCTAAGTTGCATTTATTGGCATTTTTAATTATTTTCTGTAATTATTAATTATTTATTTATTTCTTGGAAATTAGACCGGAATAGTCGGTGACCGGAATTTTATGCGATTGCAAAGTGGTATGATATGTTTATTTAATTGAGCTTTAATTTGTGCTAATTATGTATGATTTATATTTTAGGAATTTTATTCCTAAATTTATTTATTTTCAATATTTAATTGGAAAATAAACCAAGTGTCGGTTTACAACGCTAAAAATATTTTGGTGAACCATATAAAATGGTGGGATTTATGGAAATCAAATTATTGTATTTTTCTTACAAAAAAGAAATTATTGTATTTTAGCTAAAGCCAATCGTGTAACCACATACGAGTATTTTTATCAGGTACAATAAAAGTTGAGAAATAATTGGTTGATTAGAATATTATATCGTATCAGCCTGTGGGTTTGATACCTCAGCTTAGAGTGATAGTATATCCTAAAGTATCGCACAACTTTGGTGAGCAAATTAAGATCCGCACAGCTTCGGTGAGCAATTATAGTTCATACAGCTTTGGTGAGCAACTAAGGTTCGCACAGCTTTGGTGAGCATGGTTAGTATACTATATTAGCCCGATGGCTCAATATGTCAGCTTAGAGAGAGAGAGTAATATACTATTTATTAGCCTTAAAGGTAAGCTACTATTTATTTTCAGCTTAGAGTAAGCTATTCGTAAGGTGGTCAGACTACATAGATAGTATTGATTGAGATGACTGGGGAATGGTCTTGTTGACATGGAATCGACGGAGTCGATTGATCGATAGTTCAATCTGATTGGTTGAAATGATTGAATGGTTATTAGAATTGTACTGACTTGTAAGGAGGAACAAAGATAAAGGTAAGACCTCCGACTCGTGTTTGTGTTTAGATAGCCCTTAAGGCATATTTTCTTCTTAATCGAGTCTTAAGGGGTAGAACTCGCTGAGACGTCGTCTCACCCCGTTGTAGGAGAACATTTAAGGTCCTTAAATGGCAACTCCTGAGTTTTTTGGACGACCTAAGAGTGTTACAGAGCAAACATCCTACATTTCGATAAATCAGGGCTCTAGGGGTTGGAACTATGAGCTAGTAAGGTCTGTAGTCTAGGTCGATGCAAGTCTCACCCACAAGGTCCCCCATCAATACAGATTGTGGTACCGTCAAGCTCAAGATGGCTAGAGAGAATGTCCTATTCCGGAATCCGAGATTCCTCTGTATGCTTTGGAGGTTGCCTTTGGGAAGGGCACAATTGATCCTCCTCAAGGTTCTATCGTAAATGCGGTGGACCCTACCCTTGAAGTTTCAGAGTCCCCGGTGCAATTTGCTGAAGGCTTCAGTTGGAGTGTAGAGGAATGTGAAATCATGGAGGTTGATGAAGAGGAGGACAATGACCCGTAGTTGTTTCAAAATCCCCCTATTTTGTAGACGTTATAACTAGACCAACTTGTATTATATATGATATGGTTTGTTTTATATATATAATTGTGGTTGTGTTTCAGTTTGAAAAAAAATTGTGGCCCTACTTTTTTATCCCATTGTGTTATTGTCTAGGGATTATTTATCTACTTCTGCATGTGCATTAAAAATAATGGGTCGGCGATGTGTTCGGAATATCGCTATTTAATCGACTAGTAGGGATGGGCGCGTTTGAGGATCGGGGCATAACACTTAAAACTTCTTGTTTTGAGATTTTGTAAAAGAGTTGTTAGAGTTTGTCAAAATTATCAATTTTCCTCTATCAATAAGATTCTATCGGTTTTGTAGGTTTATTCATGACCTTGTCCAAAATTCACAAAATTGCCCTCAAACTTTCCATAATATCAAATTAGACCATAATGAGCAACTTTTTAGTTTTTAGTTTTTGCAAAACAGGATCCAAATTGTGACTTTTACAAAACAAAATTGGCTAGCACGAGTTTCAAAAAGTGGATCAAATTTCGAGTTTGATCGTCCTTTTGGAGAGGGCATTGCACTAACCAAATGATGGAATTTTGTGAAATTTATATCATTGGAAGCTTAAAATCTCAACTTTAACTTCATGAATTAAGTTTTTTCAAACTCTAAGCAGAAAAAAAAATCTAAAAATCGGAGAAGGGACAAAGGTCAAATAAATCCAAATTTTCTAAAACTAGAAAAATTTGTTAACATTCTACCTTAGTTTATGAATATCTAATACATATTCAACCTATTTCTAGTAATATAGGCAATCTTCGAAGTCCAAATATGAACATTCAAACATATTCAACTATATTCATCCAAACTCAAACATGCATAATCAAAACCTCATAAATATGCACAAATCAATACCAAAACACTCTTTAAGTATCATACTTCCATCCTATAATCTCCTAAAACCAGGAAAATATTCAGTGGTTTATAACCACTATGTCACCAACCCATGTGGCATATATAAATCCACGTGGATCTAATAATAAAGTGACAAATGGTACTTGACATGGATTAAAAATTAAATCACAACCCTTTTTTTTTTTCTCCTTTAATTTTGGTCGAAGGCTATGGAAATGTTGAGCAAAAGCAACATTAAATGCCGGCGTTTTTTACTGCTCTCTCTCATCTTTGTAAATACTTTTGTTTGTTTGAAAATGGAGGTTCCCTTTTTCCTCTTCGAGGTAATCTTTTCTCTCTATCCCTCACTCACCTCAAGCCTTCCCTTCCTCCTTTTTCGACTTTGTCCTCATTGTCGTTGTTTTCCTTTTAGTTCAAGCTCTAGAAACTACTAACTAGCTTAGGTTCTTATTTCGAGTTCTAGACATGTCGTCAATGATTTTGAAGTGGAAGTCAAAGAGGCTTACGAGGCTGGATATATTAGTAGCATCTCCACCGCTTTCATCTCCCCTAAGAGCCTTGCCGATCACAACCGTTGAATTCCAAGCCCCCTTCACCTCCGCCTTCACATGCCACTCACTTTTCTTCACCAAACAGATTAGAGTTTCTCTTTACTTAGTTTTGACGTCCTTCACAATCGGATTCTCTCCCACATGAGTTAAGAATCTACAATTCTATTCTCATTTACTTTAGGAAGAAAACCCAAAAGTGTCGTATTCGAAAATTTGTAATGTTTGTGCTATTTTTGTAGAAGAACTGATGTGTTAAGTTGCCAATAATAATAGACATAGTAGTCTAGCATGAATTGTTGCCTGATTTTTTAGCCTAAACGATCTAGCTAAGTTGTCCACCATCTAATCGATAAAATGCCTAAATTAGGTTCACTTGAGTTTTCTTCGATTCTGAACTTGTTCTAGCATGTATAGGCATAAGTCACATGATATGAGAATTCATTTTATCATCGAATTTGATTTTAGTTTGTTTTTTCTCATTCCCAAAGCTACCTTCACTCCCAACTCCTTTTGTTCCTTTTCTATTCTATTTTGGCTTTTTCATGCAACCATCGAACAAAGTTAAGTTCGGTGATAGTCCAATAAGTGATAGGTGTTGTTTGGTAGAGACTAATTCAATTGAATTGCAGATAAAGATAGCAACAACGAAAGGCAAGATTCTTAATTAATGGGAGTAGCTTCTTACAGATTATGCTTGATGCATGCTTAATTTTATCTATTAGATAGTAGATTTGTAGCTATTTATCTTTATGCTTCAGAAAGCTTCAAAAACACAATTTACTATTTGGCACAATATGTGCCTTTCTTTTGTAACCAATAGCTTGGTAATTGCTAGCATTTTTTTTTCTCAAAATTACTAGCAACTTGACAATGTCAATTTTTGTGAATATTAGGTTTATGTATTGCTTTCTTTTTTTACTAGTTTGCTGTTTCCATTCCCTTTTGAGTTTTCTTTATTTCATTGTCTTGTATTTTCATTTCATGATTTCAAACCAAGAATTTCGGCATATTGAATGAGTTATGTGGATGTTGTTCATGGTCAAATTATTCTAGCTCCGGAACTCTTGAACCAACTCAAATTTTACTAATATTGTCTAAGTATTATGGTTGCAACTTGCAAGAGGTCAATTTTCATAGAAATAGCCGATACTAATGGCAATGGCTTTAGTAATTCTTTAGTCCAACTCTGCTAGTGTTACATAATCAATAGCCTTACTAAAACAATATTATCAAGACCTATAAAGTATGCCGACACAACTATCCTTGCATTTCAAATAACTTGTAATTGCATGAAATATTGTAGAGCCAACACAACCATCCTTGCATTTCAAATAACTTGTAGTTGCATGAAATATTGTAGAGCAAACACAACCATCTTTACATTTCAAATAACTTATGGTTACATGGACTGAAAACATTACTCCAACTAAAATGTACAATATACTTTTGTTCACTACTTCAAAATTCCCACGATATAAGTGTGCAACGGCTCATCAGTTTTTATTTTTATTTTATTTTTTTATTTTTATCTAAGAACATGTTCGGATATTACATATAAGAATTCAGTCTAGAAATTCCTATAAATGACATAAGTATAAACTTACATGTAAAATCCACTATTTTCAATCATAATATGTGATTTTCTTCAAGCACACTCAAAATTATTAACAACTTTAGCGTTGCATATGTTTTCAGCTTACTTCCCATAATGGCTGACAAATTCAGACAAATCATAGTCTTACATATCATATCCCAAAATACATTATTTGTGCTTTCACTTCTTTGTGTAGATCTAATTTTCATTAAAAAAAAATGACAAAATATAGGACACAATTTATGACATAGGCAATACATGTTATCAAACCACTTGTTGTCACCCATGCTTCACTCCCAACACATAAGTTTATGAGTATTCTCTAATTCAATTTTAGATTAGCAATAATATAGAAACTTGTGCCAATATTTATCGCAAAAATTCAGCTTGTACAATATGAAATGTAGTATCTTTATCAATATGCAATACACATAAATGATTATCAGAATTTAGGAAAACGGTTCTAATGGCATTTGTCATAGCATGATTTTGATTAGTGAAAATAATATTATGTGTCTTATTACCCATTACCTCTAAAAAGGATCAAAATGTCCAAATAAAAGAAATAATAGTTTCATCCATTAGAAATGCACAACCAAACATAACATTTTTCTAGTGAGGATTCAAGCCAACAAAATGTGCATATATCATATTATGTTTATTTGTAAAATAAATAATATCAAATACCATCACATCTCCAAAACTCTCATAGTTCAATTTAGATATACCATTAAATAAAAAAATTGGTCAATCTCTACCTTATCCAATTAAAATGTATTTGCTCTAAAGCAATAAAACTAGTGGATAAGATTTTAACAATCACTAGCACTAATTAGGTTAATCTTTTTTATTGTAGAAATTTTGACAATCACATAACATATAATTAACATTATTCATTTCCCCTAGTTCACCAGAAAAGTAGGAATATGCTTTTTCAACTCTTATATTGGCCTAGTCATACAAGTCAAAATACATTTACTAATATCCATCATATGTCAATACGATCATATAAAATGTTTTTGCTTATCATCAATGAAATGATGATTGTGGACATCTTCAAACTTTGTGATTTCCTAAACACCATCTTTAATTTTGAATTTAATGCAAACTTGACATTCGGTTCTCTTCATTGTCCTATAAACATCTCTTTGTTCATGAGGTGGGATTGATGAAGAGTGTCTTTTGTAATTATATATAAATGTGCATCTTTGTAATACTCCTCTAATATTGTTTGCTTTTTGTCATTTTTGCAAACAACACATAATGATTTATGTGGCTTGGTAATTGGCTTACTATATAGGCAAATTAGTACAAATTTTTAAGTTAGATTAGTAGAAATTCTTCAAATTATCTAGACTTATTTCTTGATGAGCATTAATTTTTTAATTGAAATATTTTGTAGACGTACTTGTATTTATACTTGCATTTTCATCTTAATAACCTAACAAGAAATAAAATTGTTATATTGTAGATTTATAATGCCGTCATCTAGTGTGAATTGGTACAAATTTATTAAATATGGAGGACCTAATATACACTTTTAGAATCTTCAAATGATTGGTCGGACAACTAACATCACTTACACTTGAAGCAATACTCGGGAGATTAATTTAATCTTTTTTTTTTATAAATAATTTGGTTAGATTACTATTTTGACCAAAACTAATTAAACCTACAACATTTAACTTGAAGCTTACTAGTCGGGACTATTTTAGTGTCATTTCACTTCCAATTTAGTATAATTTGAATGCAAATTTGCACGTGTAAATTTATCAAATGGCAAAATCACAAGTAATTCTTTGCTCATACTATGTAAAACATATTTTTTTAACCGATGAGATTTTATTATGTTTATAAAAGCACTATGTTAATTACTTTTTGTTAGTTTAATTGTAACATGAAACTTCTCATCTTTTACATGTAATATAATATGGGAATTTTTTTTGAATTTGTAATATGAAAAATGAACTTGAAGTATATCGATTGATAAAGGATTTGGAGTGAGGATGGGTATTATATTTAAAAATAGTAAAGAAAAAATAACCAAAGTGACTTTTGTATGTAATTATGAGGGGTATTTTAACAGCTCATATGGTAAAGAAAAGAAATATGAGAGTTATGAAGTTAGATATAGCTGTCTTGCTTATATCAAATTTAAGATTGATAATGGTGTCTATGAAACCATAGAGTATATTTTTTAATATAATCATCCATTTATTCTGGAAGATCAAAAACATTTGATTAGATGTGGCAAATTAATATATGATACTTACAACAATATTTTAGTTAACATGATTAAAGTTGGCATTAGGGGACTACAACATATAAGTTTTTAGCAAATGGAGTCGAAGGAAGCAAAAACTTAGGTTTCAATTTACTTGATTATAAAAATTATTTGCAAACGAAAAGATCTAAAGGTATAAGTGGGGAGATTGTTAAAATCTTCTAAATTATTTTCATCGCATGCAAATGCAAAATTCAATGTTCTTCTATGTTGCACAAGTAGATCAAGATAGTAGATTAACAAATTTGTTTTTGAGAGATAACTTGTCTAAATTTGATTATGATTGTTTTGGCGATGTACTAGTGTTTGACATCACGTATTGCACCAATAGATATAACATGATATGAGCACATTTTGTTGGGGTTAATAACCATTAGAATAATACTTTGTTCGAGCGTGCACTTTTATTGAACAAGACTATATAATTATTTATTTGGTTATTTTATACGTTTTTACAGTTTATTAGAAATAAGACTCTGAAAATCATATTCACTAATCAAAACTTAACATGGCAAAAGCCATTAGAATGGTACTTCCAAATACACAACATTGTTCATGCACTTGGCACATCAGAAAAAATGCCAATAAAAACTCATATCTTTACAATAAGCTAGGTTTAAAAAATAAATATTTCTTCACACTTATGTATAGATGCACATCAAATGACAAATTTGAATCTAATTGGAAGAAAATGGAAGAGGAATGGCATATTGAGAATAACAATTGGCTTCCAAGATTATACGACCTTAGATATAAATAGAGTTTGGCTTCCAAGAATAACAATTGATTCATTTACATGTGGTATA
This sequence comes from Eucalyptus cladocalyx, assembly GCA_017140615.1. Classification (NCBI taxonomy): domain Eukaryota; kingdom Viridiplantae; phylum Streptophyta; class Magnoliopsida; order Myrtales; family Myrtaceae; genus Eucalyptus; species Eucalyptus cladocalyx. The sequence goes on along the minus strand of CM029524.1, from coordinate 14,654,631 downwards.
ACATCAAGCCTAAAAAGTGAGAGTACCAATAATGTCTTCCAACATATGTCAAAAAAGACATTAAGTCTTGTAGAATTTGTTTACTACTATGAAGAACAACTGAAGCCTATAAGAGAAATTGAAAATCAAATTGATTATGCTTCTCGTGGGAAGCTCAAATTGCATATTTCGAATAATAGAAACTTGGACCATATAGCTTCAATATATACCTGTACTATTTGTAACAATTTCAATATAGAATTTTTGCAAAATTTCTCTAAATATAGTGCTACATTCGATGTATCAATTTATTTATATGCTCTCAAGTGTATGGGGAATCAATATGAAAATATTGTTAGATTTGATTCTATAGACATTTTAATTTCTTATGAATGCAAGTTATTTGAATCAAAAAGGTAGTTGTGTTTTCATGCCTTAAAAGTGCTAATTGAGAACATGTTGGTTATGAGCATTCCATCTACTTATAGTTTGAAAAAATAGACTAAATGGGCCAAATAATTGATTGTAAGTGAAGAATCTCATCCAATGTCACCGGGTATGTCTAAATTTAATCAATTTTCCATGTTAATGCAACAATATTTTGAATTGATGAGTTTATGAATAAAAAATCTAAACACTATAAGAATAGTGTCGAAGATCATAGAAAATGTGAAGGCCAAACTATCATCATATCAATCAAATGTGATTGTGATTGATGATGTTAGTGATGATGATAATGATGCTTCTTTGTGCGATGTTTTGGTATTGGACCCTATTCGAAAGAAATGAAAGTGAATAATTTATGGAAGGTTTAAAAGTTCAAATGAAAAGAAAAAAAAAAATCTAAAAAAGAAATACCCCAAACGCGAATAGAAAGTTAATGTGAGTGACATATTATTCTACTAAATATGATTAGGAAAATTTTTCATTTATGTTACATGATACCAATTAACATACTTATTATTTTGTAATGTAGAGTTTGCTATCCAAGTAACAGTTGATAAAGATTTATTTTCCAAATTATTCGAGCAATCCAAATCAGTTTCTATGTATCTTTTATCTTAACAACATTGGTGATCCAATGGTAAATCTAAATTTTCATAAGCATGTATGTCACTCTTAGTCCTCCATTGTGTGTGTGTGTGTATATGATTACTAATTTGATTAATTTTTACATAGACGTAGTAGCCACCACACATCATGCCGCTGGGGATTATGAGGGTAGAAGTACATCCCAAGTGTCAAAACTTGGCACGGAGGGACATTTGAATGCAAAAAGTTTGAAAAGTGACACTTAAGTGCCAAAATCGGAGCAAAATAAATCACTTAAGTGCCACTTCGGCCAAAATCCGACCAAAATGCTGATGTGGCAATTTTTCGGCGAAGGAAGTGCAAAACGATGCCATTTAGCACGCTAATGTGGCTAGACAATACAAAATGACGTTGTTTTGGTGCTGACTTTGTAAAAAAATTAATACAACAATTAATTAAATTAAATTTAAAGCTAATTTTATTTAAAACAGTTAAAAATAAAATAAAAATATTAAAAAAACTAAAATTTAAAAAAGGGGGGCGGTTAAAGGTTGAGCCCTCGCCATCACCGCCTCCCTGCCGCCGCCGAAAGGGTTGGCAGCGGAGGGGGCAGGGTTAGCTGGGGTCGCTAGGCCTTGGCTAGGGCTGACAACCCCAGCCAACTAGCAACAAGGGCTTGTGAGCCCTCGCCCTAAATCTGGGCGAGGGTCGCACCCCTTGCCCGATCAAGCCAAAGGTTGCCGCCCGCTAGGGGACCGGTTGCCAGCCCTTGACTAGGGCCCGACGACCCCGATCGACCTTCCAAGAGCTCAACCCTCAACCGCCCGCCCCCCTCCCCCGATTTTGGTGAAGTGGCACTTAAGTGATCTATTTTGCTCCAATTTTGGCACTTAAGTGTTACTTTTCAAATTTTTGGCACTTAAATGTCCCTATGTGCCAAGTTTTGGCACTTTAGGTGTCCGTACCTCGATTATGAGTGAATTTTGCACATTCCTTAATTATGTACTTAATAGTTTGATTTATTAATTTAGTTATAATAGAGTGTGCCTTTTTACAACTATAGAAACCTCACATTGAATGATGACATCATATATCTACAACATAACAATTTTATTTCTTGTCCGATTGTTAAGATGAAAATGCAAGTGCAAATATAAGTATTCTACGAAATATTTCAATTAAAAAATAAATGCTCACTGAGAAATCAATCTAGACAATTTAAATGATATATGCTAATCTAACTTAATAAATTTGTACCATTCTCCTGCATAGTAAGTCAATTACCAAGTTGCATAAATCATTGTGTGTTGTATATGTCAAATTCACTTATTTTTCCTCATATGATTGTGAGCAGAGGGAAAAGGGGGGAAAACCTCCATACCAGGAAGAACATGAACTGTGTATCTAATTTGCATTTTCAAATGTCTTAAGTCCAACAAGACACATCATATTGTCATAGATGGAAGATAATTTACCTTTGTACGGTAGGCTCTAACTCTTAAATTCAACTTAACTGGGCTAGAATCTTTGTTATATACAACAGTCACATGTTCAAGCGCAACATGCCACAAATTTTTTGCACTCAACATGCACAAGACAAAACAAATCAGAAAAAGAAAAAGATTGTTGACACTTAAATTTTGGTGACCTAGTTAATTGTTCATTGCATAAAAATCAGAGACTAATTTTTGACCCCTAGACAAAAAATATTAGAGTTAAATTTCATTGCATATGGATAAGTTCATTCATTACATTAGATTAGACCGACGATGGTTTGAAGTTTTGAGTTTCATTGATTTATCTAGCCAAACCCGTGAAAATATGAAATTCAATCAAGCCCATCAAGTCCACATAGCCAAAATTGGTGATCTTGAATTGAATTCTAGAAAAGATGCAGCAAATGTGGGCTAAATATGTATGTATTTAATGGGCGAATAAAGACTTGGCCATCGAGGAGCCCACTCACACGATGGGCTTAAATAGAATCCAGGCGCTGTATCAATATTTTTGCTGATGGAAGAAAAGAATTAAAATATTGAGCATATATTTGCTTCTTATGTAATCATGGCATCATATTCAATTTATGATATAGCAGGCAAATGAAGTAATAAAAAAGGATAGAAGAATTTGGTTGAGCTGGTAAGTGCGAGCGTTCGGAGAAAGCAAGTGAAAGAAAGACGAGAGAAGATTTTCGCATAACTCACAAATGGAATTTCTTTCTTTCTGAAACAATTCATCCACCGCTTGAGAACAATTTCTTTTGTTGATACAAAAGGAAAGTAAAAATTGAGAAATCTTCTGACTTCTTATGACTTCTTAACTTATAAAAGGACAGAGAGGTTCTCTTCTGAGGTTGGGGGGAATTTATTCTAGAGCACAACATGGAGAAGAACACGTGAGAAAATTAGAGAGGGAGGTTGGCCATTAGAGGAGTTATTTGCGTTGCAATTCACGTGGCTGGTTTGGGTTGTCTTCATCGAAAGGTTCACAATTGTGAAAGGTTCACAATTGGTGTGGCTTCACAATTGAGAGACCCGAGAGAGAGAGAGAGAGAGAGAGCTCTAGGCCAAGCTTTTGGCAAGAACCCCACGGCGCCGCTGCCACAGTCACACCCTCACCGTTTCACGACGCCGTTCCTTTTGTTATACGGCCCGACGAGGACGACTTGCTATAGTTCCATTCATCGCGTAGCCCCAACCACCCACATGGGCGTACTTGCGAAGAGCCAGCACTTGTCGATTCGAGTTAGTGGCGTTGTTTCACTTTGGTGATCCAGCAAACTTCCTTGGCAATTATCAAGGAGTCCAAGGGTTCAATAATTGCCCCCGTAGACTCACGTGGTCTTCTGGTCAACCTTTTGCAGCTAAGCGTTCTCGACCATCATGCTAGAAGACCTAGCGAATTTTCTATGGCTCCAGTGTCATTCGAAGCTGCTGCTATCCATATCTACTACCTAACACGTGCTCGATATCCTTAGCGTCTAGCGACTTCTAGTTTTTATTTTTTTTATTTTTTTGGTGCTCGGGAAAACCCAACGTTGTTGCTGATCTCAAATCGTGGCCAACATCACCTTTGCCGTGAAATCGCCTGAAATTCCAATCGCTATTCCTAGCCAACGCAAGCCGTGATGCCTTGTTGCCGCTTGAGTTGTTATCCTCCTTTGCTGCTGTTCATCGTTCACCATCAAGAACCGCGAACCACCACCGGTCACCGTTCGCAATCCATTATCTAACGTTTGAATTTGGAAAGTTATTGTTGCAATTAGGTAATACTCCTTACTTGATTCCATTGAATAGTTTATCACCTAAATTGATTACTTTATATCCAATATGCATATTTGAGTGATAGGCAATATCCATTAGGTTTTGTTTCCTAATCCACAACCGCACATTGATTTTTTTATTCCATCTATAAGGCTTTAGATGGAATAATTAATCACATGGGAATAAAATTGATATTTTGATATTTAAGGCTTAAGATCAATTCATCAATTTTATCTACGAAATAATCAAGTTGATTAGACATTATTTCCTATTTCAAACAATGGATGATATCTATGATAATCCTGAATGATTTGGTGTTTATCTTGCTTTAATTGTTTTATTTATGCTGAAAATACAAAAAAAAAAAAAATTGCATATCATGTAGATCATAATTAATTTCCTAAATAGAATTGCATGATATAATAGTTTAGCTATCTTTTTTTATTAAATTAGAGTGCATCTTTAGATAATATCTAGATTAAATAGCATCTTTGAATTAATTTGCTTATTGAGATAAGTTTCTAGGCTAAGATAGGATTTATGTTAGTCTATTTTCTAACTTAAAATAGAGTATATCTCACTGTAGGTTGTTTTATTTTTTTAAACCAATTTTAATTATGAATTTTAATAAAACTACAAAAATATAATGTGCATGTCATATGAAATATAGGTTCACAAAAATTGTATGTCATTAGAATTAAGCCATTTAGTTAAATTGCATGACATATAGCTTAGTTTTCATTTAAATAAGAGAAAACCCAAAAAGAGATTTGAGTGGATTTCTGTGACAATTAGAAATCACATGTGGTTTGCTAACTAACTTTACAAATGCTTGTGTTGCATCAAGGTAAGTATTTTCTTTTTATACTTGCAATTTATTTGTTGCCTTGTTTTATTGAGTGTTCAATAATAGTTGCGCACTCGCATGATTACCTTGTTTGTTAGAGGATATGATAAAATCAATCCAAGTTGCTAGCAAAAATAAAGAATTTTTAAAAAATAAAAATAAAAAGGAAAAGGTACTAAAATGGCGTTAGAATAATCACGCATAATCAAGTCTCTAAACTCATTTAATAACTACCGATAAAAAAAAATTCATTTAATAACTCATTTAATCTTTAGTACATAAAAGTGAAGTAATTCTCTCATTACTTTACTTGGGTTTTCTAAGGGCCCATTTGGTAACTGGCTAAATAGTGCCAATTTCTATTCTTTTGTTTCCGGGAATAGTTTTGGAATATAATCGCGTTTGGTAAAAATTTTATTCCCGGGAATAATTTTTTTTTTTCTCAGAAGTAGATTTTGAACAGAATCAAGAATTAAAAAAAAAAAAAAACTTATTTCTTGTTCTATGAATAATTCTAGAATCAAGCTCATATTTTTTCTTCTTCTTCTTCCCTTTTATTCTTCTTCATATGTTGCCACTGCTGTGGTTGTTGTCCGCCACCCATCACCGCCAGTCGCCAGCAATCGGTTCGACAAGCTCGTTGGAGGCAAGCCCAGCCATTGATGAGGCGGGCCTCACCCAGCTGCTAATGAGGCTCGGCCGACGAGAGCCAACCTCGTTGAGGGCCGATGATGCTCTGGTGAGGTCGCCGGCTCTCATCTGGCCAATTGCCGGACCAGTGACCGGCCACTTAAAGAAGAAGAATAGGAGAGAGAAAGGAAAAAAAGAAAAGAAGAAAAAAATAATAAAATTATTTAAAAATTAAAAGAAAATGATTTGGAGTAGAAATTTTAAGCATGATACTAAACACAATTCTATTTTGGGAATTGAAATTTTGGACAATTACCAAACAGCTTAAAATGCTTAGAAATTGTTCCTGTGAACAGAATAAAAAAGAATAATTTATGATAAAAAATTATTCTAGGAAACAGAAGTGTTACCAAATGCGCCATAATCAATCTATTAAAAATAGATTAATGGTGACTCATAATTGCAAAATCATTTGTATGTTAAAAACTTGAACCTAAGTCCCGGATTAGTATGAGTTTGGGAGAGCCTAACTAAATTTAAGTTTAGTAATCCATTAGCTAAATCCTAGATGGTTTAGCTGAGGTTAGGTTGCGATAAAAATCAATGCAAATTTAGCAAACAAAGCTATGTTTCAAAACCATTGACCTTTGTAAAACAAAAAAGAATCAACTATACTTTAAACCCACACATGAGCTATGATAGTAATGCATAAACTTGAAATTATGATGAATAGTATTCCCATGATCAAACGCTGTGAAAGAAAAAAAAAAACCTAGAAAAAGTATTAAAATAGATGAATTTTGAGTTTTTGGGATTGATGATCAAAGTTCTCAATTTTAATGAAAATGTTAACTTCCATTTATTTTGGAGAAAAATAGGTGATAGAAATCTCAATTACTTAAAGAAATTAAACTTACCTAAGATATTTGAATTTTTGTATGAAATGTTCACTAAGAGTTTACTTTTTAGGAGTTTATTGTAAAATCAACTCGTAAGTTAAATCTTGATTCTTGTAAAAAAACGAAAGGACACCTATCACTCTTTTTGGCCCGACAAAGGACCCCTTGCAATCAAGGACCCTTAATTCTAGATGTTTAAAGCTTAGAACTTGTTGGCCAAAATTCAGATGTCAACAACGCTAATCATGGCTTAAATAACTAGAAGATCCTAATTAATTCTTTTTTGAGGTTTTCTTTAAGTTATAAAAACTAACTATATGAAATTCTAATCTAAGTTAAACATGCATGATTTACTATTTTAATGGCACTTGACCTAATTCTAATCATAGATGGAAGTTAATGTGTATTATTCTAACATGACATGCATTCTAAATTAAATGACTCCAAAAAACGAATCATTAAATAACATGAAATTGATGAGATGTTGGAAGGACCATTGTCAAATGATCCTTTTAATTATAGTGAATTGCAGCTTGCACTCACATGATGACATGGCATATGATGATGACATGGCAAGTAGTGATGACATAACAACCTATTCCGTATGACACGCACATGTTATTTTTGGATTCCTTATTAAAATTTGTAATTTATAATTAATTAAAATAAATTATCTTAAGTAAGATATTATCCAATTCAAACTAGGAAATAAACTAGGTTAAATCCCATTTTAAATTGAAAATCTATCCTAAACTTATAGATGATATCTAACATGGGGGTGATCGACTCTCCATTTGGTCTAGTTCCCAATTTTGGGAGCTAGGGATTGGATCGGACCGTCAGTTTCAGTCTAGTCCGATCCGATTCAATGGAATCGGACACTTTTTTTCCCCACTAAAAAGTGGCCATGCACAACGAGAGAGAGGGAGAGACAAATCTTAAGATATTAATGGAAGCAATGATAATTGAAAAGTTGTTGTGCCGTAGTTTGTGGTATTATTAGACAAGATAATATTTAATTTTTTTTACTATTTAAAAAAAAATATTAAAAAAGGGCATTTGTAGTCAGTCCACACTACTTGGACACTAGTTCCATAGAAATCAGGAATCGGATCAATACTCTCAAGAATCGGATTGAATCGATCAGTTCAATTTGGTCTGGGTGATTATTGGTTTGAGTTGTGCATTTTGCACACCCCTTTTCTAACATGCAATCCTATTAAAAAAAAACTCTCATAATCTATCATGCAATGCATCTAGAATCTATCCTAATCTTATCAATCCTTATCTCATCTCGCTACCATGCAAATTTTTTTTTTTGGCACTTTTCAAATGGGAAATAATCAAACAAAGAAAACATAAATTGTAAAAGGAAAACATCAAAATCATCAAGAGACACAAATTCAACTCAAATTTGAAAACAAATAAAATTAATGCCCTTAACCTAAGGCTTATGGATTAAGTCGCCAATTTTTCAGGCAAATAATAATCCTATCTTTTTATTAGAGATCAAGCTACCAATTATGTGCACAATACTGATTATGTGCTTGTTGTCGAATTAGAAAAGTTTTCTAATTTGGATATTACCTAAAATCTCAAAAATCCAAGTTAGTTCACAATTTGTTCAAAATAAGCAATAAATTGATAATTCAAATATGTATAAGATTTTTTTTACCTAATTTGGAAGATTGTTTCCAGAACAAGAGCAACGGATAGAGGAGTTACGATGGTGACTGGCGGAGTCCAATGGTGAGAGTCTCGATGAGAGGAGCTGCAGGTGTGGCTTGTGACAGTGAAGCAACGAGCAAGGATTGTTGGTGGTGAGCAACTCTCGGCTGTGACGGATCATCAGGAAAACTTCGTATAAACTTGCAAAACAGAATCTTACTAATAGCTGGGATGAGAAAGGTAGCAGCAACAACCCGCGGTGAGAGCATTAGGTTGTCAAAGAAATCATGAGGTGCTAATGTTCGTGCTTTTGACTAATGGTCTTGTCATCAATGGACATGAGTAAATCAAAACAGCATAAGCTTCGTCCCATTGGTTTAGGAAAGCAATGGGCTGTAATGATGGTGTGGTTAGAGCTCTCTGGAAATTGCCTCTGGAAGGTTGTGGCTTAGATTGGAAATAGCCGCAGGAGGGATTGTCGGGCCTCTCGACAAAGCAGGAACAATAGCAGCTTTGTCAGAGGGAGACGGCGAGGTTAGGATGTGTCACAGCCCACAGCCAGTCATCGGTGGGCAAGGAGAAGCATCTCGTCATTGCGGATCATGGCAACAAGGCAAGGCACAACAGGAGTGGGTAGTAGTAGTCGGGGTAGCAAGGCACAGCCATGAGGGAGTAATGGCTAAGGACTTTCCCTCTTGCATTCTCTCTTTTCTCTGTTGTATCTCTCAGTGTGTGCTCTAGTTCGCCAATTACCGACCTATAATTATAAGGACCTAATGTCTTTATATAGGAAAAATCTTAGATTCAATATTGATTATTGGGCTTTTTAACAATAAAAGGCTTAATCCCTATGGGCCTCTAATTAAACTTAAAGCCTTTTTGACTTTAATGGGCTAAACCCATTTAATTAAAGCTCAAAACTCATCCCCTATCCTTAGAAATATAGGCAAGGGGGTCTCCGTGGGCTTGGCCAAGTTCTATCTCTCTTACAAGCTTAATTAAGCTTGGAACCTCTAACAAATTCCAGCTCTAATCATATGGACGCAACCCAGTTCAATTAAAACTTAGTGAACCTTCCTTTGCTCATGAAATTCCAATGGTTGTTTGCTTCCTGGGCCTAGCTGAATTTTATTGGGCTTATAGGCTTATTCTAGGTAGATCAATTAAGTTCACTCATCTTTATCTGAGTCTATCCACTGTTGGTTCAACTTAAATGCAATTTATAGGTTCATTCATATGCAAACTCATTGATTTTTATTTTTTTATTTTTTTGGTTTAGGGACCTCGGTCAATCCCAAATTTTCTATGAAATGAGTTACTAAATGGCCACCAAAATTTAGACAACAATAGTCTGTTTAGGAAAATAAAAGCAAGTTTTCCGTTTCAAGCAACTAAAAAAAATATTTCTAGTTTATTTTTAGATTTCAATCAAACATTGAGAAAAAAACATTCTAATATTCTTGAAAAATGACTTATTGAAAAATATTTCTAGAAGTGTCAAACTTTTCACTAAGTATATAAAGCCCTAGATTAAATAGTAGGGCATAAGTGCTTCAATTTAAAGCCCTAGATTAAATTAAACTTTCTATATAAACACAAAAGAGCACGACACATCTGATTCAAGTATGAATACATATACGAAAATACAACCCCTTGCAAAACCGAAACATAGTCTAATCGACCTTGAATTTCCTAATTTCAAATGAGACACAAGCCCTGTTTAGTTCAGCATTCCCACAGGGCTTTGAACTCCCAAAACTCATTGGGAAAAATATCAAGTGGTTTATTATTTTGAGGTGTCATTTGCCTAATGTCAACATTTGGAATGCTGAAAGCCTAAAGCAGGTAGGGACTTATTTTGGGGTTTCAAAGCATTTTCGGAATGCTAAATAGGGGTTTAATGATTTTTTTTCTTCCAATATTGCCTTTATTGATAATTATGTTTTCCTCTTTTACCAAAAAAAATTATTGTTCATTGTCTTCCTCCTTGGACTTGTTGCTCCACTAGTGAAGCTCAGCCGACAGAGCTCAGCTGTAGGCTTTATCGACCGGATCTAGTGGCTGAGAAGGGTCGCCTAAGGTCAAGTGACCTCGGGCATTGACCCCATGCATCGCCGTCGCTTGGGTCGCGTGGCCTCAGGCGACACTGCCTGGGTCGCTCGGCCTCAGGCGACGTTGCCTGAGGTTGCGTGGCCTTAAACGGCTGGGTTGGGATTCTTGGGATGTCCTAGAAGAATGTTTGCTGAAAATGGGGTTCTGCGAGAAATTGGTCAACTAGATTATGCAATGTGTTACTACTGTCACTTTCAGCATCAAATTTAATGGAGAACCTCTTCCTTATTTCAACCTTATCAGATGTATTAGACAAGGGGACTCGTTATCACCATATCTCTTCATTATGGTAGTAAACTATTTGTCTTCTTTGATAGGAAAAGCTTTAGATGACAGGAGTATAAAAAGAATCAAGTTAAATAGGTTATGTCCCACCTTGACTCATTTATTATTTGCGGATGACTATATATTCTTTCTAGATGGTCTATACAGGAATGCCAAAATGTTGCAGCTGTGCTGAATCAATACTATTATGCCTTAGAACAAGCAGTAAACCTAAACAAGCCAGGTATCATTTTTAGCAAAGAATGTCTACAACTATTAAGGGATAACATGGCAAGAGAGTTGAGAGTTCAGGAGCTTGATCGGACAGGAAAATACCTAGGATTCCCCTCTGACTGGGGAGCCTCAAAGAGACAGCTATTTGCATGGATTTTGAGTAGGGTAAACATGAAATTGGAAGGCTGAAAGGAAAAAATTATTTCAAAAGCAAGCAAGGAAATCCTCCTGAAATCAATGGTGCAAGCGTTACCTCAATGCCATGTCAGTTTTTAAAATTCCAGTATCAATACTGTTATGCCTCAGGACAAACAGTAAACCTAAACAAGTCAGATATCATTTTTAGCAAAGAATGTCTACAACTATTAAGGGATAACATCGCAAGAGAGTTGAGAGTTCTGGAGCTTGATTAGACAGGAAAATACCTAGGAATCTCCTATGATTGGGGAGCCTCAAAGAGACAGCTATTTGCATGGATTTTGAGTAGGATAAACATGCAATTGGAAGGCTGGAAGGAAAAAAATTATTTCAAAAGCAAGCAAGTAAATCCTCCTGAAATCAATGGTGCATGCATTACCTCAATGCCATGTCAGTTTTTAAAATTCCAGTATTAATTTGTAAAGCAATAGAGAAGAAAATAGCTAACTTCTAGTGGAAAAATAGTGAAACAAAAGCTGGTTTGCATTGGAAGAGATGGGAAATCATGAAATTTAGGAAAGACAAGGGAGGAATGGGTTTTAGGGACCTACTTACTGTAAACAAGGCCCTTATGGGTAAATAGGCTTGGAGGTTGGTTAAGAATCCAAAAGCATTATGGAGCAAACTACTAAAAGGGCTCTATTTCTGTTGAAAAGACTTTTGGCATGCTGAGAAAGGAATCACGCCTTCATGAGGATGGCAAAGTCTAATTTTGGGAAGGGAGGCCATAGTAGATTCAATGAGATGGTCCATTGGAAATGGACAAAAAGTCTAGAATAGATAAATGGCTAAAAAGAGGACTAATCGGGGGGCTAGCAAATAGAAATGATCCACAAGTATCCAAGTTGATGAATTTTGAAGCAGAACAATAAAATGAACAACTTTTAAACAATCTCTTTGATGAACAGACCATTCAGGAGATCCTTGTAATTCCAATCAACTGTCAAATTACAAATGATGAACTGGTATGGACATGGACTAAGAATGGGTCTTGTCCAATAAAAAATAGCTATAAAATATTAAGAGAATGAGCGACAGTCAAGGCGGCAACTGACTACCCTTCTTCTTCCTACCAAACACCGAGAGCACTACGGAACGCTATATGGCATATGCAGACCAACTCTAAAGTGAAGATATTTATTTGGAATGTTTGTCAAAACGCCATCCCATCCAAGGAAAATTTATGGAAAAGACAGATATTACCTGATCATGTCTGCGGCCTTTGTTGAGAAAGGATGGAAACAGCTGGGCATATCTTTTTGCTTTGCCCCTGGATAGCACGGGTATGAAGCCACATATATGTCAACCTACAAATGAGTCCACACGAAGTTACCCAAATCGATGCGTGGTTAGCGCTATTTATAAGGAAAGACACTCACTTACCTTCCTTGGAAGCGATTTCAAACATCCTATGGCAAATATGGAAGGAGAGAAATAACTATATCTTTCGGGGTAGTAAGCCGATTGCCTGCAAAGTTGTAGTTATGGCCCGATTTCAGCAGCAAAACTATGAAAAATGAGGTTTTAAGCATCCTTAAGAAAGAAAAGCAAAGGAAACCGACATCTTAGATTTGGGTAGCTCCGGTAGCAAGGACTTTGAAGATGAACGTTAATGGGTCAATTTGTGAGGGGTTGACGGAAGGAGCTGTAGCTTGTATCGTCCAGGATTTCTCGGGTTGCATTGTGGATAACTTCACCAAAACAATTTAGGGGGCTTTAGTTTTTCAACTGGAAACCCTAGCTCCGTTAGAAGCTTTAAAGTACATCAAAAAGAAGTAGATGGGCGTGGTTTTGGTGGAGTTCGACTATCAAAGCTTGGTTAGCTCTCTAAAGTACAAGGAAGACTTAAACTAGGATTCACATGTTGTTTGGACTAAGTGTAAAGCACTTCTGCAGACTTTACTGTTGGTGGGCCTTCTTTTCTGTCCAAGAACTACAAATGTTGTTGCAAATTGGGCCACGCGCGAGCAGAGGAAACAAACATTACGGCTGCGTTTGATTCAGCATTTGCAAGGGGCTTTGAGTCCAATGCAAATGCTGAAAGCCCAAAACTACTTTGGGAAATGCAATTGTGTTTGGTAAATAATTTCAGTATTTGGCAGAATGCTGAAAGCAAGTTGAAAGTTAAAAGCCGGCTTCAAAGTAGAACCAAATAGTCCAGCATTTCCCCAAGAGGCTTTCAGGCCTGAAAGCCCCTTGGAAATGCTGAACCAAACGCAGCATACCACCCAATTGGCTTTGTTCTCCACCCCAAGCCCTTTGGGCCCTATTATGTAATGACGCCTCGCTCTTGGGTGCTGCTGGATCCTCATTAATTATGATATAAATAAAATTTCTACTTGTCGACCAAAAAAAAAAAGGCACAACATGAGTGGATAGTAACAGTCAGGGTAGCAAGGTGTGGCAGTGAGGGAGTAATGGCTAGGGACTTTCCCTCTCGCATTCTCTCTTTTCTCTATTGTATCTCTCAACGTGTGCTCTAGTTCGCCAATTACTAACCTAGAATTATAAGGACCTAATGTCTTCATACAGGAAAAATCTTAGATTCAATATTGATTATTGGCTTTTTAACAATAAAGGCTTAATCTCTATGGGCCTCTAATTAAACTTAAAGCCTTTTTGACTTTAATGGGCTAAACCCATTTAATTAAAGCTCAAAACTCATCCCCTATCCTTAGAAATATAGGCAAGGGGGTCTCCGTGGGCTTGGCCAGGTTCTATCTCTCTTACATGCTCAATTAAGCTTAGAACCTTGAACAAATTCCAACTCTAATCATATGGGCACAACCCAGTTCAATTAAAGCTCAGTGAACCTTCCTTTGCTCATGAAATTTCAGTGGTTGTGTGCTTCCTGGGCCTAGCTGAATTTTATTGGGCTTATAGGCTTATTCTAGATAGATCAATTAAGTTCACTGTTCTTTATTCTGTTGATTCAACTTAAATGCAATTTATAGGCTTATTCATATGCAAACTCATTGATTTTTTATTTTTATTTTTATTTTTGTTTAGGGACCTTGGTCAATCCCGAATTTTCTATGTAAAGAGTTACTAGATGGCCGCCAAAATTTAGACATCAATAGTTTGTTTAGGAAAATAAAAGCAAGTTTTCCGTTTCAAGCAACTAAAAAATGATTTCTAGTTTATTTTTAGATTTCAGTAAAAAAAAACATTCTAATATTCTTGAAAAATGACTTAATAAAAAATATTTCCAGAAGTGTCAAACTTTTCACTGAGTATATAAAGCCCTAGATTAAATAGGAGGGCATAAGTGCTTCAATTTAAAGCCCTATATTAAAATTAAACTTTCTATATAAACACAAGAGAGCGCGGGACATCCCATTCAAATAGGAATACATATACGAAAATACAGCCCCTTGCAAAACCGAAACATAGTCTAACCGGCCTTGAATGTCCTAATTTCAAATGAGACACAATCCAAACCAACTTGGGAAGTGAACATCCCATCCCACAAACTCTTTTCTCTTGCTTCACAACGCAACAGAAAAGGGGGCATGCATGATTTGACGAGATTCCCAGAGAAACGGGCAAATAGCAAAACTACAGAAGAACTTTGGGGGCACAATATGTAATTACAGCAAAGTTACAGGCTACAAACCTTAAGAAAAGAAAAAGAAACAACTTACTTTTTATTTCTTCCTCGTCCTCGAACCCTGTCTCCCTCGTCTTCTCTCTCTCTCTCTCTCTCTCTCTCTCTTCTCCTTCTGCACCAGTAGGGCTCCCCATTTCGCACCTCCTGCCTCGCTCCCCCCCCACCGGCGCACGTTACCTCCCCGCCGGCTATCCTGCGCCTCCGGAGGTAAGCTCCCCGCCGCCCTGCGCCTCTTCATTTCGGTCTCCCTCTCCCCCCCCTTCCGGCGCGCCCGATCACTGTGACGAAACCCTAATTAAACCCCCCGCGCCGGCGTCGGGTCGGGCCATTTCCGGGTCCTCCGCTTCGGCTCAGTCGATCAGTTCGATCAGTCATTCCGCCCGCCGGAGCTCGGGGCGGCTTTCGATCGGGGTTCCGGGGGTGCTGTTGTTCCTGTTCGATTCCGCCGCCGCCGCCGTATCGATCTTCCGGCGTTAGATCTTGTGAGGTTTGAGTTGATTCGTATTGGTTGGGGGCGGGGGCCGGGGCCGGGGGCGGGGGTGTTCGTGCTTTGATGCGTTGGCGGAGATCTGAATCCGCGGCCGGACGAGTGAAGTGTTCGGGTCGGACATGGCCAACCCGGGAGTCGGGAGCAAATTCGTGTCAGTGAACTTGAACAAGTCTTACGGGCAGCATTCGCAGCACCACCAGGGGAGCTCTTATGGCCATAGCCGAGCCCGGGTGGGTGGTCACGGCGGTGGAGGTGGAGGTGGAGGTGGAGGTGGAGGTATGGTGGTGCTTTCGCGGCCTCGTAGCTCACAGAAAGCTGGGCCCAAGCTTTCTGTTCCACCCCCCTTGAACTTGCCGTCCCTGCGGAAGGAGCATGAGAAATTCGATACCTTGGGAACCAGCGGCAGTGCTGCTGGCGGAGGGGCGAGTGGAAGTGGGATGAGGCCCGGTTCGTCTGGTATGGGATGGACTAAGCCTGCGAATGTCGGATTGCAGGAGAAGGAAGTTTCTGGTTCTGGTGATAAGGGTGTTTCTGGGGCAGTTGATCTGGATATGCATAGTGCTGTTGATGCGTTGAACAAGGGAGGTAGTGCATATATGCCACCTTCGGCTCGGCCTGGACCTGTAGTGTCTGCATATCAGCCAGTGGAGAAACCTACAGTTTTGAGGGGAGAGGACTTCCCCTCTTTGCGAGCTGCGGTTCCTGCTGTATCTGGCTCATCACAGAGGCAGAAGGATGGTCTGAATCTGAAACAAAAGCTGTTATCAGGTGAAGAAGCAGGTAATGAGCAGAGGCCAAGCTCTCATATGAGCTCCCTTGTTGATATGCGTCCTCAAGGGCTGTCATCTCATCATACTTTTGCTAATGGAGTCCATCAAAATGGCGATGGGAATCATACTTTTGGCAGTTCTCGAACGTCTGAGCAGAGTCGAAAGCAGGATGATTACCTTTCAGGGCCACTGCCTCTTGTTCGCTTGAATCCAAGGTCTGATTGGGCTGATGATGAGCGTGATACTAGTCGTGGTTTGATAGAACGTGGCAGAGATAATGTCTTTTCAAAGAGTGAAGCCTATTGGGATGGGGATTTTGATATGCCCAAGGCAAGTTTTCCGCCTCTCAAACCGGCTCATGGTTCTCTTGACAGGTGGGGTCAGCGTGACAATGAAACTGGGAAATATTCTTCCAGTGAAGTCCATCGAGCAGACCCTTATGGCAGAGATGTGAGAATATCTGGTGGTGAAGGCAGGGAAGGAAGCTCATGGAGAATATCTTCCCCCATTCCAAAAGGTGGAGCTGGTGTACAAGAATCCAGAAACGACAGAAACAATCTGAGTGTCAGGTCATTTATGTTGAGTACTGAAACAAAAAAGGATAACAAGCACGTGGCTTCACCTTTTAGAGATGGTGCTCTAGATGATCTTGGAAGGAAGGACAATGCTTATGGACAAGGCGGGAGACTGTCGTGGAACAGCAATTTAGATTCATTTAATAGTCGAGGAACAGAGCGGATGGCGAGAGACACCAAATACCCTGGTGATGGTCCGCAGAATAGTTCAGCATCCAAAAGCTCATCTGGTGGTAAAGGCCTTCCTGTGAATGATTCAATACTTAATTTTACAAAGGACAAACGCCCGTTTTCGAAGAATGAAAAGCCTTATCTGGAGGATCCTTTCTTAAAGGATTTTGGTGATGGACGGGATTCTCTTTCTGGAAGCCTGGTAGGCATGGTGAAAAGGAAAAAAGATATGCTTAAGCAGACCGACTTTTATGATCCTGTCAGGGAGTCTTTTGAGGCTGAACTTGAGAGAGTTCAGAAGATGCAAGAGCAGGAACGACAGCGCATTCTCGAGGAACAAGAAAGAGCCTTGGAGCTTGCCCGTCGGGAAGAGGAGGAGAGAGCTAGGCTAGCCAGAGAGCAAGAGGAAATGCAGAGAAGGCTTGAAGAAGAAGCCAAAGAAGCTGCCTGGAGAGCAGAACAAGAAAGGTTGGAAGCCTTGCGCAGAGCTGAGGAGCAGAGGATAGCGAGGGAAGAGGAGAAGCGGAGGGTTCTCTTAGAGGAAGAGAGGAGAAAACAGGCAGCTAAGCAAAAGCTTTTAGAACTAGAGGAGAGGATGGCCAAGAAGCAGGCTGAAACAGTAAGAGGTAGTAGCAACTCTCTAATTGCAGATGAGAGGTCTGCAGCGTTGCTGAAAGAGAAAGACACTTGGAGAGTAGCAGATACAGGTGATTGGGAAGATAGTGAAAATATGGTTGAGAGGATTACTACTCCAGTATTTTCTGATTCTTCTACTTTCAATAGAACATTTGACATGGGCATCAGGCCAAATATCTCTCGGGATAGTTCAATATCAATGGAAAGAGGGAAACCTTCTAATGCATGGAGAAGGGACCCATTTGAGACAGGGAGCAGCTCAACCTTTGGTCTGGCAGAACAAGAGGGTGGTCATTATGGCCCCAGACGAGATGCATCACATGGAGGAATAACATTACAGAGGAAAGAGGTCAGTGGAGCTGGATATGTCCCTTATAGGAATTACAATAGAGGAGGGTTGTCAGAGCCTCAGATGGATGATTTCCCTCACATGAGAGGGCAAAGGTGGAATCTTATTGATGGAGATCCTGTTAATAGGAATCCTGAGCTTGATCCTGAGTTTCCTGAGAATTTTAATGAGAGGTTTGCTGGTGATGTTGGGTGGGGACACCGTCAGTCCCATGATTATCCTTATCCTCCATCTTCTGAACAATTTTATCAGAATTCTGAGGTCAATGGCTCTTATTCTTCTGGGAGGTCAAGGTATTCCATGAGGCAGCCTCGTGTTCTTCCTCCTCCTTCATTATCTTCGCTGCATAAGAATGCACGTGGAGGTGAAATTGAGCGTCCAGGACCGTCATATTTACTAGATAGCGAGATGAAGCATACTGGGTCTGCACAAAGTGGATCTACTCTGAATGTGGGTCACAGGGTGGGTAATCAAGAGGATGTGGATCATGACTTAGTTGTTGTCAAGCAAGAGAACACTGATGAGCAGAAACTAGATCCACATATTGCACCAAGGTGTGACTCCCAATCCTCTCTCTCTGTTTCGAGCCCCCCTGATTCTCCTATTCATCTTTCTCATGATGATTTGGATGAATCTGGGGACTATCCTGTGAAGTCAGCAGCTGGACAGGATGGAGATTTTCTCATTCCTGAAAAGGAAGCTGTTGTCTTACCAACCAATGCTGGGCAGGTTACAGATGCTCCTGGATCTCTTTCTAGTGAGGACGGAGGAGAATGGACTGAGGAGAATGATGAACTGTTGCAGGAGCAAGAAGAGTATGATGAAGATGAAGAGGGATACCGGGAAGAAGATGAAGTACGAGAAGCAGATGATGAGATTGGAGATAGACATCAAGAGTTTGATGATATTCACTTGGAGAGTGAACGTTCAGCTGGGCTTGGGGACAATTTGGTTTTAGGCTTTAATGAGGGCGTTGAAGTTCCTGTGCCAAGTGATGAGTATGAACAAAGTCCAAGGAACAGAGAACTCGCTTATGCAGTGCCGTCTGTTTCTCTTGGCCATTGTCAAGAAGAGGAGTCCTCAGTCAGACTGAGCAGTGATGTGCGGACTGGTCAACATGTTGATAGTTCTCCTCAATCAAGCATGGATGCTTCATCTAGGCTGCTGCAGGAAGCAGAGAAAGCCATGCAAGGCCTGGAGATTAAGCCTAATAACATTGCTATTACGTCAGCAGCTTCTCAGATTTTGGATAACACGGATGCTCCTGTCAGGCATGTAGTTCCATCCAGTGGCAACTTGATATTGCATTCTACTGCGTCTGCTGTTGCTGCTCATGCTGAAGCTCCTAAGCTTCAGTTTGGTCTGTTTTCTGGTCCTTCCTTGATACCATCTCCTGTGCCAGCTATTCAAATTGGTTCCATACAGATGCCTCTTCATTTGCATCCTCAAGTTACTCCATCTCTTAGTCCAATGCAGCAAGCACATCCTCCTATTTTTCAGTTTGGACAGCTCAGATACTCATCTGCATTTCCTCCAGGAATTGTGCCCATGGCTTCCCCGCCAGTATCATTGATTCAGCCAAGTGTTCCAGCTAATTTTTCTTTTAACCATAATCGGGATGGCTCTTTGTCACTTCAACCAAGTCAAGAAATCCCTGCCCAAAATCTTGTGAAAATGGATGATGCATCTCTGTCAGCGGGAAGCCAGCCAGGCGTTGTTCCTAGGCACTTCATTCTACCTCAAGACAAGGCAATGAAAAATTTAAATCCGTTACCAGCGAGAGAAAAGGCAGAAGGCATGTTGACCATGCAGCAGGATCGAGCAGAAAATTCTCAGTTTCTCGAGGGCAATAATGTTCCAGATTTCCAATTAGAGCAGCCGGACCAACAGAATGAAGGTGGCAAGAACTACAAATTCATGTCAAATTCGAAAAAATGGGAAGGGCAGGGCATAACTGGGATTCCATCGTCTCAGGCCATCAGGAAAGAGAAGGATTTCAATGGATCAAGGGTTCATGGCTCTGTAAATGGTGGCAAAGTGAAGCATTACGTGTTCAAGGTTAAAACCCCTGCATCTAGATCATCTATTCCAGAAAATGAGGTTTCCCAGTCGGATTCTTCAGGATACCAAAGAAGGCAGAGACGTACTGTTAGGCGAACTGAGTTCAGAGTCAGAGAGAACAGTGAAAAAAGGCGATCAGCAATCCCTGGTTCACCCTCCCTCCTTGGGCTTGATGACAGGTCAAGTGTAAATGCTAGAAGCGCAGGAAGAACTGGTTCTGGAAAGGCTGTTTCATCAAATAATTTGCCCAAGCGGACATTTGAGTCTGAAAGTGTTAGATCTGGCTCAATGAATACTCAAGAAGTGGAATCTCGAAGCAGAAATGAAAAGCGATCTTTAAAAGAATCGATCTCAAAGAGCCAGTCTGTTCATCAGCCACTCTCTCTTGAGCAAATCCCTAAGAGCAATGTCCATGAAGAAGATATTGATGCTCCTCTTCAAAGCGGTGTTGTGCGTATTTTTCAGCAACCTGGAATAGAAGCCCCTAGTGATGAAGACGACTTCATTGAGGTGAGGTCAAAGAGGCAAATGCTGAATGACAAGCGTGAGCAAAGAGAGAAAGAGATCAAGGCAAAGTCCCGTATCGCAAAGGTTTCATTAAATTTCTAGCTTCTCAATAGCTGTTGTCACTGAGATGTTGCTTACTAATGTTGTTTGTGATTCCATTTTATTCTAGGTGCCAAGGAAGTCTCGTCCCTTGCAAAATAATAACTTCCCCAGTGGCTCCAAGAGAATATCTTCTTTGAGAAGTGGAGAAACATTGACCACGGGTCACACTGACTTTGCCACCACAAATATTGAAGTATCAGTTGACTTTAGTGCCTCCATGGCGTCACAACCATTGGCTCCAATTGGGACACTTGCCGCTAAAAGTGAAGCTCAGGGTGATTCAGTTCCCCAAAATATCATGTATATACTCTATAAATCCTATAGTTGCATTGAAAGATGAAGTACTTTATTTCAATTTTCATTTTCCTCTCTCGGTGCAGGTCCCCCCTTCCAGGTGACATTGGAAAGAGCCTTGGGCCAGCTCCAGGCTCAATATTAAAGAGCAAGAATAAGGTCATGGATAATGTTCAACCTTTGGACTCTTGGGGTAATTCGGGCATTAACCAACAGGTTAGTCGCATTCATGGGAAATTGTTGATAGGCTGTCTGGTGATTTATATATTTTTAAGCACCAACTTCTTGTTTCATTTGTCTCTCAAGGATTATGTGTTTTCTAAGATCCTCATGAATTAGGATCTTTTAGTTGGTTTCTTTGCGTTATAGTAAAATAAAAGCTGTGTAACTATCTAAATATTGATTTGATTTTATACGAGTTAAATTGGGGCTTGGTTGATGTGACAAGCTTTATTAGACTGGACAGTTTTTCTAGCTTTATTCACAAACTTATAGGATGATCCGTGGAGTTTCCTTATTTTTGTTTGAAATTTTTGCTCTATTAATGCAAATAAAAGTGTGTAGAAGAGGAAGAACTTGCATTGATCCATCCTTTATAGTCTGATACTGCTTTCTGGATATGATGATTTGAAAGTGATTAAATTTTGTTGTAGGTTATGTCCCTTACACAGTCACAACTTGACGAGGCAATGAAGCCCGCTAAATTTGATGCACATGTTTCTGTTGGAGAATCTAGTTTTACAGTCACTGAGAGTAGTGTGCCATTGACGTCCATATCAGCAAAAGACAAATCGTTTTCTTCAGCAGCAAGTCCAATAAATTCACTGCTTGCAGGGGAGAAAATTCAGTTTGGTGAGCATTTTATCCATGCTAAGTAATGTACCGCAAGATCCAATTATTGACATCCTTGTGTGTGGTTATTGCCAAATTCAGGTGCGGTAACATCTCCAACGGTTCTTCCTCCTAGCAGTCATGCTCTTTCTCATGGGATTGGCCCTCCAAATTCATGTCTTCCAGATGTTCAAGTTTCTCATAAGCTTCCTGGAGCTGAAGATGGTTGCAACATTTTCTTTGAGAAGGATAAGAACTCAGGTGAGCCCTGTGTTCATCTAGAAGATAGTGAAGCTGAAGCTGAAGCAGCTGCTTCCGCTGTTGCTGTTGCTGCAATTAGCAGTGATGAGATAGTTGGGAATGGACTGGGTTGCTCTGTTTCTGTTTCAGATGCCAAAACTTTTGGAGCTGTAGATGTTGACGGGATATCCGCAGGTAGTGAAGCCTTTCACAGCTTTGTGGCAAGCATTCTTTTTTGGGTTTAGTGGAACGTGTGATTGATCATGTATGCTTTATTGTTAATTTTGTTAGGTGTAGCTGGTGAGCAGGAGTCAGCAAATCACTTAAGGGCAGAAGAGCCTCTGAATGTCTCTCTTCCTGCTGACCTCTCTGTTGAAACCCCTCCCATTTCCATGTGGCAACCGTTGACAAGTTCACAGAGCACTTCAAGCCAGATGCTTTCACATTTTCCTGGAGGTCCACCATCTCATTTTCCTTTCTATGAGATGAACCCAATGATGGGGAGTCCAATATTTGCTTTCGGTCCCAATGAAGAATCTGCATCTACACAACAGCAATCACAGAAGAGCAGTGCACCCAATTCAGGGCCACATGGGTCCTGGCCACAAGGCCATTCTGGTGTAGATTCATTTTACGGTCCTCCAGCTGGATTTACTGGCCCTTTCATCAGTCCTGGGGGTATACCTGGAGTTCAGGGCCCACCGCACATGGTTGTCTATAACCATTTTGCACCAGTTGGGCAGTTTGGACAGGTTGGCTTGAGTTTCATGGGCACTGCTTTCATACCTTCCGGAAGGCAACCTGATTGGAAGCACAATCCTGCGTCCGCTCCAATGGTTGGTGAGGGAGATATGAACAATTTAAATGCTGTTTCTGCCCAGCGCAATCCGGCAAACATGCCTGCTCCAATTCAGCATCTTGCTCCTGGCTCACCTCTATTGCCCATGGCTTCCCCTATGTTTGATGTGCCTCCTTTCCAGGTAGTCATCTATTCTTTCTGGCTCCACAGTCAGATCCCTGGTAGCTTTTGTCACAATCATACCTGATATAGCTCTCATAGTGTTTGTCACTTAAGCATGAAACTACTAAAAGAGTGACAATTTTGGGATTTGCAGAAGATGACAATAGCCATAAATCATAAAGCAGGAGGTCCATATTTGTTGAAACTGAAATGAAAGGACATGGTCCTTATCTTTTTAGGAGAAAATATTGGAAAAAGTGATAAAAGAAAGAAGTTACTTGATTTAGAACTGCTGTGAATCTTTTATGGCAAACTTGCTGGTGACAGTATCCAGAAGAGACATTCTGGCCTCATGATGTCTTTTCTATTTTGAAGTTAAGCAGCAAGATGTGAACAGGCTACACGAAGTGATTGCTCTGTGTGATGTGATAATGTGTTCTTCACTTGGTGAACAAAAGACCGGATGTCAAGGACCTTGACCATTATAATCTGCATAATAGAATTGTGGTCCTTGAAGTTTATCTTCCCAGAAGAGCTCTAATATTGGACCTCAATTTTTGTTGGCATAAAGCCTTAATAAAAGCATTACTTAACTAAAGTAAGTCAGGAAAGAAAGAAAACTTCTGCTTTTCAGACTACAGACTGGATCTTTGTAAGTAAATATAGGGTGGGTCTTTCACATGGTAGAGGTGGAGATTTAGGAAATTTGATTTCTTCTTCTTTAAGTTGGAGTAAATAGTGTTGGTTGTGGATTTGTCGTCACTGCCTTCTAAGACACTGATTATTGGTTGAAATTTTTCTTTGCAGACCAATCCTGAGATGTCGGTCCATACTCGATGGACGCATCTTCCTGCTTCTCCTCTCCAGTCCTCTTCAATGTCTTTGCCAATGCAGCAGCAACAAGCTGGGGCACTTCCTGCACAGTTTAATAATGGGCCTTCTGTTGACCAATCGCTAGCTGCAAACAGATATGCTGAGACTCGCACCTCAACTCCAGAAAGCAGTCGGAATTTTCCTGTGGCAACGGATGCCAGTGGCAGCCGGTTGCCTGATGAGCTAGGGCTGCTAGACCCATCAAGCTCCAGTTCAGGGGCTTCTACTAGTATTGTCACCAAGAATTCACCTTTAAATGCCAGCAACGTTAATCATCAGAATCGCAGTGATAATGACGGATGCAGCTCTGAAACAGCTGCAGTTTTTGAGAACAAATCTTCCCAGCAGAGAAGTATTTCTTCCCAGAATTACAGCAGCTCTTCTGTGTATAATTATCAGAGAGGAGGCCCTTCTCAAAAGGGCAATGAATGGCCTCACCGTCGAACAGGTTTTCCAGGACGGAACAATTCTTATGGTTCAGAAAAGAGCTTTGCTTCCTCCAAGGTGAAGCAAATATATGTGGCTAAGCAGACTATTGGTGGGAAAACAGCAACCTCATAAAAGACCATGGAAAGGTGATGCGGTCATGGCAGATAAAAGTGTGACATTTGGTATGCTCCACTATGGAACTTCTTTTTTGGGAAAGAGTGGCTTGCCTTGAAGGTGACTGCTGAGATCTGGGATTATGTAAGACTATCAAGGAGCCATGCGAACCTAATAAAACTTGCAGAAAGTATCTCAGGATAAGCATTTTTGGATTATTGTTACTGCTGAGTCCTAGAACAGGTACATCCAGCGTGCTAGTTGATCTACTGGTAAGGATGCTGCTGTCCTTGGATCATTTGGTGTTTGGCTCTTAGTTTTTTTTATCTTCATTCTTTGGGTTTATGTGAACTGATTGTTTATTTTCTAGGGGGGAGAAAACCTCGGAAATTTGGTGACCCAACTATTTTTTTACCATGTTGGTAATCTTGATGTGTAGACTGATACGTCCTGTGGAAAAATACGTGTTTGTAGCAGAGTATAATACTAATGGCTTTCATGCTTGTCATGGTGTTGCAAGGCTTCCATGCTTTGAGGAAATATAATTTGATATTTCCAGTACTTGTATTGTATGTGCAACGTCAGTTTTTCTCCAAGAATACAAGAATCGATGGCATCATTAGTTATTAGGCACCTCAACTTGTGTATCTGATTACCTTGTGGAGAATTGTAAAAGAAGATATTATGAGAAAAGTGGCGGAATGTATGCTTGTGCCATTGTACGCACATTTATGACGGAGGGAGATAAAGAGATTTGTGCGGAGAGATTGATGTAGTCAGACTTTAGCTTCGGATAGCTGTCTTAAAAGAAAATTTGAAAATTAAGGCAGCATTGGAATGTCTCGGATCCATCAGTCCGGAAAATGGTGAAATCAATGTCGTGATTTGATTTCCATCTGATTGTTCTCTACAACAGACCAGCACTTCCGCACTTAAGCTGCCATTGCGGCGTTGCATGGGAAAAAATATTGCAACTTGGATCCAAGCTACAGTTCACATCATCTACGAATTTGTTGTAAAAGCACGTGATGTCGAAAGTTACTATTTTGAGGCTCACCCCGCCAAATATTCGTACTTCCTCAACTCACAGCTATACGAAGCTAAAATCCCCCAAAATCTCCAACCAAAAAGAAGGTGAGCACTCCTTAGAATGTCAGAATAGATTACCCTGCTATACAAAGAAATTCTCTCGCCTCATGGTCCTTCATTTACCACGTCACTCTCTCGCTATGGATTCCAATGAATTTGCTGGAACCATACTGCTAATCATGTATGGCTGCGGCTTGTGAATTCTCAGAACGGTAGGACTGAAATCTCATTCTGCTAAGTAACACGATTTCTTAACTTCCATGAACAAGACTATAGCCAGGGACTTTGCTCAACCTCCTCCTTTCCATGTCAGACCTCACTCTACTAGCATCCATCCACCGTCCCGCCACTGCATACGTATTGTGGAGCATCACATATGATGCAGAGTTGCTCGGGTCCACTTCCAACAGCATTTTGCAAACTCCCTCTGCGATTTCAGCATTTCCCTGCACTGAACAAGCACCCAGCAAAGACTCGAGAAGGGCAGTGGAAGCTAGATGAGGTGACCCTTCAACAATCTCGAAGGCCTCATGCAGATGTCCTCTTCTTCCGAGGAGGTCTACCATGCAAGAATAGTGTTCTGTGTTTGGAGATACTCCCTGTTCAACCATAGAACGAAAAATCATCTTGGCTTGATGAACTAAGCCAGCATGGCTGCAAACTGACAGGATACTCAAATAAGTGACGGCATCTGGTTTCATGCCAGTGAGTTCCATCTGCGAGAGAAGGTTGAGAGCAGCCTTGAAATTTCCATGCATTCCATATGCATTAATCATCGTGCTCCAGGAGACTAAGTCCCTTTCATTGGAACTATTGAATAGATCCGTCGCTATTGATAAGTTTCCACATCTTGCATACAAGTCAACAAGGGAATTGTTGATCGCAATATCTTTCTCAAAGCCCTTCCGTATCACGTAAGATAGCACAGAATGGGCAAGATTCGCAACGGTTAATTGAGCAGAAGCAGAAATTAAGATTAGGACTGTAACATGGTCAGCCTCCAATCCCATACGAAGCAACTGGCAGAAGGCATCGACTGCTTTGTTCAAATTTTTTGTTTGGACATGCATGCTCATTAAGGAATTCCACAAAGAGATGTCCAACCTATCTCCCATTTCAAACAACCTGAGGCTACATCTGATACTGTCAAATCTGGTGTACATGGATATGAGTGACGTAAGTAAGGGAGTGTCTTGTAGAATCCCTCTTCTCAGAGCAAAGGCATGTATGGACTTGCCTTGCAGCTGCGAACAACATGAAGGCAATAAATTTATCAGAGTAACATCATTTGGTGTATTGTGATCCTCCTCCATCATTTGATGAAACAACACAAGGACATCACCATCAAGTCTTTTGCGCTGATAGCCAGTCATTAGAGCATTCCATGAGACCAAATCTCTTCTAGGCATGATCTTGAAGAGCAAACTACCAGAATCGAGATCTCCACAGTTACCATACATGCTAGTAAGAGCATTTACTAAAGCAACGTCCAAGGCAAACCCCATTTTGATGGCGTAACAGTGTAGACTCATCCCTTGTAGCAAATAGTCAATTGAAACATAACTCGGGAGAATACTTATCAGACTAACAAAATCCAACTTCATTTCTTCCTTTTGCATAAGATGACCGAGCTCCCACGCTTTTTCAATATGTCCAGTGTGTACACATCCCGAAATCAAAGTATTCCACGATACAACATCTCTTAAGGCCATTCTGTTAAATAGAGCAAATGAGGAAGCAAGGTCATGACATTCACAGTATAATGCCAGGAGAGCATTTGACACATTAAGATTAGAGACAAAATCCATTTTCTCGCTAAATGCATGGACAGATTTTCCCAATAGAATTGCTTTAAGTTTGGAGCACGCAGAAATAATGCTAATAATTGAAACTGGATCTGGAGTCAATCCTACAAATTGCATTTCAGAGAAGACAGCGAAACTTTCATCCAATAGCCCTTTATGCACATAACCTGAAATTAATGAATTCCATGTCAGCAAGTTTCTGTCGGGCATATCATCGAAAAGCCACTTGGCTGAATTTATGTCCCCATGCTTGGCATAAAATGATACAAGGGAGGTTCCCACTGATACCTGACAACCTATTCCATGTTTCATTGTTAAAGCATGAAGGCATTTACCATGCACAGGATCACGCAGATATTCACATGCAGGGATGATACACACGAACGTGACGACGTCAGGCTGAATTCCCGATCGAATCATTCGATGGAATATCTCAAACACATCAAGTGCCCTCTGTTTCTCCTTGTAAGCATGGATCAAAGCATTCCAAACAGGCACATTCTTTTCTTGAAGAAACTCAAACATATCTCTTGCGCTACATAGATTATCGTCTAAAGCATACATTGATACCAAAGCAGGAGCCAAATATCCATTCGACAGATGTCCAGATTTAAATGCAAGTCCATGGAGAGATCTGCCGACGTCCAAACGTCCGAGGCGCGTGCACACAGGAATTACGCAGGCCAGAGTACTCAGATTAGGCTTCAATCCCATCGCGCGGATCTTCCCGAAAAGCTCCAGCGCTTTCTCGCGGAGGCCATTCCGAGAAGAGCCGGCGATCAGGGCATTCCAAGAAACCAAATCCGGCTCAGGAATTAAACCAATCAGCTTGTCTGCAACCTCCAAACGACCCGTCTTCGCGTAAAAATCCAACAACGCGGTCTGCACCACGACATTGGCCTCGAACCCGGCTCTCAGAGCGACGCAATGCACCTCCTTGCCGACATCGAGAGCGCCGAGAGCGGAGCAAGCCTTGAGCACGGAAGGAAGAGTGAAGCCGTCGGACGGGCAGCCGGAACCTCGGCATTTCCCGTAGACCCACACGACTTCCTCGTACAACCCGTGATCGCAGAGACCCCTGACCATCGAATTCTGCAACGGCAGAGTCACGCTGCGGGTACCCAAGAAAGAAGATAGCGCTAGACTCGGATAGCCCAGACGGAAACAGGACCTGACGAGCTCGCCGATCGAGGGGCCGTCCTCAGCGAGCCCGCTCACGATGAGGAGGCACTGCAGGGGCTTCAGACGGTGGGGGTCTTTGCAGAGCTTCAGCGCGCGGGCGAAGCGGGCGACGGTGGCGGAGCCGGCCGAGGCCATGCCGGGAACGTTCAGGCGCTGCGAAGGGTGTTAGAACTTTGGAGGCGAAGCGTGGAGCCATGGGGGAGTTCGACGGCGTGGAGCGGGTCTGGTCGCATCTCTTGGGGGATTCCCGCCAATGGAAAAATGGAGGATGGGGGGAGTGGAATCGAGTTCGACCCGGTTGGGATTGGTGATGGAGAAAATGGAGGAGTTGGATTTTTAATGAACGTGTCGGTCAAAGTTGTATCGAACGCGTGCAATTAGGAAAGTGTTTATAGGTTTAAGATCAAGTTAGTCACCTTTCGAGCCGTGACTTCACTATCGAAATTTAAATTGTTACTGTGGAAGTTCCTAACTAAATTTGACAAAGTGGAATATAGACTCCATTTCTCAACTCGATTATGATAGATTGTTTTATTTATTTATTGGTAAATGGATTAATTATATTTTGTAAATCGATTTAGAATAGTAAAATACAAAAAGTTATAGATATTAAATGGGTTCATGGAATCCGACTTATCTCTATGACTCTCTTCACTCTCTAATGTGCTTTCACTTGATCTCATGCTCATTCATTCTGTGTTTTCATCTCACTTTGAGTCTGAAATTTTCTAAATTTTATTAAATATGAAAATATATTAGCAATATAAATTGGGTCAAATACAATATGAGTCATTAAATTTATAATGCATCGAAATGGGTTGATCAACTTATTTTCCACTCGACCCTTCCATTTGATAGACTTACTCCTAATATAACTTATCAAGCAATGGAATGCAATTGTCACCCCCAAAGTTGAAATTTTAGCATTACTTTTATCAAACAAGTCCAGCAATTGAGAGCCCATCTTATGCTTTCCCCGGTTCCGATCCACTTGGTTTCGCCTTATGATTTGTTGATGCCGTAAGATCTAGCCCATTTAGAGAGCATCGACACGAGTACACAGTTCTATTCAAACAGCTCGTTGGACAAGTCGGCAATTCAGTTGAATTGAACATCATCGAAACATTGGATACATTCTCATCATATACGTCATCTTAGCTTACACAACAGTCTGAACATTCATGTGATACAAACAATGCTTCGGATGCTGTCCACGAGAGCCTCGTGAATGTACACAACCTTAATCCTGTTCATCAATCCTGGTTTCCTCGAGAATGCTGGCCTAGTCGGCTCTGTCCGTGCTGAACACAGTTCGCAAGACTAGTGAGCCCTTGTGGCCTTCATTCCCTTCAGGCTCAATCCTGCATTCAATAATGGGCGAAAACTCTGAAATGGTCTACTCTTATAATGACAGACTAATTTGAGAAATGAGTATATAAGAGTGGCTCTTACAGAAGCTCCCCATGAAAAGGTGAAGGAGAGACAATTTCTACACCGGCCCCATGGCTCGTCAGTTCATACACCATAAACCTCTCTCAGAACATCCAATACTCTGTTAGCTATTTCTGGCCCAAACAACCTCGGAAAGCTGGACCCGAGATCGATCTCGATAGTTTTCCTCTTAGTTATCCCGTCCCTTCTCTCTAAGTACGCTCCGTCCTCCTCGTCCACATTTCTATCCACAGCGGCACACTTGTCCAGCCATATTCCCAGGACCTCTCTGGCAACAGGAGAGACGTGACTCTCAATAATCTCGTCCAAGCGTTCCGCTTTACCTGCCTCACTCTCTATGCGAAGCATGATAGCTGTGGGAGAGACCACGCAGCGTATGTAAAGGGATGAGGAGAAATAAGGCTGAGCCTCTGGAAGCTTCTCGAGCGCTTGCCTGCGGGACTCTAACTGGGTTTCCTCGTAGAATGTCGAAAGGTAGTCAGGGGAAGTTATGAGGTCCTTGCGTGGTGGTAAATCAAGGATTAGGACCAAGGATGTCGGGCTGCTCCGTATGAGCTCGAACAGAAAATTCGGAGCGTCGGTTGAATTGTTGAGGTAGGCCGAAAGGCTGGTTATGTTCAGCGATCCTCCAGTTGGAAGCTGACAGTTTAGCCAACTTCCTAACAAGAAATCAACCTGACAAACCAAAACAAAATAATTAAACGAACAACACACGTCCCAGAACTGAACTCAAAATTCCCTAGATGATCTATACATCACAATAATTTACAAATGATTGACTTGGTGCAGGTTCACAATCATCACAAGCCACCATGTTTCGGATGGATATAAACAATAGTTCCAGCTTCCAGGGAAAGACAGTGAACATACAAAAGTTAATCTGCACTTGAAAGAATCTAATCGCTGTATCAGACAGTGTCATCAGAACATCAGTTCTACCAAAACTTTCCTCGAGGGTAAAAAGCTGTAGACCAAAGCAATCAATGGACTCCACAAAGCAATAGCAAAATAGTGGCAGACAGAATAAGTTCCTTAGCTATTGCCTATACAGCCAAGCAAAAAGATTGCTTTGATGAGGTTGAGGCCTACGAAGCCTCCCATTTCCAGAGCAACACAAAGGAGATGCATCAGAGCAGGACCTCCAAAAACCGCTGCAATTTCTGCCACCAAGAACTTGACAACTGGACCTCACAATTCATCCGGTCCAGATTCGATCCATAAGTTATAGCATCTAGCTATGAGTAGCCTACATCAAAATGGAGAGCAGCTAAATTTCGATCATAGTAGAACAAGAACTCGATTGTTCATGCCAAGTATTTCTTGCCAAGCTATCCATTCATCGAGGCTCGTGGAATTACGCACCATATGGATCATCCTATATGAGAAGTTCTACAGGTAATCCACACACAAATACGAAAAGAATCAGTTTTGTGCAGGAGCAGCTATCGCGACATGAAGGAAACTTCTCGAGAACCTCAGCATGGAATATACACATACTCATACATACACCATGCTTCGTCGAACGACTAGGAAAAACACCTCCATCAGCCCCGGCTGGAATTTATGCAGAACATAGCCTCAATCCAATAGATAAATTGGACAAGAACTTCAGATCATGGTTGTTCAAGCTCTCTCTCTCTCTCTCTCTATAAGATCCACTCTCAAGCTTCTCTCACGGCTCACAACCTCTTCTCGCGCCTTCAATTGCGCCACCGCGCTCCGTCGCAGACCGCAAAACCGACGGAAAAATCACCATCTCTTGAAGACGGAAAGAGCGAATCGTACCTTGGATGAACCCTGGCCGCGCCTGACGTGGAGGGATCCCCGGGCCGAGCCGGCGGCGTTCTGGTAGTACCGGACGTCATGCGGGATAGCGCAGGGGAGCAGCTGAGGCCCCAGCCGCTCCTCCACCGCCGACACGAGGCCGATCATCAGGCTCCGGTGCGGGGCCGACACGTGGGGGAACTCCATGAACTTGTCCGCAGCTTCCATCGAGGACGCCGGCGACGGCGATCGAGAGGGAGAAGCCGCGAACCGAGCGAAGGAAGAGCGAGGAGGCGGGAACCGAGAAGGCGACGGCGACGGCGGCGGCGGCGGCGGCGGGGAGAGTAGCGAGAAGTGGCGGAAGACGACTGCCATTAGATTCCAACGGACACCAAAATATCTGCCACGGGCATCGTCAGTCCATTAATTTTGTGAGTAATAATAATAAATACAGGTTCAAATTTCTGAAAGGGATAATTGTAATTTCAGTCCTCTAAACTCGTACGA
Source organism: Eucalyptus cladocalyx (assembly GCA_017140615.1). Classification (NCBI taxonomy): domain Eukaryota; kingdom Viridiplantae; phylum Streptophyta; class Magnoliopsida; order Myrtales; family Myrtaceae; genus Eucalyptus; species Eucalyptus cladocalyx. Next base: position 14,622,693 of record CM029524.1, on the reverse strand, counting down.
AGTTTTGCAATTGTCATCGAACTTTTCCTGCGAGGATCCAATTGCGAAAACTGCGCAAGTCAAAGGATCAAATTTGGACTATGCCTCTCTGAAGTTGACTCTTAGATTTGCAAATGGTACCGAGTGAGTAGGTATGAATCAAATCAAATTAATACAAATTCTTATAGTAATTAAGGGGAAAAATTGGAACCTATTCCCTGCAAATTCCTTACCGAAGCTATAATTGAGAAAAAAAGGGGTCTTGCAATTTTCTTGGACTAACTCCTTATAATCATAGCGTCATCAAATTTTCAGCATCTTATAATAATTTTCAAAAAGTTGACTCATCTAGTTTTGAGGCATTGCAATTTTAAAACATATAGTACTAAACTACACAAATCACGGCACTTTATGGAATATTATGCCCGTAATGCAATACAATCACAATACAATCACAGTCGTACCAAACACATGCATGATCATGAAGGTTTCTCCTCCTTCCCTTGCATTTCATTTAAAGAGAAAGTCATGAAGATTGAGCCTAGAGCTCTCAATCACCATAAGCAAACGTTGCTTTGGCTATGCCCATCGCCGTGGGGCCCTTGACTTTATTGTTCATGGTGCAGAAAAAGCCAAAAGATACATCAATCGAAAACAAGTAGTAAATGATAAAAGCAAAATCGAAATCATATAAGACGCAAAACATAGGTGAAACCCAAAACGAGAAAATCCATGGGAGAAAGAAAGATTTCACTATCTTAACAAAGAGTATGAGAGTATAATTTAAGAGCTCAAAAACCTCTTGGTGAGCTATTAGATCTAAAGATTCAATAAGAAGATAGGAAAAATAAAAGAAGGGAATTTTATGGAGACTAAGATTATAGATGTATTGTTGAGCAAATCCTTTTATAGTCTCCTTTAAAAAATCCTTAAAAATAAATGTGCATGGTCCAAAATACTATTTATCTTTAATTTGAAAGTCAAAATTCAACAAATCTTCACCTTGACTTCAAATTTCCAAAGAAACGTTATGCCAAACACCACAAGACCTCTCTCTCACCACCAAAAAAGTGACCACACAAGGTCACTCCCAAAATGATGGAATTGGGGATACACTCCCCTAAGTCTACGTGAATGTATTCGGTGTAGGAAATAAGGAATGAAATGCCACTAACTTCACTTAAGCAAATCAAATGGTCAAAACACCAATCAAGTCCAAGCAATGCTTGAACTCGGTCAAAGAAACTAATTTGATCAACATATCTGTCGGATTATTCACCATAGATACTTTTTTAATTGTAACTATATCGTTAGCAACCTCATCATGTACAAAGTGATATCGTATGTCGATATGTGTTTGTCCTCTTGTAATACATCGCATTCTTGGTCAATTGGATTGCACTTTGGTTATCGCAAAAAATAACAGAGGCTCCCTCCTACTTTGTCCCAACATCTGCAACCAAACGCTTCAACCAAAGAGCTTCCTTTATTACTTATGCTACTGCCATGTACTCTGTTTTGGTGGTAGACAAAGCAACTATGTCTTGCAAAATTGCTCTCCAACTAACCAAGGAACCATTAAGCATAAAAGCATACCTGTCAAAGATTTCTTTTTGTCAAGATTGCCTTTATAGTTAGAATTAACGAAGCTAACAACTAAATGTCCTATATCACAACCTTTATCAAAGACCAAACCCATATATGAGGTATCCCGAATGTACCAAAGAATCAATTTCATGGCTTGTCAGTGAGCTTTACTCAGATGTGTCATACTTACTCATAACACTAATATCCTAACAAATATCCAAACGAGTAAACCATAACATACATAAAACTACCCACTTCACTGGAATATGGAACTTGAGACATCTTATCTCCTATTTTTTAGTTTTACGGGACAAAAAAAAAAAAAAAAAAGCCAAAAGCCTCAAATGGGATGGCGGATGAATACTTATTGGTATGACATTTTTCATGTAAAAGCACTTAAGGACTTTCTCAATATACATCTTCTGTGAGAGGTATAATTTCCCACTATGTTTATCTCTGGAAATCTCCATACCTAGAATTTTCTTAGTAGTTTCAAGATTCTTCATCTCAAATTCATTACTAAGTTGCCTCTTCAACTGTTGTATCTCTAACATGTTCTTCTCTGCAATAAGTATGCCATCTACATATAACAACAAATAAATAAAAGAACCACCATGCAATCTCTAATAATATACACAATTGTCATGTGCATTTTATGAGTGATTATCTAAGAAGTACCGACACTCTATGAGAGCTTTTGTGTTGCATTCGATACTTCGACATGTGTTTGACACGATCTGACATGTGTTTGACACGCTTCGACATGTTCCGACATGCGGTCAATGAGTATCAAAAAATCTGACACATGATTAACTTTTCCTCGACACGCTCTAGCACGCGAGTTTGAATTTCGACAGGCAATTATGAGATGCTCCAACCGCTTCAAACCCACCAAGCCGAAAATAAAATAAAAATGAAAGGAACAACTCAAGGAAGGAGTTGCGGGAGAATAGTGATGGGCTCCAAAATCATAACTTGCGACTCTGGAATCATGTTCGATTTCACTTCCAATGGCAGGCGAGCCAAGAAAGGTCAAGCTTTAGGAAGGGGACCAAACTTTGGGGGGAAACTCTAATGACTTGTTGGAATGTTAGACCTCGAATGAAACAAGGAACATGGGGGTGAAGGGGAGGGGAAATCTACTATAAGTAAAAGAGAGCTGAGAGAATCGAGGGGAACCTAGTCAAAGGACAAGAAGAGAACCACCTACCAAGGAGGAGGAGGAGGAGGAGGAGGAGTGACGATGGATCTCGAGGAGAAAGAAGATGGGAGATGGAAAGAGGAAGAAGAAGGTGGTGGTGGGAAGAGAGATTAAGGCAAAATGGAGGTGGGGGCTCCACTGGGGGAAAACTGTTAGCTGGGTTCACTCCTATGTGGAGGAAGCCCAATGAGTTGTAAGCTCAAAAAGGGCTTGAGCCCATATAATAAGTTATATGAGGAAATATGGTTTCTCATTATCTATATAAAGAGGTAGCAAAAAAAGGAAACAAAGAGAAAGAGAAAAAGATAAAGCGAGAAAATGCGGGGTTTGGGGCGATATCGATTTACATCAAGTTGGCGTCGGAGTCGATTCGTGGTCCGATTGAGCTGAAATTTTGTCAGCATGTTCGTGGCGCAATTTTATTGAATCTGAATAGTTTGATTTTCGTTTGAAGCTCCATACATCAGGTTTTTCGTGGATTAATCAAAACTTGCGTTTTTGGTCAAATTTATCGTTGATCTCTTGTGAAATTCATGTGTATTGCCAAGAATTATGTTCTTGATGTGTTTGCTGCTATGTACCTCTAGTATTTGCTAGAGAAGAACAATTTTATTGATAGTGAATATTTTCAGGTAGACTCCGGTCCCGTGGTTTTTTTATCTCCTCACATCGAGAAGGTTTTCCACATAAAAAAATCTTCTTGTGTTCGCGTGCTTGGTATTTATTTTACTCTACTATATCGATTCCTATTAGGTTTATACAAGATGGGAGATTATTTTATTCCACTGCGTTGATTCGATATTGTTCGAATTATTACCGTTCTCCCATCAGAGTGGTATCAGAGCATCATGTTATTGCTTGATTTTTTTGCCTTGTGTTAAACAATGGAAACGAAATGGTTAGAACTTTGAATGGTTCGAATTATCATATTTGAAAATGGAAGATGGAAGATCTTTTATATGTGAAAGATTTTTATTTGCCTGTATTTGCCGAGGAGAAACCAGAGAATAAAACTGATGTTGAATGGTCTATATTTCATCGTCAAGTGTGTGGTTATATCAGGCAGTGGGTAGATGATAATGTTTTGAACCATATTATTGAGGAAATACATGCACGCAGTTTATGGGATAAGCTTGAACAATTATATGCTCGAAAGACTAGGAATAATAAGTTATTTTTGATAAAACAGATTATGGCTTTGAGATATCATGATGGTACTCGTTTGACTGATCATTTAAATTCTTTTCAAGGAATTATAAATCAGTTAGCTGCGATGAGAATCAAGTTTGATGATGAGATACAAGCACTATGGTTGCTTGGTACTTTGCCAGACTCATGGGAGACATTCCGAACATTTTTGTCTAATTCTGCCCTGGATGATACAATTACCATGGATTTGGCCAAGAGTAGTATTTTGAATGAAGAGATGAGAAGGAAGATATAGGGATCGTCCTCTTCACATTTTGATGCCTTGGTTGTTGAGAAAATGGGGAGAAGTGAGTCTCGAGGTCCGAGAAATAGAGATAAAAATCGAGACAAAAGCAGATGTAAGTATAATAAATTTGCTAATGTTGAGTGCCATTATTGTCATTAGAAGGGATACATTCAGAGGTTTTGTCGCCAGTTAAAAAGGGAGAAACAAAAGGAGAAAGGTAAAGAGAAGAAAAGTGATGATGATAGTGATGTCAATCGTGTCGCTACACTTAAAGAAGACTTTCTCACTATTTTTTATGGTGATGTGGTGAATTTTGTTTCTCATGAGACCAGTTGGGTAATTGATAGTGGTGCATCCATTCATGCTACATCTCGTAGGGATTTCTTTACATCATACAGTCGGGTGACTTCGGATCCGTGAAGATGGGAAACAATGGACTAGCTCAAGCTGTAGGCATCGGTGATGTGTGCCTAGAAACCAGCAATGGCACAAGGTTAGTGTTGAATAATGTTAAACATATACGATATCCGCTTGAATTTGATTTCTACGGGCAAGTTGGATGATGAGGGTATTGCAGCACCTTCGTAATGGTCAATGGAAACTTACCAAAGGTTCTCTTGTTGTGGCTAGAGGTGAAAAATATTCTTCGTTATACATTATGCGAGGCAAAGTTGTCCACGAGACAAAATTAATGTAGTAGATAGCGAAGATGCAGCTGAGTTATGGCATAAGAGGCTTAGTCACATCAAGAAGAAGGGTTTGTCAATATTGGCCAAGAAGAAGCTCCTTTCGGGATTGAAAAGTTCAGCGCTAAAGAAGTGTGCTCACTTTGTTTAGCGGAAAACGAAACGCAGTTGCATTTAAAAGCTCCCCTCCTTCAAGAAAGTCAAGTATCTTGGATTTAGTGCATTCGATGTTTGTAGTCCTATGAAAACAAAATCACTTGGTGGCTCTCTTTATTTTGTTACCTTCATAGATGATTTTTCAAGGAAATTTTGGATTTATACCTTGAAAACTAAAAATCAAGTATTAGATACTTTTAAGCAATTTCAGGCTTCAGTTGAGAGACAGACTGGAAAGAAATTGAAATGCATCAGAACTGATAACGGGGGAGAGTATATTGGACATTTTGATGAATATTGCAGACAAGAAAGTATTCGACATCAAAAGACACCTCCCAAGACGCCTCGGTTAAATGGCTTAGCTGAGAGAATGAATAGAACATTGGTTGAAAGGGTAAGATGCTTACTTTCACAATCAAAGCTACATGGATCATTTTGGGGTGAGGCTTTAAGTACAGTTGTGCATATATTAAATCTTACTACATGCGTTCCTTTAGAGTTTGATGTTCCTAATAGAGTTTAGACAGACAAAGAAGTTTCTTATGATTATTTGTGTGTCTTTGGGTGCAAAGCATTTGTGCATATTCCCAAAGATGAGAGGTCTAAACTTGATGTGAAAACACGAAAGTGCATATTTATTGGTTATAGACAGGATATGCTTGGCTACAATTTTATGATCCACTTGAAAAGAAAATTGTAAAAACCAGAGATGTTGTGTTTATGGAAGATCAAACAATAGAGGATATTGAGAAAGCGGAGATGATTTTAGCACCACAGGTTAGTGATAATCTGGTTGATTTAGATCCAGTTCCTCGTACAAATATCCCTACACAAAGTTGATGAAGAGCAAGGGAAGTCAATGTTCCAAATAACGAACATGTTCCTGAACATGTTGAGATAGATAATACTATTCCTGAACTAAAGGCTCAATTAGATGTTCCACTGGATGTTCCAGTCCGAAGATCCATTAGAGACGACGACCTTCCACTAGGTATTCTGAAGATGAGTATGTATTATTGACTGATGCAAGTGAACCAAAGTGTTATGCAGAAGCAATAGAAGATGAGTACAAAAGCAATTGGTTCGATGCTATGCGAGATGAGATGCAGTCACTTTATGATAATCATACTTTTGAATTGGTGAAGTTACCTAAAGGTAAAAGAGCTTTGAAGAACAAGTGGGTATATAGGTTGAAGCAAGATGAACATACTGCACAACCACGGTACAAAGCTAGATTGGTTGTTAAGGGATTTGGTCAGCGAAAGGGTATTGATTTTGATGATATATTTTCTCCGATAGTGAAAATGTCTTCTATCCGTGTGGTACTAGGCTTGATAGCTAGCCTAGATTTAGAAATTGAGCAAATGGATGTTAAAACGGCCTTCTTACATGGTGACTTGGAGGAAGAGATATACATGGAACAACCTGAGGGTTTCAAAGTGAAAGGGAAAGAGGACTATGTGTGCAAATTGAAGAAAAGTCTCTATGGCCTAAAACAAGCACCGAGACAAAGTGGTATAAGAAATTTGCGTCGTTATGACGGAACGGGGCTATAAGAAGACTTCCTTGGATAATCGTGTGTTTGTCCAAAAATTTTCTGATGATGACTTTATTATTCTCTTGTTTTATGTTGATGATATGCCGATTGTTGGCAGTAATGCTTTAAGAATTGAGTTATTGAAGAAACAGTTGAGCAAGTCTTTTTCCATGAAAGACTTGGGCTTGACGAAGCAGATTCTTGGCATTAGAATTACCCGAGACAGAGATGTTAAGAAGTTATTTTTGTTGCAAGAGAAATATATCGAAAAGATCCTTCAGAAATTTTACATGGACAAGGCTAAAGTGGTTAGTACTCCTCTTGCTGCCCACTTTAAGTTAAATATGATGCAAAATCCTACAACTGATAAAGAGAAGAAAGATATGGAAAGTATTCCATATGCTTCAGTTGTAGGAAGCTTAATGTATGCGATGGTATGTACACGCCCAGACTTGGCACATGCAGTTGGCGTTGTTAGTCGCTATTTGTCAAATCCAAGTAGAGAGCACTTTGGAATACGGTGAAGTGAATTATGAGGTATCTTCGGGGAACTTCAAATTTGAAACTCAGTTTCGGGACCGGGAAACTTGAGTTAGTTGGATACACAGATTCCGACTTGGCAGGAGATATTGATACTCGTAAATCTACTTCTAGTTATTTGATTTCTTTTGGGGGTGGAGCTGTGTCATGGAAGTCAAGATTGCAAAAGTGTGTTGCACTTTCTACAACCGAAGCTGAATTTATTGTAGTGACTAAAGCTAGTAAAGAGATGCTATGGATGAAGAAGTTCTTAGAAGAACTTGGGTTCAAGCAAAATAGGTATATGCTATTTTGTGATAATCAAAGCACAATTCATCTTGGTAAGAATTCATCTTTTCATTCTAGATCGAAACATATTGATGTTAGATATCATTGGATAAGGGTAGATGAAAAGTTGTTGGAACTTGAGAAAATTCATATGGATTATAATGGCTCCGATATGATGACGAAAACTCTATCAAGAGAGAAGCTTGAACGTTGCCGTTTGATAGCGGGGATGGTGAATCCCTCCACATTGTCGTGAGGGGGAGATTTGTTAGCTGGGTTCACTCATATGTGGAGGAAGCCCAATGAGTTGCAAGCTCAAAAAGGGTTTGAGCCCATATAATAAGTTATATGAGGAAATATGGTTTCTCACTATCTAAATAAAGAGGTAGCAGTAGAAAAGGAAACAAGAATAAGAGAAAAGAGAAAGTAGAAAATCGGGGTTTGAGGTAATATCTGATTTACATCAAGCTGGCGTCAGAGGTCGATTCGTGGTCCGATTGAGTTGAAATTTTGTCAGCATGTTCGTGGCGCAATTTTATCGAATCTGAACGGTTTGATTTTTATTTGAAGCTCCATACATTAGATTTTTCGTGGATTGATTAAAACCTGCGTTTTTGGTCAGATTTATCATTGATCTCTTGTGAAATTCATGTGTATTGCCAAGAATTATGTTCTTGAGGTGTTTGCTGCTATGTACCTCTAGTATTTGCTAGAAAAGAACAATTTTATTGATAGTGAAGATTTTCAGGTGGACTCCGGTCCGTGGTTTTTTATCTCCTCACATCGAGGAGGTTTTCCACGTAAAAAAATCGTCTTGTGTTCGCGTGCTTGGTATTTATTTTACTCTACTATATCGATTCCTATTAGGTTTACACAAGATGAGAGATTATTTTATTCCGCTGCGTTGATTCGATATTGTTCGAATTATTACCGTTCTCCCATCAAATACACTGCGCACACACATGGAGGTGATTGGATCAAGATTTGAGGTCATATTGGGGGTGGCGGTCAAATTTGTGAGGAGAGAGAGAAATTAAGAGGGAGGGGGGAATATAAAAAAGTCATTGTTAGGATGAAAATCAGTCAACACAATTTAACCATTGTATCGTTCGTCCTGCCCCCTTCTGTCCATAGAGAGAGACAGAGAAAGGGAGGAAGGAAGCTGACTTGGATATGCAATCTTGTGCATTGCACATCTCCTTTCCTTTATTACTTCCCAATAATAAAAATTATTGAAATAGAATGTAGTTGAATTTATCAAATTGAAATAAAATTTTTTATTAACAAATGATGGATTAATATTTTTATTATAAATTTATTATAAGCTATTTTTTTATCATTTATTTATTTGTAAAATTGAATCAAATAAATTTGATTGAAATAATCATAATATAAAAAAATATGTTTAATATACAACGTGTCCCAACATGTTGAAATTATCTATTTTTTTAGAAGTGACGCGTTAGTATGTCATATTGTATCATATCACGTATCGTGTGTCCATCTTGATGCTACTTAGGTGGTCATAACTCAACATAAAATTATCGAACCTTTTGTACCATTACCATGGAAATTGCTGAAACAATACAAAGAACGTTTCAACTTGCAAACGTGATCTTTTTTACCCTTGACAACGAATCCCTCATGCTGAGACATATAGAGTGTCTCCGAAAAGCGGTTTTGACATCAAATTGCTCAAGTTCTAGATCATAAATGGTCACTAACGTGAACAACTTATGAATGCAACTATGTTTCACAACTAGAGAGAACATGTCATTGAAGTGGATCACCTCCTCTTGACTAAAACCCTTCACTTCTAAACATGTTTTAAATCTTTCATCTTTAGCCCCTAGAATTCCCCCCCTTTTTTTTTTCTTTTGAAGATCCACTTGCACCCAATGGCTCTTTTACCCTTAGGTAATTTCATAAGATCCCAAGTTTAGTTCTTATAAAGAAACTCCATCTCTTCATTCATAGCAACAAGCCACCTTTTATATTTAGAATAAATACTAGCTTCACAAAAGGTAGAAGATTCTTCAATGCCAAGCTCTTCAACAACTGTAAGAGCATATGCTACCAAATTAGCGAAAACATACCTTAAGGGAGGCTTAATTTATCGTCTAGCCATCCCCGCAATCAAACTCTGAGGTTACTCAATTTCTTCTACATCATCTTTGATAGAATCTAAGTCTTGTTACTCATTATTACTTTTTGGTTGAATAGGAACATCTTCAAATATTCTCCATGGATGCTCAATAGGTTTTTGGAGATCAAGGAGCAAGGGTGAGCAAGTTCGAGGTTCTATATTGGTTCCACTTGGAACCTACCCGCTAGAACAAGTATATTATTTATTGGAAATTGGAACTTACCTTATAATAGGTTCCATAGTTGGTTCCAGATTCTACTTAAAATTAATTAAATGATTGTAATGAATTATTACCTTTAACAACCACCATTTGTTGTTACAATCCATTGATATTAACTTATGTTTAGACACACAAAGAATATGAAACATTAACAAAGTAAAAACTTCAATCATAAAATGAAAGCTTAAACTAGTTGTTCTAAATTATACACACATAATCGGATGTTTTGGAATACCACAGAATCACACGCAAACATAGACCTAGAAAAACACAAAAACAATTCCTAAGTTCCATCTACCTAAAATTTGAAATCTACTAATTGAAACAAGTTTATCAAATTTTGGAATCTAAAGCTGAACAAGTTCTCATCAATTTTATTCTCCGATTCCAAATTCTACCTTAGTATGTGAAAGAATGCGTAGGGAAGCAAGAAGCGTCGAAGAAGAGTGGAAGTTTGGGGAGAAATCTTTTTTATTTCTTCTATTGCATTTAATGTACAGAACTTAGTAATTATAATACAAGGTGTCCATGAAAAAAGACAATGAAATATTCTACAAATCAATTTAATGCCTCAATCTAATCCCTAATTGATTTGGTACAAGATTATAATCAAAATAGATCCCAAGCATATCTCCCGAATCTTCAAGCATATCTTCCAACACTCCCCCTCAAGCTGGTGGCTTGTAAATGTCCAAGACACCTAGCTTGCTCAATAGATATGCGTGTTGTCTCTGACATAAAGGTTTGGTGAAGATGTATGTAGGTTGTTTAGCGGTTCCAATTCCTCTTGTCTCAATTATCCCTTCTTGAATTTTCTCTCGAGTGAAGTGACAATCCACTTCTATATGCTTAGTTCTTTCATGCATTACAAGATTTGCTGCAAGCTTGAGAGCCGCATTGTTGTCACAAAATAGCTTTGTTGGCCCTTTTAGTTGTATTCCGAGGTCTCCAAGTAAACCTTGTATCCACACAATCTCACATGTGGTTTTTTTTCCATGGCTCGATATTCTGCTTCGGTTGAAGATAAGGAAATCATTACTTGCTTCTTGGTTTTCCATTAAAGAAGAGATTCTCCCAATTTAAGCAAAAACCAATGATGGATCTTCAACTCATAGGGCAAGTTGCATAATCTACATCACAATATGCCGTCATTTCCATGTTGCATCTTTTGGATAGAAGTATTCCGAGTCTTGGACAATTCTTCAAATACTTCACAACTTTCAGAGCAGCATTCATGTGAGATTCCTTCGGGTTGTGTATAAACTGACTGAGAGTTTGCACCATGTATGTTATATCAGGTCTGCTCATAGTCAGATATATGAGTTTTCCAACAAGCTTCTAATAACTCGTCGGATCTTTAAGTACGGGATCATCATTCTAAGATATTCCCCCAACATGATCCGCTGCAGTTAATTTGGTATTTTGGTCGATTAGAATAACTACTGGCTTACAATGTAACAGCTTAGGTCTCCACTGTACACATATTATCCGCTTTAGATGCTAAATCCTCATTGTTTTGTTATTCTCGGGGCAGCCCATACTATCCCAAGAAAACACGTATGTATAATTAGAGGGCTCATTGCGTTATAAGCTAGCCTAGGACTCTCTCTTTAGGCGATGTGGGATAAGAGATGAACTCATTCCTTGCACATGTTTGAGGATCGAGGCGTGGATGCACCACTATCCCTCCTCCCCACACACCGCCGCTCGGGCCGTCACCGTACTGCCCAAGGTCTGGGTCGTCACACTCTCCACCCCTTAAAAGCATAACGTCCTCACTGTGACTCCACACGCAGTTGGGAGTTGGCTCTGATACCACTTGTAACAGCTTGGGTCTCCATTGTACACATAGTGTCTGCTTTAGACACTAAGTCCTCACGGTTTTGTTCTTCTCGGGGTAGCCCATACTACCCCAAGAAAACGCATATGTACAATTAGATGGCCCATTGCCTTATAAGCTAGCCCATGACTCCCTCCCTAGGCAATGTGGGATAAGAGAGGAACTCTTTCCTTGCGCACGTCCAAGGACCGAGGCGCGGACGCACCGCCATCCCTCCTCCCCGCGCACCGCCACTCGGGCCGTCACCGTAATATCCCGGGTCTGGGTCGTCACATGCAACCTGATAATCTGGCTTCTAATATGATCTCCAATACAAATTTCCACTAACTTAAGGAAATTCCTTGATCAGATTGAGCAATCTCAATTCCAATAAAATATTTTGGTGCTCCCAGGTCTTTTATATGAAATGTGGTATGCAAATATTTCTTAAGAATCTCTATTGCAGATTTCATCATTTCCCATGATGAGAATGTCATCAACATATATCATCAAGTAAATAGATGGCGTACCTTTAGTCCATGTGAATAAGGCATAATCATACTTGGACTATTTGAAATTTGCAGTCATGAGAGCATTAGCAAACTCGGTGTACCATTGCTTGGAAGCTTGTTTCAGTCCATAAAGGGATTTGCGGAGACAACACACTCTATTCTCCCGTGTCTCTGTAAGCCCTGAGGAATATCCATGTAGATCTCTTCATCCAAATCGCCATGAAAGAAGGCGTTGTCAATGTCCATTTGGTCTAACGACTAATCATGGATGGCTGCAACTGATAAGAATGACTGAATTGTGACATCTTTGGTGACTGGAGAAAAGGTCTCATGATAGTCAAAACCTTCTTGTTGAGTATATCCCTTAGCCACCAATCGAGCCTTGTAACGCTCAATGGATCCATTAGCTCTATATTTTACTTTATAGACCCATTTGCATCCTATGAATTTTCTTTTTGGAGGAAGATTAACCAAATCCCAGGTATGTTTATCAGTCAATGCCTGTAATTCCGTTGCCATAGCTTGTTGCCACCATGGATCTCTGGATGCCTCATCATAACTAGATGGTTCCCTTTCATTGGATATGCAACCAAGGCAACATCTATGTTCTAGCAAAGCTTATCAAAAGAGACATAATAAGATATTGGATAGTAAATACTTGGCGATTTAAGTGAGGCACAAATATAATCTTTGGTCTAGGTTAGTGGTCGTGTGGCTCGCCCCGAACGGCGTGGATGATCCGATGGTTGTGGAGGAAGAGATATTTCTTCGTGATTGCTTTGTGATGGGACATCAGGATCAGTCTCCATGTTGGGTGTATCTGCAAACATACTTTCCATAACATCCTCCAGGAGCAAACGATCGGGTGACGTTGAAGCTAGATGAAAAACTTGTTTCGGAGGTGTTGTGAAAATATACTCAGGAGATGCTTTTTCTTCATTTAAGAAACGAAGGGAAGTAGTTGGTGCACCCAAATCTTCTGTGGAAGGTGTAGTGTCATGAAATGGGAAGACATCTTCGTAAAAAATAACATCTCTGCTGACAAAAAATTCTCCCATTAATGGATTGAGAACACGGTATCCCTTCTGTAGGTTGGGATAACCCATGAACATGCATCGCTTGGCACAAGGACTCATTTTGTCCCGAGACCCCATTGTTGTGGTATAGCATAAACAACCGAAACTCCTCAGATGATCCAGTGCTGGCTTCTTCCCATAAAGTAATTCGAAAGGTGATTTTCCATATAAGATCCGAGTTGGCATGCGGTTGATGAGATAAGCTGCAGTAATGACACAATCTCCCCAATAATTCTATGGAATAGACCCTTGAAACTTCAATGCTCATGCGACTTCCAACAGATGACTATGTTTGTGCTCCACTACCCTATTCTGTTACGGAGTATAAATGCAAGAGCTTTCATGTAAGATGCCATGGGACATAGAAAGTGAATTACAGTCATGGTTGAATAACTCTTTCCCATTATCAGTGCGGATTCGCTGAATCGACTTCCCAAACTGATTTTTTTGTCAAAATGACAAATATTTTGAGATGAGAAGGAACTTGCACTTTTGACTGCACTAGAAATACCCATGTGGCACAAGAGTAGTCATCCACAATTGTGAAAAAATTACGTGAACCATCATGATGTGGCATGTGATAAGGTCCCCAAACCTCCATATGAATTAATGAAAAAATATCATTGAAACGAGTCTTACTGGAAGGAAAAGGGACTCGAGACTATTTTGTAAGGGGGCATATATGACATTTAGAGTAAGGAAAAAAAGCACTATGACCCATTCTCGAATGTATAAGAAAATCTCTACCATTGGCAGTCACATTACATAATGATATTTTATTCAAGGGAATTGATGAAAAATCAAAATGACTTGGGAAGTTGGTCCAAAAATATAATCCTTCAGAGAGATTACCCAAACCCATTAGTTTGCCAGTCGAAGGGGGCCGGTTGAAGGGGCCTGGAAAAAATAGGTGTCAGAATAAAAGAATACTCGATAGGAATTTTCCTTGCAGACTTTGGACACGGAGATAAGATTGAATTTAAATTGTGGGACACAGAGGACATTTTGAAGGGTAATCTGGGGATTCAATTGAACTGTGCTTGTCAAGGTGACATTAGTGATGTTCCCATTTGCAATTGCACATAAATAGGTATATCCAATTCCTTATGCATAGTAGAAAAAAAATCCCTTATCACAAATAATATGATCACTTGCTCCTGAGTCAACTATCCAAGCCTTTCTTGAAATAGAATTTATCAGGTAGTGAGATATACTTAAAAAACTTCCTCCTTTGTTTACAATGTCAGCTTTTTGTAACGCCTGCATCAACTGTTGATATTGCCCATAGGTAATAGGTTGGTCACTATTTAGACCAGTAGGTCTAGTAACCTGGTAAGCTGCAGAATATTATTTCTTTTTTCCTTTTTCTCTTGTCTTGCCATGTAATTTCCAACAATTATCTATTGTATGATGCAGACGTTTGCAATATTCGCAATACAATTTATCTCTCCCTTTTGAATTTTGACCAAAATTTCTTGAAGATGCGGAAATGATCTATCTGACCATTCGATGCTTTAATTGCGGAATTATATCCGCCGTCCAATTCAGCGGAGAGATCAGACCCCTGCAGACAGTCAGATTGCCGCGGAAGATCTGGACCATTGGTGTTGTTCTTTTAAGCGTTCTTTCGCCGTTGCTATGCAACCCTAACGCCTCTCGATTCTCTCTCTCTCGGGCTAGGGTTTTGAGCCCCGAATCTCGCTACTCCCCACGAAGCGTGAGAGCGATGCTATCGCTTCCTCGGGCATGTTCTAGAGTCGCGAGTTGCTGGCTTTCTTCTTGGATGGCTAGTTGAAAAATCTGTCCGAGGGGAGGCATCGGATCCATCGTCAGAATCTGCGAACAGAAAGTTAGGTACATCTTGTTCAGAATCAAAAGGAAACGAGTGGTTTTTTTTCCCTCTCCTTTATAGATCTATACTGTGTGAGGGTTTCCGCTGGTCCCTCGAGTTTTTCCTTCGTGGCTTCGAGCTCGTTCCAAAGCGACAATAGCTTGTTGTAACAAGCCGTGACCATCATATTTCCTTGTTTGAGTTCGTTGAGTCCTTGCATGAGAGAAAAAACTTGGCTTGATCTAACTTCCCATACATTTCTTTGATGTTGTCCCACATTCTCTTTGAGTCCTCCGTTGGTGGGAGCCCAGCTGCGACATCTAGAGAAACGCAGTTATCGATCCACGTTCGGATGAGGTGATTGCACTTTCTCCAATGTCGCGCCAGTTGCTCGTCCAAAGGGATGGGTATGGTCCCATCGAGGAAACCGTCTTTGTCCTTCATCATGAGGGCTCATCGGAAGTCCTGCGACCATCTGGAGTTGTTAAGTCCCGGTTAGTTGTAGACTGATTAGTCACAATTCTGGGCCATTGGCGGTTGATATGTACAGGGGATCGCCGAGCTTCAGTCAACCAGTAATAGTTGCAATTGGAGAAGGTAGAAAGCTGGGCGAGAGATTCGGGTAGGGATTTGTCCCTATATCTAACCCGCTAGACTTGGTTCCATGACCCGCATTATAAAATCCTAAGTAGGGATTTGTTCCCAAACCTGGTTTGCCCAACCCGCCAATTTGTTCTAGACTGATGGTTGGGCTTGCCCCACTTGTGGCTGGTGGGCTTTCGTCGGGCTGGACGCTACTCTGGTAACTCGCAATCCCCGGCGACGATGGATTTGGGCCTAGTCCAACATACCAAGGATAGGGTACCCATTGTTAAGGATGGCCTGAAATGGATTACCCCATATTTGACTGAGTCGGGAAGAGTTTCCATTGTACACCTTGAGCCTGAACTTGCTGTTAGGTTACGGGAATTGTCCTAGTATGGCCTTGCGCTTCTGAGATCTGTGGTGTGGCGTCTCTTGTAGATGGAACATTAGTGGCTGAGGATGAATTTTCTGGGTGAATCATGGTAAGGGTTTGTGTTTGCTTCTTCTTCCTTCAGTGCGGAAGCGAAATCAAGAGCTTGCAGCTTTGATACCATGAAAGAACACGTAGGGAAGCAAGAAGTGTCGAAGAAGAGTGGAAGTTTGGGGAGAAATCTTTTTTATTTCTTCTATTGCATTCAATGTACAGAATTCAGTAATTATAATACATAGTGTACATGAAAAAGGCAATGAAATATTCTACAAATCAAATTAATGCCTCAATCTAATCCCTAATTGATTTGGTACAAGATTATAACAAAACAAATCTCGGGCATATCTTCCAAATCTTCAAGCGTATCTTTCATCAGTATGCGATTGGAGAATTAAAATCTGTGATCATAACCATTCATTACTAAATATTACATCACTAGGCAAATCACCGCGGTGGTGACATGATATTCCAAAAGCTACTTAAAGAAGCAAAGTTCCAATAGCATTGATTGACTAGGAGTGTGGAGACCCTTCTTCATTTTCTCGATCCCCACTTGCTCCACCACCAACAAATTTACAACTGACTTAGGAACCCTATCTATCTATTCCATCAGAGTCCCAATTACCAAACCCAAAAATAAAAAATAAATTCTGAAGTACAAAAAATAAAAATTTTAAAAAGTACACGAGAAATTGAAACCTTCAAGGATGGTGAGTCTCTTTCTCCATTACTAAACCAACGACCGACCGATCAAATCAAGTCCCTAAAACTTCGCACTCCGGTGCGCCCGAGGTGCAACGAGTTTACAGTGCACCCCGGCCCCGGATCGCTTTTCGACCGTACGATCAGTTGCAGACCTTGCTGGTCTTCATCAAGGGCTGACGGAACTCCATCCCCACGGGCCCCACTTTGTCCTCGCGGGCCCTCTTCCTCGCCTCCTTCCCCTTCCCGTTCAGCCACACCCCGAACAGCTTCGTGCTCTTCTCGCCGTCGACTTCCGCCGCTGCTTTTTCGTCGTCGTCATCATCGTCGCGGTCGACGCCGTCGGCGCCGTCCCCGGCGGCCGCCAACGCCGCCGCCCCCCGGCACCCTCGCCGCACGATGCGGTCGATCTGGTCGGGGGCCACCTTCAGGCACTCCGTCAGGAACGCCACCAGCTCGTCGCAGTGCATCTTCGCCTGCGCCAGCTCCGAGTTCAGGGCCTCGTTGTCCCTCCTCAGCTTCTCGTTCTCGCCCGTCAGGTCCGCGAACTGGGCTGCCGCCGTCGCCGCCGCCGCCGCGACGGCCGCCGTCTCCACCGAGCCCGCGTTCTTCGAGTCCGCCGGGGACGACGTGGACGTGGACCCCATGTCCTCACCCGAGCTCTCCGGCGAGGCCTGTCCCCCCGCGGCGCCGGCGGCAGATTTCGCGGCGCCGGAGGCCGGGGGGTTCGGGGGCGTCGCCGCCGACTTGCGGCGGCGGATCTCGGAGAGGAGTTCTTTCTGGTCCCGCTGGAAGCGGTCGTTGGCGAACTCCCATTTGTCCGGCACGATCTTTCTGAAGCCCTGCGAAAGAGGCCTTGCGTACGGGATCAACCATTGTCCATTTTCGCATCTCAAATGACAAATATAAACAAACGAAAATATTTTTATTATACACGAGAAATATTTACATATAAATTATTATCGATAAATGTTTTGCATTCCAACCAAAAAAATATTTTAAAGAAAAAATGTAATCGCATTCATTTACGAAATACACGTGGCGCCAGTAGGTACGCCTTGGTTCTAGTATCTTATATCCTTACAGCGCGTTCAAGGCTATTTAATAGGGTAGTGTTTGGTTTATTTAGTGAAGAGATAACTCAAAAGCCTTCCACCGAAATCTATAAGTTTTTAAAATTTACGGAAAATATAAAAGATCCTATGTGCGATTACATTGAAATTTCGAAAAGTATTTTCTTTCTTAAATAGTTGTAAAAGTTTGCACAAATTGTAAAAGTAAAATATAAAATTTAAATTCACTCCAAAAAGACAAGCCGTGACCTAATAAATGGTAGAATTGCCAAAGATTGTACTTCACGAGTGATCAATCAATTTTCTTGCTTACTTCACCACTTTCAAAAAGCTAACTTTTCTTGGCATTTTTTTTGTAAAAAATTTTTCTTTTGAATTTTTATTGCAAGCAATCAATTTTGATTTATTCAGTTACCCAAATATATTCTTGAAAATTGTATTGACATAATTTCATTATTGAATTTTTCATATATGAAAAGGGGTTTTACATAAGAAAAGAAATATGAAAATAGAATAGACTAATATGAAACTAAGCGATAAAAAAAAAATTAATAAATTAAGAGCGAAGAGTTCCCAGAAACAGGCTAAGTAGGAAAAGACGAGGCAAGACGCGCGTAAAGTCTTTTTCTGGAAAGGGACCTTCCCATGGTCAGCGACACAATCTACTTTTCGAAGATCATCGGCCATCATTTTGGACCATAATGGACGGCCAAATCGGAAATTCAGGGCACCCGTTTGCGTGCCGCGAGAATAATCAAACACCCAAAAGACCTAGGTGGAGAATTTATCCCTTCAATCACTACATTCATAGTCAAAGATAGATGACGAAAAAAATACATAATATGCTTTTTCAACATATGTAGGTATATTTATTTATTTATTGCGTGTAGGAATATGTTATGAACCCACGGTATCACGTTTTGCTTGTTGGATAATTCTTAGAAACACTTCTCCTAGACACAAGTTTGTTAGGAAAATTATTTAATTAGTTTGGACCTTATGGTATGGGTGTCTATTGGATCTTAAATTCTTTGATTTTGTTAATTCAATCCTAGATTTTTGTATGAAATTTTAATATAGTCATCTCGATTAATTTTCACCGAAAATCACTAAAATGACGGTCCGATCATTACTAATTGCTTTATGTGGCACATTGTCATATTAGCGATTTTTGATGAAAATTGATTGAAAGGGCTACATTGAAAATTCGCACGAATGTTTATGTTGAAATTGTCAAAATTGAAAAGCTAAGTAAATTGATAAGTGATTGGATAATTTCCCTAAAATCTAACCAAATGCGGCTGTCAACACTATTGATGTATGGATTACAACTGCTAACTATTTCACTAACCAACTACTCAACAACTGTGGATGCCGCATCTAGACAAGTTTTTGTCTAGGATTTTTGTCCTGATCTGTCACCTCAAGTTGTTAAAGAAAATAAATGCAAGAGCAATGTCCTGACTTTATTTTCAAGTTTCTATCACTAAGGCTCCTCGTTGAAAAATGAATAAACTATATATATATTTTAAAATAATCACTTATATCGCTGACAAAAATAGATTAATGAAATTTTTTCATTATTCATGGCAATGTGTAAACATAAATTTGCTATTAATAATGAAATTTTTTACACTATCTAATTTGCGAAACAAATAAAGTCTAATATCGTGTACTTTCTAAGAAAATAATTATGCGAGACTACTACTTCTACACATTTTTCACCGAATTAATCATGCTCCTTCACATTAACTATTCTTTAATTCTTCTTATATCAGACCCCCAACATAATTACAATAAATTTTAAGATTTTTATGAATTTAAATGAACTTACGATTCGCTTGTTTTGTCGAAAACAAATGATTTTAGAAAATATTTTTTCTAAAAATGATCGTTTTTATTGTCTAAAATAATCAATTAATGAAAAAAAATTCATTATTAACAACGCTTTATTTTTTAGATAATAGAAACGATTATTTTTAAAATAATATTATCTAAATTATTTATTTTTCGCAAAAAAAAAACTATTTTTTAATATTGTGACAATGACACTATCGGGTAGGTTTGGACTTTTGGAAATATGGCTAGCTAGTCAATACGTAGTCATTCACATAATTCTCCTTTGAATATCGGGAAAAAGAAATTTCGAATTATATATCATTTTTCTCTTGATAGTCAAAATAAATATTAATTGAAAAAAATTGACAAACTCGAACCAAAGGTTCGCGCGTGCGCCCGCCCGAGTCAATTATATACAGCCGAAAGGACATTTCCGATCGCTTGACCAGTGACCACATCTTATTTAATACGAAAGGAAACAAGAAAGGGCAGAATCGTCAATTCAGCCCCCTAAGGGAGGGCGCTTCCAGGTTAGGCAGGTCTTGAATTGACCCCTTGGGCTCGAGGGGCCAATTTGCAAATATTATTAAATTATTTCTCCGCAATACCTCATCCTAAAAGTCCCTAAATAAGACCGAAGTAATTTCGTAATAATCCTAATTAAGTAGAATTAAGAACATACGATCATTTTGCTATGTTATAATTTTTTTTTTTTTACAATTTTGTGTTTCAAATACTCATTTAAAATCATGTCGAGAGACTTTTTACGCTAATTTTCCCTACTTTTTCACCACACCTACCTTACCCTTTTTTTTTTATTTTTTTATTTCCCAAGCTAGCTCCGTAATCATATAATCATATAGACCAATTAGAAACATCCCATGAAAAGCACGAAATTATTTTCCTTTTTTCTCGAATTTCTCCGCAGAAAAAAAAAAAGGAAAATCACATGCAGGGCACCTAAAAACGGGGAATATAATAATAATAATAATAATAATAATAATAATAATAATTGAAAATGGAAAATTTAAGAGAAAAAGAAGGTAGATGGGGAACTTACGTAGGTGTTGAGCTGGCGGACGAAGCTGGAGAAGTTGTTGTGCTTGAAAGAGCTGGGGAGCAGGTCCTTGGCGAACTCTGCCGTCTTCCACACCACGAACGTCCGGCCGCTCTCCCCCCACGAGATGACGTCGTCGGTGGCCGGATCGTCCACCAGCTGGTACGTCTTCGTCAGGAAGGGCGCCGGAGCCGAGCGCTGTGCCATCCCCCTTGTCGTCTGTTCCCGATTTGCCCCTCCCCGGCAGCAAGAATTGCAGTTTCAGGAGGGAAGAAAGAAAACAGAGAGAGAGAGAGAGAGAGAGAGAGAGAGAGAGAGAGAGAGAGAGATTGAAGAGTTTGAGGGTTTGGTGGTGATCAGATGGAGCAACTAAAGAGAAGGAGAGCGGTGAGGAACTCCCAGCCCCAGCAGTAGAACCCAGAGATGTGGACCAGGATGTGGCAAGCTCTCTTCCTTCTTGTATCAGCTGCTTCCATGGCTGAACATAACTCCCCTCATCAATGGAAAGACGAAGATGGGAAAAAAGAGGAGAGAGAAGGGAAGGGAAGGAAGAGAAGAGAAGAGAATTCTTTTTTCTTGAGATGGGGGCTCTTTGGAAACTTATAGAGAAGGAGGAGCCTTCTTCTTGGTCATGATGATGATGGGCGTTTGTGTAGAGTTCTAGAAGTGTTGAGAAGCAGAAAATATTTTTAAAGTATCACCCCCACTTTGGTCATCTTTCAAAGGAGAGAGAGAGAGAGAGAAGGGGGCGACACGCATTTTCTTGCTTTCCTCAAGAAAATGATGAGAGAGAGAGAGAGATGGGGAAAGGGAGGGATGAGGGGAATTTTCTAAGGTTGGGTTTTCTTGGTCGTTTCTTGGAGGAAGCTTCTCACACAATGTCTACACCCTAGATCTTTTTCGTTCTTTTAATAATCGCGAGGGGGGAGGACCCGCACCGTTCTTCATTATGCCCGATTGAGACGGGCCAGTTACTTGCGGGTTGCAATAAAGCCTCCCCACCATCATTGCGCCGGAAGGATGGATTCAGACTCGGCACCTGAACATGGTAACGAGCCCGCACCGCCGTCTCTCATGCATCGCCTCGTGAGAACCGTCGCTTCTAGACTCATTCTATTAGATCGTTTCAACTCGAGTATTGAAAAATAATTGAAGAGTCTTGTCAATGAGTATCTCGAGAAAATCACCGAGTATATATCTCGTGAACAACATTTGATTTCCACAGTACCGATTACGCTTGTTAAAAGCTAACTCATTAGTATTCTTTTTTCAAATGATGATTATATTACTATTAGATGAGTGGTGTTTGAAGAGAGCGCCTCCATCACGTGGGAGTGTTTTGGTTTTCTTCCCCCAGGGTGAGGAAGTATGGCGCAGGGAGCGGGTGAGAAGACATTTCCTTTTCCCCCACCTACCACCTTTCCATTTTCAATTGCTTCTTCTCATCGTCACTTTGAATTTGGTTGTTTTGCTTTTATATATATATATATATCCCAGGGGGTCCTGATCTTTCATCCCCTGATTGGTGTGTCGCTCCCTCACCCTGTTGTCCTTTTGTTTTCCTTCTATTTCGGGTGATCTTTCATCAATTTGCTTCTTCTTAAACGAGGATTCATCATCTGTCCGAGGACCCAGTCACCCCCTCAATGATCAGGGACGGCTCGTCTGGGTCGGCGATGGTAGAGTTAGTGGGGGTGTCTTCATGATTTTGATTTGGAGAAACTTAGCACTGCTATATGAGGATGTAATTTTCATGCGTCCGAGAAAATATCATGCACATCTGGAGGAAGTTCTTGGATACTCCAGGGATAGTCCCAACCATCCATTTCGAAAAGGACAGCACTGAAATCTATTGGTAACCACCTAGATTACACTGGATATACAAAATAGAGATTTTATAGACTCGTCAATCTTTACTAAATGTATTCACAATTGACTAGAGCTTGACTCGATACGTTGTATGGAATTTGGATCGAACAACATAATAGGATAGTATTCATCGATAAATTTTCAGAGACACCTAATTTGTTGAAATCCAAAAAGGCGATTTCAAGATATCACACTTTTAGTTCTCCGCTATTTCGATCTTAAGATTGTTGGGAAATTGTGATTTTCACAGTTGAACAAATACATTTTTGTAGACCTAATCACGAGCCTTTCAACACTTTGCAAAACTCGCCAATAGGAGTTCAAATCAAGATATCGCGACTTTCAACCATTATTGTCCATTTATCACGTATCACATAAAACCTAAGATCCCAATACTTTCTCACTAATCGGGTCATGTTTTTAGAAAATTTAGCTTAAACGCTTTTTCACTTGGAGCAAAGATCGGGTCAATTTGATATTAAATGAAAATTTATGCATGACTAAGGATTCATTCGTTTTGTGGAAAATATCATGTTTCCGGAAAACATTTTTCTAGAAGTTACTTTTCAGAAAAATGACTATTTTTTGGTGTTCAGCCAAAATCTAAACTTTGGGTGGAAAATGTTTTTCAACGTTCGTTAGCTAATTTAATTGTTTGGGAAAAATTATCAAAAATTGAATTTTCATATTTTAATTGACCAAAAAATTAGTTTTATTTTTTATATATATTTTAAAATAAATTATTAATTATTTGTATTTTTAAAAAATTGATTTTTTTTTTAAAATTATTTTTTTTTTTTTTTTTTTCTTTTCTTTCCTCCTCCTCCTCCTTCTTCCTCCTCCTTCCTCCGCCGCATGCTTGATGATGGCTGGCTGCGGCCGACTAAGACTCGATCGCTAGAAGACGCGAGCTTGGCCAATCTCGCTTGAGCTTGCCGAGTTTTTCTTGGGCTCGGCAAGCCGCGATCTTGCCGATTTGGCGGCGGAGCTTGGGCTCACTTGGATCATGAGCTCGAGCTCCAGTGAACGAACCTCGCGAGCTCGGGGCACAAGCCCCACCTTGCTCGCTAGATCTAGCGCGGAGGACCTCGTATGGGTCTTGTCGAATTTGCCTTGGATCGGGACCAAGACCCGGTCATTAGATCCAGCGAGCTCGAGGCTTGGCCAATCTCGCCTGAGCTCGCCAGAGTTTTGCTAGGCTCTGGTGAGCAGCGAGCTCACCGAATTTGGCGGCGGAGTTCGGGCTAGCTTGGATCGGGAGCTCAAGGCCGGCGAGCTTGCGGCTCGCCAAAGCCTAGCAAACCTTTGGCGAGCTCGGGTGAGGCCAGAGCCCCGCCCAGCTCGCCAGATCTGGTGACGTCGAGGACCTCGTATGGGTCTTGTCTGCATCGCCGCATTGTGCTTCTTTGACTTCAACTTGTGAGCAGGCATTTCTTGTGGGGCGGCCTCCAAAAACCCTAGAAATCACTCTGGCAGGTCCAGAATTGGTGCGGCATCCACCAGTCGGCCCCCCATTCCTAGTCCCCCCCCGGTCGCGAAGGAGCGCACCGTCACTCCGGGCGGGATGGCGGACGGAACGGGGGAAACCGCGGTGGACAGGAGGATGGAGGTAGAGATAGAGAGAAAGAGAGCGCAACAGCAAGAAGAAAAAAAGAAAAAGAAAGCATAAAAATAAAACGAAAATGTATTAGTAAAAAGAAGCAAGATGGAAGAAGTTATGGAAAATATTTTCCACTTCTCAGAAGTGGAAAACATTTTCCTCACTTTTAAAGATTGTTTTTTCTAATGATGGAAAACATTTTCATTGATTAGTTCATTTTCCGTGAAACAAACATCGGAAAATCCGTAAAACATTTTCCCGAAAGTCATTTTCTGTGAAACGAATGGACTCTAAAATTTGAGCAGTTTTCTTAAGACGTAGGCCACCGCTAGTGCATGGTAGGGCAACCGCCGACTCCCACTTGGAAATCGCAGCGTGAGACCAACGCAAAGACAAAGCCCTAGTCGACCATTTATCTGCATAGTGCTTGGGCAACACGTACCGGACCCTGGAACGACGAAGCATAGCTATCGGACAGACGGGCAAAGCCTCGGCCTCCTGTGCCATGACCGATGCAGTGTTGGTCCGTGAGCAGCCATCACGAGCCTAACACCTAGAAGCAAGCTTGGCCTCTTTTCTTTTCCTGGTTGGCCTTTTGAGGCATTTTCCTACGTTTTTGAAAAGCATTTTAGGTATGCTTTAGATATCATGACTGCGCTTTGAAAGATTTCCTTTTGGATTCCTAAAATTTGTCAATTCATAGGAGTTCGCCAATCCCATTTCTCAGATAGCCATAAGTGAACTTTGAAATAGATTGAAGCTGAAAACTAAGAAATGGGGGCGGATTGGTTATCATAGGAATCTTTACAACATTTTCGTACTCAAATGCAACATACTTTTTAATGGGATGAAATCGTGTTCGTCGATGAAGTCTGCGATGCAAATATCTTCTATCAATAGAGATATAAGGAGAGTAAAAGATATAAGAGATTACAAAGTAAATTTATGGTCTTTCGCCTTTCCACTTGACTGACTTCATTCTTTAAATTCTAATAGCTTGAGGACAAGGCTGCAATCCACTAATATAACTGTTGTAGTCTTGAGAGCGTCTACAAATGAAGTTACCTCTCCATAAGGCACAACGACATGCTTATACAAATACGACTCATTCACTCATTGCGCAAGCCCACATACAATGGTTACCCCATTCTAAGAAATACCATCAGATCTCACTCAATTTTGCAGAAAACTTAGCAAGAATCGACTTGCCCAACCTTCAACAGATTTTTTGAAGAATCCATATTAGGAACAATAGAAACAAGTCGTTTTAATTGTCACACCCTTGCCCCACCTCTGGCATGAGAGCATAACCCGATAGTTCAGCATCAACACCCCAGGCAACGTCGAACGTCCCGAAAGTCTTTTATCTTTAGTTAAGCACATGCAGAAGTGATCATAAACAATTTCCTGTACAAACAAACATGAAAGCCAAACAAGACATATGCAAGCCAAGCGGATAAATGCAACATATATTCATATACATATTTACATATCAAAAGTTGCCCATCCTAGTCTTGGGCTACTTATTTTTGTTTCCATACATAGTTAATCAAAAGGCTGGGGTAGCCTAGCTTCTCTACCGAGCTGCTCCCAAAAGTGGCCCCCATGCTAGGTTCATTCCCTTCTTGGGCCTTAGTTCACACCTGAAATGGTGAGAACAATAAGAGTGAATCGATGATTTAGTAAGTAGAAATCCTTAATTCTCTTATTGGAGGATGTCTCACCGTTGATTGTCGGATACAAGATCACCACCCACTTATCAATGGCAAATCAATAGCAAGGTTCGTGCCTTGCCTTGCTTATACATATGAAAGGCTCTCAACTATCATTGTACTTTCAAGAATCAAAGACAAGGAGTTAGTGCATATGAACAAGCTTTCCAAAGATCCGTGGCTAATGATCATTTCGGTCACAAAAAGGGATACGTGCATCTCATGAAACTTGTTCAAGCACTAAGTGACCCAATTCAAACATATGCTCAAATTGATGCAAGGACTTAATAATACATATCAAAACAAACCCAGTTTTTGCAAGCATCACATATGTATCAATCATGGACCACACGTGGACTTTCATTTTTTTTTTCAATATCATATTAGTCGAAATTAATTGACTCTTCCAGTAACAACCAAGACATCGGTCCTCCCTTGGCAAGCGGCATCATCCCAATCTCATTATTAGGACGACATCTAAGGCGGCCCTAGGCATTGGTCTCACCTAGGTCGGCATTGTCCATGATCTCAATATCGGGATAGCATTTGAGGCTTTACCTTAGGCAACAACCCGGCATCCCCTAGCGTCGGCATATAAGTCCATTGTGTGTCCATGCATTTCAAGCATAAACCAATTCATGTTATGTTTAAACTTTTAGCCAAATGAAAGGCCCGAAGGCGTGCCATGCAAGGTGAACTAATGAACTACTCTTATTTTATTAAATCAAACTCATGCTGGATGCGATTAAGGCTCGTGACCTTGACTTGGAACCATTTGTTTAGGCTTTATCATTGTCCATAGTCACCGAGACCTCTCCTCAACATCTGAGTGTGCTTGATACTCATGCGGGATCATGAACTTACTTAATGCAACAACAAGCAATAGAGACACAACAAGCATAATAATACAAAGCCAACACAAGCAAATGATGACATGATCCTAAGATCGATAAGCGTAGTACATTGCCCTATCGAAGAGTAGGAAAATTTACTTACTACTTTTTAGACCTAGCTCCAAGATGCTTCTTTGGTGGTCGGTCAGCATCTAGGGTGACTTGAAAGAGAAGGGCATGAAAGAGAAGGGAGAAAGGGAGAGGAAAAGAAAGAAAGTTCAAGGCTTAAAATGTGAGGATGACTCATCCTATTTATAAGACCCTTTCTCTTAGATTTTTATTGCAAACTTATGATGATGCCTAAATAACGAGTTGACCTACCTATCTTCTGAGTTGGCGCCTAGGTCCTTTTGTGTTGGCTTATGATTGGTCCACCTATTTGCTTATCCTCCAAGGCTCACTCTAGGCTCATTATTGCCTATGACGCCTAAGGGACACATAAGCCCCATTTAATGCCTAATGTCTTCTTCTAATTGGTTGGTTTATGCCTTGTTCATCAAGGCTATAATCTAGGGCCATCATAACCTAAGATTTATCCAAGATTTGGTCATTAAGAAACTTGGACTTTGGACAACTTATTTTCCAAATTAAACACATGAGCATGTGACTCATTAAGCTCATTAATTAGCTAGCTTCCAAAAACATTTAATAAATTCTTATCTTTAAGCCAAGAAAACTCTGGATTGGCTTCTTTCTCTAGTTAGGTGTGGAGCTCCCTTCCCCTCCAAGTTGGGCGTGTGGTTCTCCATTCTAGGGAAAAAACAATTTTGAGCAACTTTCGAAATCAGTACCATTACCTTATCAAATGGACTAGAAAAATTATATAATTTTAATATGTTGTAAATAAGACTTTAGAAAACATTTTTCATGATGAATCCAAGCCAAATTCGTTCTATGGAAAGAGTAGCAATTCATTGAACACAACCCAAAAATTCATCCAATCAAGAATATTTAACGGTCAGAGAGAGGCTCATTTTGAAATCCAAATCTTCACAAATTTTTTTGAAATTTTAATATGTTATAGATATGGATGTCATTTAAAAATTTTGTGAAGGAAGTATGTCCAAATTCAAAAGGAAAGATTTTATGAAAATTCGAGAAATCAACTTGGTTATCGTTTTCACTATACTGGGCAGGTTCTATATAGTAATTGATTGGGCCTTTGTTCTAACCATTTCACCTCAGAAAAATATAAAATTTAAGCATGTTATAGATCAAAATTTTTGAACAACTTTCATGAAGGAATATTCTCCAAATTTGTAACATAAAAAACTCTGTAAAATTGGCAAATAACAAAAGTCCAGAAATTTCAAAAATTAAATGAGCTAAAATCTAGTTGAAAAGAGGAGTGTTCCCACTTGGCCTTGAATCAAGGATCATTCATGGCTGTACAATCTTATCTCCCAAAATCCTAAGTAGGCTCTATACTAGCTTGGACACTTGTCTTGGTTGTTTATTGGCTAATGTCTAAAAGAAATAAGGTAGACTTGTCTTGGTCCAAAGTTGGACTTGTCTTGGCATTCTCTCCCCTCTCTCTGTGCATGCGGCATCTCCTTTGTAGGTTCAAAAGTCTACTATTCACACTTAGATCCTAGGATATTAATAGGCCTAGGCTATAAGGATATCTTTTTGCCCACTTTATTTAATACGTTCACATTTGTTTTTTTTTTTTTTTGGTGATCCGGGAACCATTGTACAGCCGGTAGCCGGCGGTGTAAACTCGGGGTGAACTAAGCCACCACCACAGGCCCAGTCGCGGGTGAGTCGCGCAATGGGGCGCGGGGTTTCGAACCCCTCCCCCCCCCCTCCGGATGGGGGAGTAAAGTTCTAGCCATCGCGGCCACCGTGGGCGGTGGTAATACGTTCACATTTGTTTTTTTTTTTTTTTTTTGGTGCTGTAGGAACCGGCTTGTAGCCAACAGCCGCGCCATAAACCCCCAGGTGACACTTAAGCAAGAGGACCCACCACCCCTGAATCACACTTAATACATCTAGCGCCTCCCCTGGGTTTTGAACCTTTCACCTCTAGGCTGAGGATCAGCAGGGCCTTATCCAGCGGAGCCACCGCAGCCGGTGGTTAATACATTCACATTTGTTTTGTTTTGTTTTTTTTTTTTGGTATTGGAGGAACCGGCTTGTAGCCAACAGCCACGCCGTAAACCCTCAAGTGACACTTAAGCAGGAGGACCCACCACCCCTGAGTCACACTTAATACACCTAGCGCCTTCACACTTGTTTTTCCAAGAAATTTTGATTATCCAAGGCTGAGTTGTCCCCTTTGTTAATGACTTTAAATCCAAATCTAATCTTATATTCTAATGAAAAGTCCCAACGTGCCAAGTGTCCGTGCTCCTTAATTTACTACATGACGAAAGCATTAAATACAACTTGGAAAATATAATTGTATCCTGGACTAATCAAATTTGACCACGATCGACTATCTTATTTGGCTCGAGATTCATGCCCAAGACATGATTGGAGGAAGTAGACACAACCTGGCTTAATTGGTGAAATCAAGTTCGGATTTCTCTTTTACCATGTAAAGGGCTCGAAATTGAGGATGTTACAGTAATGACCTAATTTATTTCAAGGGATAAGTGCAATAGAAGTTATAAAACTTGTAACGAAAATGCAATTGAGTCCTAAAACTTGTAAAAAGTGTAATTAAATCCTAAAACTTGTCAAATTAATTTAATCAAGTCCTGAAATTAACAACGTCTAAGTTTTTAACAAAAATGCTAACGTGACATTTAAAAATAATTTTTATTTTCCATGTGGCTTTTTAAAATTATTTTTTATTCAATTTAGATTTAAAAATTAGAAAAAGAAAAGCTAAAATTTATTTAAAAAACAAAACAATTCAAAAAAAAATATTGGTAGGCTTCCTTTGCCGCCACCCATTGTTGGAGGGGTCGGACAATGGTCGTCCGGCCCTAGGGGGGGTGGGTGGCCGGCTCGCTTGACCAAGGCAAGGCCCCAAGTGAGGGTGGACGGCCCCAAGCGAGGGTGCCTAGATTTGGGCACGCCAACCCTCGAGAGGGGGGGTAGCGATTGTCCCCCGCCTTGGGTGAGGCCTCGTCGGCCCTTGCTCAAGGCTAGTGAGGCTCACTAGATTTGGGCAAGATTTAGGCACCCTCGCCTTTCCGGGGGGCCGGCAACCATCGCCTGCCCTAGGGGAGGCCTCGTCGGCCCTCGGGGGCTAGTAAGGCTCACCCCCGGGCGATGAGGCCGACCCCCGTGAGGGTTGGCGTGTCCAAATCTAGGCACCCTCGCCTAAGCTTGGCAAGGGTCACCGGCCCTCACCTGGGGCTAGTGAGGCCTCACCCTAGCTGGGTGAGGGCCGACCACCCCCGCCTAGGGCCGGCAATAGGCGGTGGCGAAGGAAGCTTGCTGTTTTTTTTTTTTTTTGAATTGTTTTTTAAAAATAAATTTTAGCTTTTCTTTTTCTAATTTTAAATCTAATTTGAATAAAAAATAATTTAAAAAGACACATGGAAAATAAAAAATAATTTAAAAAAGACACATGGAAAATAAAATTTAATTTTAAATGTCACGTTTACACCATGTTAGCATTTTCCGTTAAAAAGGTTAATAGTGTTAACTTTAAGACTCGATTAAATCAATTTGACAAGTTTTAGGATTTGATTACACTTTTTACAAGTTTTAGGACTCAATTTCATTTTTGTTATAAGTTTTAGAACTTCTATTGCACTTATCCCTTATTTCAATTATTACCCAAATTTTTTAGTATTACTTAAAGACCCGAACATTATTAAATCTTTAACTTTCTAACTTAAAACACACAATTGCAAAGTAGCCGAAGGTTCAATTCCTCTAGCTCTTGTTTATAGAATTCAATATAAAGTTATGATTTTAGCCTTTGGGGTTAATGCCTTCAAACATAGTCCAAAAGGAGAAATTACTAATAGAGCCAATACTATTATCCTAGATCAATAAATTAGAGTGATAGAGTCTTATTAGAACAATGGGAGTTGGAAAATCAAGTCCCTCAAAGGGTTGTTCGAATTGATGAACCAACAAACACAACATCCAAAAGGAAAAGTAACCATTCAATTTCCTAGAAGATCATTTGATATGATATCAATTCCTTCTATTATCAAGAAGATCGGTTGATCTTCATCCAAATCTCCCTTCTATAATCACTATTCCACCAAGAAACTAAGATAATGCCGCAACTTCAAATCAACATAGTAATCCTATAACAACTAATATTAGTGATCTTAATAATCGATCTAGGATTTCTAGATTTATTTACCAACACTACCAAAATGAACAAAACCTTGAAAACTTAGATTCTCATCATCACTTCCCTATATATTAACAATTAGTAGACCTTGAAAAAGAATTCAAACCCAATCAAGACTTTTTAAACAATGAATTTAATTAAGAAGAAAACAAAGAAATTAGATAATGGTTTTTTTTAATACTTTCCATGATTAAGCAAAGAAATTAAAGAAAAATATTATAATTTACTTTGTGAACACGAAACTTATATCTTTTTCTTCAATTGGTTTAAAGAATATTTCCTTTAATGCTAAAGAATTTATGTTTTATATCACACTTATAAATGGCAACTAAATAATGGCTGAACTATATAATCTAATCATTCTCCTCTGAGAAAGATTAAAATGTATTAAGATAATCATTATTTTGCCATTGTTTCCAAACATTGGAACCAAACCCAGCAAAATTATTTCACTATCAAAAAAGAAATATCGGCTATTGTCTTAGCAATATCCAAATTTCAAGGTGACATTTTCAAATCAAATTTGCTTTATTTATTTATTTATTTTTTATGCATTGATTGCAAATCGACAAAATAAATATTATAAAAGGATGCATTAAATATTGCTTCAAAACAGATTTTTGCCCAATGGTATATATTATTTGTCTTTAACTTTGACATTGAATTTATTAATGGATGATCAAATTCTTTGCCTGATTTTTTTATGAGAGAAGTTTTGCAAGGAAAAAATGCCTCCAAAATTATCCAAACAAGACAAAGATAAAGCTATTGTCAAAACCTCATAATCACAATTCCAATCACTAATAATGGACTAGCTCCAAGTCTGGTTAGACTTGATGATAGCACAACAATCACCATTATTGTTACCATAATCTCAATCACCACATCAATTGCAAACAAGGTTAGATCTTCTCAAAGCCCAATAAACACCATTACCACAATTAATATCACATGATCTCACCCTATATTTATCCCTATTACTTTTACAAGCAAAACAAGAAACTGTCTCATCATAATCACACAAGCCTCAAATGAGATCACAAGCTCAGAAATTACTATCACTTTCTACTCATATCAAAATTTGAGCAGACATTACTTAAGAAAATCCATAAAAAAACAAATTGAAATTACTTTAAACCCATCATCATTGGTCTCTCACAATTCAAAAGAATCATAATCACTCAAAAGAATCACAAGTGAAATAGTTAAAAACCCATCCACTTCTTTTACTGCAAAACCTACCACCTCTGTGGTAATATCATAGTTCTTAGTAAAATCACAATTTATCACTGAAAGCCAACATCAAGACATCTTGTAAGTTGAAAAAGGATTTTATTACAAAAACCTAAAAGTCTATGCAATTTTTTTTTTTTTTTTTAAAATTGATATTACAAACCAATTGATTTGTTAAAACCTCAAACTTATTATGAACATGTTACCTTCAAACACTTTACATCACTTGTAAACCCAAATAATATTACTCATTTTATAGCCATAATCCTTCAAGTTATATCACCAGATATGTGGAACAAACCCCTCATACCCAATTATGATTTGAAGTTAGATTAATCACTAAATTACCATAGTTTTCTACCTTCACCTATTAGGATTACCAAGAAACCTAGTGGAATGCATTTTTCTGCCAAAATGAAGAAAACTGTCACATTTAGCTCTTCTA
This sequence comes from Eucalyptus cladocalyx, assembly GCA_017140615.1. Classification (NCBI taxonomy): domain Eukaryota; kingdom Viridiplantae; phylum Streptophyta; class Magnoliopsida; order Myrtales; family Myrtaceae; genus Eucalyptus; species Eucalyptus cladocalyx. Next base: position 14,589,996 of record CM029524.1, on the reverse strand, counting down.
TTTTTAACATATTTCAATATTGATCAATTAGCTTTTTAGTTACAAAGACAGTGGAGTCATTTTGGTCTTGTTATTGAAATCTTACCTCCACAATTTAAAAACAGGTTTTAAATTTTTCCACACATTTCAAACCAATCAATCATGAATCAAAATTTTCTAACCTCATACATTTTTCATTAATTTCTGAGTTTCCTAGATAATTGCCTATGAATTCGACCCTCATCACTCAATTCACTCTTCACACATTCAACACCTACTTAGGAAATTTAAAATTGAGTGGTGGGACAATTTTAAAGTCATTGAAAACCTTTCTGAGCAATCAGTCCAAAACTAGTTGAATTGGCGAAATCCCCAAAATGCCCAATCACTTATTGATCATAGAATTATAGAATTTCTCTAGTAAAAATCATTGGCTCAATCTCACTTAGCAGCCATCCAATCATCGAAAGAATATCTTATTGCATTATAAAAAAATCATGTTAGAAATAAAATATATAGGTTCTTTAGTGAATTCTATCACCTTGGCAACACCAATGAAGATGATTACTATGGCATTGACTTGTCAAGTGCGGATGAGGATGAATAGAGAAAACTACATCACCGAATCACTAATCACTAATCATCAATCACCAAAAGGAGACAATAATCAAAGAAGACAAAAGAAGAGAAGAATATCATTATGCTTTATTTTGATGATAAGACTTGAGTCTTTTCCACCCAAAACTAGTGAATTATTTGGAAGGGACCAAAGAAAAAGAAAAAATAAAATAATATTAATATTCATCTCATTTGAATGCACCCAAACTTCTCTATAAAAGGAGGAGGAGGAGAGGAGAAGAAGAAGGAATTTAGCTATTCAGCATTCAAGCCTTCAAGCCTTCAAGCTCTCTTGCTCTCAAGTGTCCAAAGCTCTCTTTAATCACAACCTTTGTCACAATCCCGACTCCATCTCAGGGTCTTAAGTAGCAAGAATTATTTTGCAATGTCCTAGGCACGTCACCGTCCCATTTCTTTATATCTTTTCATTAATCACATGCCGAAGCATACATACAACACTCGGACAACAACAAGCAGCTAGTAAAACAACCATTTAAAAACATACAATTACATAGTTACATTTACAAGCCATTTTTGTCTTGGGCCATTATATTTTACAACCATTACATGCTCTATGCTAAAAAAAAGCTGGGGGTAAATCTTAGCTTTTCTATTGAGACTGCAACTCCTTTATACACGCAATCTAAAAAACAACAAGGTGAGTCATAGACTCAGTAAGTAAAACCCATAATTCTCTACTAGGAAGACATCTCATCATCAAAATCTAGTAGGTACAACACTTGCATTGCAATATCAATGGTAGATCATTAGCAAACTTATTGCTACACCTCAACTACATGCAAGTGTCCATTACTACTTATTTCAATGCATGCTTACCTTATGCTTGTCAATAAACGTATTAACATATCATGCTTATGCAAAACCGACACTCATGCAAATTCATTTATTGTCGTTTTGGCTTAACTAGGCTCTCCTGGCTCAATCGAGGCATCCAGCTTCAAGTTAGGCATCCCGGCTCAATCGGGGCATCTTGGCGTTAGCTCACTATGGCATTTGGGCTCAATTAGGCATCTCGGAGCTAGCTTACTCGAGACATTTTGGCTTAACCAAGGCATCTCGTTCAATGAACGAGACATTGCCATCAATGCTATGTGGTGACGGACGCTTTTTCCTCTTTAAGTGCACACACAAGTGCATCACACAAGCCAGTTTTTCATCTCTTATCTTAACCAACGTATGCAAGGCCCTAGGGCGTGCTCATTCAAGTGAGTGTGCCATGACCCTCAACATCATATTATAAACTATGCTAGGAACGATTCTTGGTTTGTAGCTTGAGTTGCATGCGTAGGCCATCGCGACTTGATGTCGATTCCACGCCGAGAGAACCTTGACCTCGTCCCGAGGCATAAACACACTCAAGCATGCAAATATAAGCAAACACACAAAAGAACATTACAACATACACATGGCTTACACGGGTGAGCGCACCACTAAACTCAATGATGTAGGCTATCGCCCTAGCCAAGAGTTAGAGACTCTACTTACCACTTTTGAGCCTAGCTCTAAATGCTCCTTTAGTGATTGGATGGCTCCTAAGGTGGCTTAGAGGAGAAGGATGTGAAAGAGAGGAGAGAAAGGAGAGGAAATGTGTAAATGGTTAAACCTCCAAAATGTGAGGATGCCTTATCCTATTTATAGGCCTCGTTCTCTTCAATTATTGGTGCCAATCTCATGATTAAGCCTAAGGAATGAGTTGGCCTATCTAGTCTCCTTAGTTGGCGCTTATGCTTATTCATGTTTGATTGTGATTTGTCAATTTATTTACTTACCCTTCAAGGCTCACTTTAGGCTTATGATGTGCCTATGGCCCTAGGGGACACATAAGCCCCTTGATGCTTAATGTATTCTCTTGATTGGTTGGCATTTGCCTTGTTCATCAAGGTTACCCTTTAGGTTCATCATAACTTAAGATTCTAGAGGACACCTAAGCTTACGAGTCACTGACTTCTTCTTTGAGGAAAATCTAAAGTCATCATTATCAAATCTTCAAGTGGACACCTAGACTTATGAGGTGGAGATTTAATGACTTAATGTAATCATTTAATGCCTTGCTTGTCTCCATTTTATTGGATCACATTAGCACTCAACTCATTATCAATGGGACAACTCATTATGGATAGGTGGCACTCTAAAAGATGGGGTGGCATCAAGGCTATAGGATAGCCATAATTAGTTTCAATGTGTCCTATTTTTATTGGGACACTTGGCTTGGATACTTTGCTTAATCCCCAAGGTAAATTCTTGGTAATCATTACCATATCTAGAAAAATCTAGGTGGAATGATAAGTCAACCTCATTAATGAAGAAGCTAGAGTGTTCTAGAGAATTCTATTTTGTCATTTTCTTCCTCACAAAGGTGGTCTAGAGAATTATGTTGTCTAAGTTGGTTATAGGGCCGAAGAATGGATCATTAGGTACACCTCAAAAAATCGAATCACACACCCGAGGTTTGGCCATTACGTCCCATATTCGCCCAAATCATTCCCTTGGACAGTCGATCGGCTAATAGGGTTGGTTGTCCTTTAATCGATTCGAGACCAATCCTAAGGCTACCCATGGCCTAACACTAAGCCAAGGCACTCAGGGAATTTAGAATTAGTGATGGAATAGTTAGGTCTATCCCTGAGCTCATTCCAGTTGGCATCCGATCCACCGGTAGGGTTCATGGTCGGTGCGTTACCGATCCATGGTCAAACATCACTAATTCGAGATTCCATTATAATCACTAAGAATTAAATATGCAATGATGCATTTTTGGTCGGAAGATACAATCATATTTAATCAATTCAGAATCATCCGTGTATCGATGCATAATTGGGCGGAATCACCTACGATCGGAAATTGCAACCAATTGGATCGACCCATGACGATCCACCGATCCAAAATCATCCCGTGATCAATTCTTGTGATCAAAATGTCATCTTATGAGTTGAAGATCCTATCCCATTGGTATGGTTGGTAGAAAATTCACGACCCACACCTTGACCAATTCGTGATTGGTTGGTCGGTTCGATCGATCCATGTCTAATGGCCCATGATTGATCCTTTTAGGATCTTATGGCCGATCCTTACGGGCTCGGAATCGAGGATGTTACAACCTTCTTTCACTTTCACCCCAAATAACTTTGTAATCACTTGTATTACCTTGTAATCACTCCAAATCACTAGAAATCACCCCAATCACTTGTAATCACTTTTTCAAGATATCCCTGATAACTTGTATCCATTTTTGATAACTTGTATCATCAATCTTTAATAAGTATTTTCTATCATTTAACAAGATAACAAACCAAATTTTGGTTGGCACTAGTACCCCATATTCTTAGTCCTCTCTTTCTTTTATGCTTAAGTGGACTACTAAGCCTGGACCCCATATTCTTCTACTCGAGCATAGACTACTACCCTTATAAAAAGTCACATTTTCTTTTCTTTATTTTTTCTTATATCAGCGGGATCTTTGCTTGAGTATGGACCACCGCTCTTGTGTGAGGTCACATTATTAATTACTTTCAATGACGTTTCACAATACCCCACTTGCGTGTGGACTATCACTCTTGTGGAAGGTCATTATATATAGTTCTATATTGCTCATATCATTTACTTGATATTTATATTTATTTTCCAAATTATTCATTTGCATTAGTCACTAATCACTTTGCTATTTTCGATAGATTTATTTGAAATAATTCTACATTCATTTCTTATCTTTATATAGAACCCTAGATCTTGAGGGCTATTTTGTATTAGTGTCAAAGAAGAAATATTGATTATCTTAGTACTTTCTTTTTAATAGGTTTATGAGTTTGGTTTGAACCTTCCCTAGGTGAGGTGTGTTTAACTAGTAGTGGTCCATGCAGTAAAACCCAATTTGGTAGTAAGTTCATTGGTTAGCTTTGGTTGGTAGCCTAAAATGCATGAAAGCAAACTTATTAAAATGGATTTATTAAAAAAAATCAACATTCAGTTTTGTTGGAGAAACATCTTCAAGTGATTTTGATGATGTCCAAACTATTCTTAGTGTATTACTTACTATGGTGTATGCAAATGTTTGGATCAAAAGACTATGCAATATCCATGATGTGATTCTTTAGAAAGAAGTTCGCAAATATCCGGTTATGATAAATAGCACTAGTCAACCTAAAAGATCAATTGTTGATGATGCTTATGTCAATGGTAATGTAGCAATTAAGTACATCTAATGATGTTTGTTGGGTCAACTAAGTAGACATTGAAAGACCTGGATTTGCATAGCAACTAAATCCAGATAAAGCACGTAACGAAGCAACTGGGTCATTAACAGGTCAGTTAGAGACTGTAGTGAGAAGACATCAGTAGTTGTCATTTTTGATTAGTCTATAAAAGTTCAAGAAAAGAAATTGTATGGGTAGTACATTTCCTAGATAGCAACTCAACGTAAACTCTTCAATGGCTCTTTGCTTCTCTAATTCATCTTCAACAGATAGATTCAAGAAGAATATCAAATGGAAGACCCCATAAAATTAGAGGAGTGTGCAACATAGAAAATCAAGAAGATTTCTTGCTATTATTTTTAGTTATAAGCTCTCTATCATATATTTTTTTATATTAATGCTATTTATCAATTGTACAAAGGATTAAGTGTACAAGCATAAGACCAGCAGCTGAGTTTAGATAGTGGTACCTATCGTGAAAAGGATTAGTGCTAACCATTTGTAACTCTCCAAGCAAATTGCTAGCAGAATTCAGCCTGTCTTGAGACTGTTAGTCTGAAAAGTAAATGTAAGCTTGTGGATAAAGTTGAACCATTATAACTTCTAGTGTCCCACCATTTTCTTCTGTTCACATACATTTACATATAGCTAATTAACATTTTCTCAAACATTAGGCTGAGCCAATCTTTATTTAGCGAATGGCTAATTTTCGCAAAAGATCATCAAAATTTGAAAATAACCTATTCACCCCATTCTAGGTTGTGTTTTAGCCACCAACATGTTTCACATATGTCTTTAGATCAAGCTCATATACATAGAGAAGACATAAACATTAAAGGTTTCAATAACTCTATAGAAAATTCAAAAATTCCTAAAGTTCAACTTGATCGAATATATAAACAATCAAAGTTCAAATTTTTTGAAAAAATTGGATTACCTAATCACAATTGAAGAAAGGGACATACCTCTTTCTAGATCTTTTGAAACTATCAAACTTTTAAATCAAAATTCCCTCAATAAACATACGCAAAAATATAATTACATTCACATAAGGCTAGTACAAGTAGGTATTAAGCCGCTAACTCAAGAAGGCTTAAATACTTATATTCTCCTAGTCCCATGTGATTCAACATTATTCAATTTTGAAGAGTTCATATTAAGAATATTAGAAACAAGTCTTTGTAATGGCCAATTCATTTTGATTGTTACCCAAAATTTTCAGTATTACTTAGAGAACTGAACATTATTAAATCTTTAACCCTCCAAGTTAAATCATACAACTACAAAATAGTCGAAGGTTCAATTCCTCTAGCTCTTGTTTATAAATTCACTATAAAGCTATGATTTCTACCTTTGGGGTTTACACCTTCAAACTTAGTCCAAAAGGAAAAACCTTTTTACTTCAAACTGATATTACTAGAGCCAATACTATCATCCCTAGATAAATAAATTGGAGTGATAGTAATTTTAACAAAACAATGGGAGTTGGAAAATCAAGTCCCTCAAAGGGCTGTTCGAAATAATGAACCAACAAACATAGTACAACATCCAAAAGGAAAAATAACTATTTAATTTCCTAGAAGATCATTTGATATGAGATCAATTCCTTCTACTTCATCAAGAAGATTGGTTGACTTTCATCCAAATCTCCTTCCTGTAAACACTCTTCCACTAAGAAACCAAGATAATGTTGCAACTTCAAATCAACCTAGTAATCCTATAATAGCTAATATTGGTAGTCTTGATAATTAGTTTGGGATTTCTAGACCCATTTACCAACACGACCAAAACAAGCAAAACCTTGAAAACATAGGTCCTCCTCATCACGCACCTACTTATTCATAATTAGTAGACTCTGAGGTTCTTACTCTTGAAAAAGAATTTGAACCCAACCTAGAGTTTTTATACAAAGAACTTAATTCAGAAGAAAACAAAGAAATTAGACAATGGTTTTTTTTTTTAAAAAATACTTTCCATTTTATTGCTAAAGAAATTAAAGAAAATAGTATAATTTTCTTTGTGAACACGAAACTCATATATTTTTCTTGATTGTTTTGAAAAATATTTCCTTCAACCTAAAGAAATCTATGTTTTAGATCACGCTTATAAATGACAACTAGATGATGGCCAAACCATAAAATCTAATCATCCTCCTTTGAGAAAGATTAAAATCTAGCAAAGAGATAGTGAAATTACTGCCACGCCCTTCTAAATCACACCTAAAACCGATGATCCTCAAAATGTAAACATAATATAGCAAAATAATTACACTAATCAACATCTCCATACTATTGACAATGAATTAAATAGGATAGGATCTTCAATTTATTATACTCTTCTCGATTACCAAAACTTGAATCCCTTAAATCACCAATCTTTAAATCCTTTGAATTTCCTAAAATCTATGGTTCATAATTTTTTAAAGCTATAGAAAATAGAAGGAGGTATTTAGGAAGAATGCCAATCCTTGACACCAATGTCAGAGAACCTCCAATAGTGGAAACCTCGAGGATAATAGGATTTGTTATCAATGATACTCCAAACCAAATATATGTCCTTGAAAAATCCAATGAAGAATCTAAAAATGGATCAATTCCTGAAATAAATACTCTTACGGAAAAACCCCCAAAAGATTACTAGAGAGCCACACTTCCTGACATTGCTCTAGAAGAATCATCGCATACGATTCAAAATTATATTCTCTTGATGTGATTTATGAATGGAATATAGATGATGTCCCTAAAATAATATTATTAATATTCCAAATCAAATGGTTATAGTAGCAAATGCATATAAAACTCAAAAAGCTTTTTCGATCATGTTGATGCTAATTTTTTAGTAGCCAGTTTTATAGGGTAATTAAAAGGTTGGCAGGATAATTACCTCACTGATGAACAAAAAGCTCAAATTTTAAATACATATAAAATAGATGAATATGAAGAGTGTACTAAGGATGCAAATGGCCAAGCCATCCGAGATGCTATTTGTACTCTCATATCTATTATAAATCCCAACACTTTATAGGAGACCAATCATATAAGAGATATAAATCAAGATCTTTCAATTATTAAATGCAAATCCTTAGAAAGATTTATAGAATATAAAGATCTTTTCCTACAAAGGGTAATGGTTAGGCCAAATTATAACAAACCCTTTTTTTGGAAAAAAAAAAAACTTTTTTAGAGGATTACCTCATTAAGTAACCAAGTTCACAATAAAATAAGAGAAAAATATAATGGTCAAATAACTTATCACCTATTATCATATGGAGAATTAATTTCATATGTTTATAAATAAGGAATACAAATATGTAATTCAATCAGATTACAAAAATAGCTTAAAGAAGAACAGTCACCAATAGGGATTTAGGAGATTTTTGTGCTCCATATGATCCTTCATACAATGAACCATCAAAACCAGAGTGTAAATGAGATTGTCCTTCTAAAAAAAAAACACAAAAAAAATTTAAAAAAATCCTAGGCTAATAAACAAAATAAACCCAAAAGAAAAACCTGAAAGGAAAATTAACAAATATATTAAAGGTTACAATTTTGGAAAAGAGGACATATTTCAAAATATTATAGAATAAATAAAAGATAAATGAGCTCTTATTAGATGAAGAAACTCTCTATCAACTCAATAACATTATGGCAGCCACAGATCATGATACTTTTTAAGAAGACTTTCTTGAAGAAGAGAGTTTTCAAATCAATGAAATAGAAACCTCCTTAGAATTAGAACATAATGATTCCTCTCTTGGTGAACCAACACTTGAAATCAAATACACACACATACTTGATTTTGACATTGGAGTCTTTAACTAGGTTAAAAAAAAACCATTGCAAGGTTTGCTATTAGCTTAGAATGTTCATCTAGAGCTAATTAATGATCTTTCCCCAAATTAAATGAAAGATATGTAGCTTGCCTAAAACTTGATTTGAACATGTTAGGTCTCATATTGAAATTGCATTGTCTCTTAGATTGACAAAGAAGTTATCAGTAATTTCAACATGCATCCTCATTACCCAATAAGATAAATGAGAATTTTGAAAGCAATGTTTGTCATTCGGTGTATTGAAGTTAATGGATCCGTGTGGATACAGTGGTTGCATGCATTAGTCAAAATTAGTGATTCAAAGGTCTAGACGTTGCCATCACATATATGATTTTTTTTAAGTATTATACTTCCATCTTTGAAAGGGAGGACATATGTAAAATGGCATAATCAGTGTGAAAATCAATCACTTATGGTGTGAACATGGTTCTCCTAAGCATCTCGCTTAAGTTCTTCCTTTTTTCGGCCAGAGAAAAGTCTGAATTAGGTTCAACCAATGTGTTTAGGTACTCTACATTTTGAGATTTTAAATATAATCCTAGAAACTTACATGCATTACCCTCTCTATGAAAGCTCAGATGTAGAAACAGTCTAATTTGGTCACCTTACTCTACACCCAAAATAACAAGTCACAAAGAAGTCGACACAACCTTATTGTTCTCGCAAGGGCTTAACCAATAGCGGTCTCATTTTAAATGTTTCTTGCATCTTGGGAGTGGTCTGTCAATGAACGTGGCATGGTCGATCGAATTGATAAATCATTGAAGACTTCAACTGTATCAAGAGTGGAGAACAAGTTAAAGGTATTCAAGAAGTTTCTCGAAGGTGATGTGGACTAGGTCTTTTTTTCAGTGTATCCTCTTTTATTGTCCAGGCTTGTCTTGACTTTGTCGTTGCAAGGGGCATAAAGTCATGCGATAGTTACCAACTCCCGCGTGGAATCTTGTAGGAGGCAATCCTGATTTAGCCTACATTGAATGACCATATGAAACAAGACGACACGAGCTATTTCGGGCATTAAATTTCTTGCTCCTTGTTCAAACTGGCCATATTTGGTTGTTTGGTTGAATTGGTAAACGAATTCAAAATGTGATCAAGTCGTAAATGTTTGAAACAAATGTAATGGAAGTTTCTAAAAGTTTTGTTTCTGGTGTAATCTCATTGCATCGTCGATCTTCTTTCGAGCAAGACATCCAGAGCATTTTCCCCCTTCAAAGGTGATTTTTCTATCCTTTGTCCTAGAGTTGACTCATACATTGTGAGATTGTTATTTAACCCCTTTAACAAGGATACATCTTTCACAATCAGACTGCAATTTTGACAATTTCTTCACTAACAATCTTTCCTCTATATGGTCCAGCAAAGATTACCATTGCCTCATCTACTTGAGTGAGATGGACAAACGTGGTTGGATCCCGTGTCATGTGTCTTGAGCATCCACTACTAAAGTACTGCTCGTCTTATTTCAACTTTCTTTGCTTCAAAACTACAAAATTAATCAAATTCATTCTTTCTATGGTACCTCAAACTTGGGCCTTTTTGGTTAGAGACAAAAAAAAAAAAAAAGAAAAAAGAAGAAGAGAAAATCTCGATTTCCCAAAAGTTCTTTCACCCATTTCTTTCCTTTTCAGAAAAATGGCATACAAGGCGAAAATGAGCACTTCTATCCCAATTTGAACGTGTATAATATAGTGCACCCGTGAATTGAACAAAATGTGAGTGATAATAAATTTTGTACTCGAAAGCCGGTTTCCTTCTTTCTTTTGCTTTGATGAAATATTCCTAATTTTTGTCGGGTATTTCATCCTCTTGATGGCTCGCTTAGCTTTGAGATGCCCCCCGACATTGCATTACACGTCTCTGCAATATCTGCCACATATGTCATTGAATTAAAAGATGTGACTGGAGACGAAAGAGTGCAGCAATACCTCATTTCGTGAGTCATGAATCAAGCGTGCTTGAAGCTGAAATGCGTCATTGGAGTCTTGGGCAACGTGGCATGTTGTCGCCATGTTATTAATAATTCCCATATGTAACTTTGTTATGCTGTCTTTTAAACTTGGTTCGAAAGGATCACTTGGTGTTGTTCTTTTTTATCCTGTCTTCTTCCAACTTTAATCTTCCAGGTACTCAGCTTTGGTAAGCTTTCGTATCTACAGGGGTTCGCCCAATGATCCGGCGCATTCGTAAGCTCTATTTGTATGATACCATTACCCAAAGGGGGCAACATGGGTCGGAAACCCAATTTTCAACTTGACTTTAGTGAGCCGAGTTGTAATATGACTCACCTAAAATTTTGAAAACGGATTGAAATGAATTTAAAGAATCAAAACCCAACTCTATGTGGATCTTTATGGGTTTGCACCAGACTCATATCAACCAATTTTCACTACTAACCCAAGCCCATGATATAATTATGTGAAAGGGAAATTTTTAGAAAAATACAATAGAAACAGATACCTGTAGGTGACTGGGATCATGCAAGAAGGAAACCTAGGACGATCTTACTCTCAAATCCTAAGAGCAGAAAGAGATCCGAAGGATACTTTGTAGGAGGAAAACATAAATGAACTAGCACTTCAACCTCATGGCCGACCAACGCTGTAGGAAATAACGTCTTTATCGGGACTATTCCCTTCCGAAAATTCAAGAGGAAACTCCATTTCGACAGTCATGCTGATGCCGGTGAAGTTCGAGTGAAACAAGGACGAGGACTCCTCAGATGAACGATGCTCGATAAAATCTTTCACGCAATTTGATCCTTCAAAACCCAAACCAGTGCCAATCAAGAGGTCTTTTTCCGAGGTCATAACGTAAGACAGCTAAGGTAGGAGATGACGGCCATTCCTTTGGGGGTTAGAAAAGCTCGAACTTTTCCTTTACATAGTCAAGGCAGACTTCCGTGGATCATGTCTATGCTGAAAATCTGCATAATATTATTCAAGTCATCCTACATTAGAAAGGACTTTCATGGAGACATGCCGTGGATGGGCTGAAGGTAGTATGAAGAAAAAGAATAAATCCTCCGAAAGCCCATGAGGCTTAATACAAACAGGCTTGTAGCACTAGCCCATGTAGGTCGAGATAAACGATCACTCGTTCAACTTTAGTATCAAGAGCTTTTCCATTAAAATGGCCGTTCGTGATTAGAATGGTCTTTCCTGAGGGCCGGAATGCGCCAGATCTGCCGAGTCCTCAACGGTCTGACGGTTGTTGTAGATTATGTGGTTGTCCTTAAATAGGAACGACACTTTCAAGGAGTGTAACGTAGCTTGGGTTTGAGGTTTAGAAACGAAACGAAAGCGAAACATTGTCATCAAAGATCTAAGGTCCAAGCCCACACGGCACTTGATGCAGATGAATGGAGTCAAATGACTGTTGTGACTTACTTCATTTGGCACACGTCTTTCCTTTTGCACCTCCATTTCTTTCCGTTTCTCTCTTAACATGTACAAATGTACATCGTCACTGGCTAGTAGATCCCTCCTCGTAGTTACTCGTTGAGAGGGTTGGTCATCGGCCGAGGAGACCTCATTTAGGAGTCAATTCACTTGGGCCCTCTCTCATCTAACAGAGTATATGCATTGGGTTCACATGCTTAAGGATTATGCGGATCCACGTGGGGACCAACCCATCTCATGGGTGGAGGAATGTTCCACTATTTTGGCAGTTTTTTTTAAGAACAATGCCAAAGGAGTATCTAAAAACTTTCATATAAATTATTCAAAAATTCCTAAACTTGTTAAATGATAGCCAATTCAATTCTAAATTATTCAATTTGACTAATTTAGTTCTAAATCTTTTGATAATTTGACAATTTAGACTTTCCAAAAAAAGTTGGTCAAAAATCATTGATGTTGTTATCGATTGTCTACACGTACACAACTTGTTAGTGGTAATGTGGACGTTATTTATAATTTTTTTGTTATTTTTTATTAATTTTTTATTTCTTTTTTCTTTTTTTAGCATTCATCTTTTTAGAAGGGTTAAAAGGGGTCGCCAAGGCCTCGACATCTGTTGAGCACTATGCGAGACCCACGGAACCCTTATCAATCATAGGCAAGGGTCGCAGACCTTGACCATGGCCAAATTTGGCGTTGAAGCCTTGGCAGTCCTTGCTGATGTTCCGAGAAGATGAAGATTGAAAAAAAAAATTTCAAAAATTCAATTTTTTTTTTAAATTGCAAAAATTGTTTATGTTGGTGTCGACGATGCCATGTAGGATGATCAGTGGCCACATTAGTGCTTTCTAGCCAATTTTAACCAAGAGAACTATATTGATAAATTATCAAAAGATTTAAAATTAAATTAGTCAAGTTGAGTAGTTTAGGATCAATTTTGGCCATATAATAAGTTTTGAACTTTTTAGATAATTTTTCCGAAAATTTACACATCAACCTTTTGATAATATCTATTTTAGGTAATTTTTGCGTGGTTGTCAGAGTATTTTTTTTTTATC